>CM057243.1:5015215-5391758 GCA_029931835.1 Etheostoma nigrum | reverse complement strand
AAACCCAGACGACTGAAGTATATAGGAGGGCGGAGCCAGGCTACCAGAATTTGGCCCACAAATCAATTCATTCTTAAAACATAGCAGGGGTAAATTACAGATAGAGCCCGACCGATATATCCGCTGGCCAATATTATCGGCCGATATTAAGCATTTATAATGGCCGATTTGAAAAGAAAAATGTCAGACATCAGAATCATTTATTTGTCATTATAAACAATTCTGATAAATGAATATTTAAAATAAAAACGGACAGTCAACCATGTTATGAGTTTGTCCACCAGAGGACGCTCTACAACGTCCCTGTTGGCAACACTGATTTATTTTTTATTTTTTTGGTGATGTGTTTTTGTTCAAAGGACTTTTAAGTTTCATATAATAAGTTTGTAATTTTATACATTTTATTTATCTGATATTTAATATATTTTGATGTTCCTCTGTTCTGTTGTGACAGTAAAACTAATAATTATCATATTATTTTAGTGAGAACTTATAACAAACTACAAATAACTAATGTTAGGGAAATCTGTTTATGTTTTGTAACGCGTTTCTGCATTTTTTTTTAAATATATATCGGCCAATATATCAGCCTATCAGATTTTTAAATAACCAAATATTCTAATCTGTATCGTCCTTAAAAATCCTTTATCGGTCGGGCTTTATTACAGATGTGCAGATTTATTTAAAAATGATACTGAATATGTATAGTATAGTATAAGTATCCAATGTCCAAGAATCGTCCAATCATCCAAGTATAAATAATGTGATAAATGTGGTAAACAAACCAGAATGTTTAGGGAAGAAAACGATTAGTTTGCATGTAACAACACACAATGTGCACAACAAGTCAAGTCATCCACGAAAATCCCTGAAAAGAAAGAAAAGAAATGAACTATGCAATGTCTGCACAGTCGGCTCTGGGAGTAATATCAACAGGAAGTTCTTCCAAGTTGCTGTTGTTTCGTCACAGACGTTGCTAGGGAGACGGACATCTGGGCTACTTGATTGCTTAGCCTGATGTGCAGCACAGCTCCAAATGAGAGGGCGTCAAAAATGTTTGGATGTGTGGAGTTCATCAAAGTGCATGACTCTGTCAAAATAGGATTTGTCAAGACGTTGAGGATGAAACAACACAAGGAAGAGCTTTTGATGTTTCATTAGTTTAATCAACTCCCACTGTTAATACATAATAAATGATGTCACTCGCGCACAAGGATTTCTACTCAGTGAACACCGAAGAAGGTTACATCATGCAAGAATGCGAACTGCAACGATAATACGTTGTTCCCCCTGCAAGGACGCACATAAAGTGGAAAGTTAAAGTCATAATAATGGTGGGATTTTCTGAGCCTTTTAAGCTTTTGGCCAGAAGAGAGGGACCAACGGAGAGTGGCTACAATTATGCAATGGAAAAAGACAAGGGAAAGCTGGACTGAACGGAAGGAAAGGGAAAGAAAGGGAGAGCATTATTTAACAGAATGGAAAACAGCACTATGGGAAAACCTGCCACTTTGAAAGAAGGTGAGAGCATTTTTTTTTTTGGAGGGGGGGTACAGTGCCACATTAGATGAGTATCCCAGAAGGACCGCTGCCGAATTGCTGACATTGACTTTTTTTCTACCTCGACCACAGAGGGGAGGAAACACAAAAGCAGAGCCGTGGGCCAGGCCTGCGGTACATAGTGCTACTCTGGGAAAAAGCAATCCGGCGCCTGGAAAGAAAAGGTTACGTCATCCGTCTCACGTGATGCTGTGTTGTGCTCTGCTGCCGTGGTGACGGCGAAGATGATGAGGAGAATAACAGTGAGGCAGCAGCAGCCTTAAAAGGGTCATTTCGGTGTTTTCCCACCTGGTGTCTAAGGCTACGCTGTAAATAATGGCGGTGAAATCTCCAGATATTTCCTTTAGATTTCACAGTAACACTACTGTATAGGATTTTTACAGTAGAATGCTGTAAAGTTACATTATAACCTTGTCGACATGACAAAATCACAATAGTCTATGTATTACAGAAGTCAAAGCATTACTGTAAAAAATCACAATATAGCCACAATAATACTGTAAACTACTGTATTTTTTTTAACTTATGTTGTGTTTAATTGTTTTGTATTTTACAATGAATACATAAAATACTGTAAATGGAAGTACGGTACCTTTACTGTAAAAACTAGCTGGACAAAACTGGACAACTGTTACAGTAAGTTACTGTAAATTTTCCCTTAAATTTGTTACAGTGTATGTTTAGACTTCAGGCCTTTTTTGACTGACTGTTCACATTATTTATTTATTTTAAATTATGAAACATATTTCTCCATATCTGTATACCTGTATCAGTTTCTGTTTGTCCCAAACGGCAGCGGCAGATGGCCACCCACCGAGAGCCAGGTTCAGGTTTCTGCCTTACTTGCTACAGTAGCAACAGATGCTTCCAGTGGGAGGGGGAAATTATCAGGTTTTTGTAAATTACAGAGTGTGATCTAGACCTACTCTATCTGTAAAGTGTGCTGAGATAACTCCGGTTGGGATTTGGCCCTATAAATAAAATGGGATTGAATTAAATGTGGCCCACATCGGACTCAAGTATGAACTAGGGACGGCCTGAAGTCCAGCTTCTCTGACACTGCAGCCGTTCTTCTATGGCTGTGATCGTCCATTTGTCTGGATATGCTTAAAACACACACCGGTTACAATGTAAACCTTCAATTTTTTGCAGAATTGTGGCGATGGTCGCTCTAGAAGAGTGACGTCAGAGTTGCATGCATTCCGATCTGACTGTCCAGACCAGGGGCGATTCTAGGATCAGACCTTTAGGGGCGGAGGAGGGGAGGGGGCTAGCCCCAAATGAGAATGTGACACGGATACAGTGCCTTGCAAAAGTATTAACCCCCCCCTCCCCCTTCTAATTCAGTAATTCCATTTTATCTGATCATGTCTGAGCTAGCTACTGAACAACAACGTCAGCTAACGTTTTTTGACACTATGATGGAACTAAACCTGACCAAGGTTATTATCGAACGAAATAACGAAAAACTATGTGGGAAAAAACATTGTCCTTAACTGAAATAAAAATGAAAGCAAGGCATTACAAAAGAATAACTAAACTAAAACTGTAACATCCTTTGTTTTCCTCTTTGTCAATGTCTTTCATAGAGCAAATAACATTATATGATTCAATGACTTTGTGCGTCCTGTTGTAACTAACCTTGGGGTAAAAATAGACAGCGATTTTAAACTTAACAAACAAATAAATGCAGTTGTGAAATATAGTTTTTATCATCTTCGCCTTTTAGCCAAAGTTAAACCGTTTTTGTCTTTTAACAGTTTTGAACAAGCTACACATGCTTTTATTTCTTCTTGTTTAGACTACTGTAATGCACTTTAAATCGGTATAAATGACAAAGCACTTTCACGCCAAAATTCTGCAGCACGTCTTTTAACCGGAACCAAAAAGCGCGCTCATATAACTCCAATTCTTGCCTCATTGCACTGGCTTCTTGTACGTTTTAGGATTGATTTTAAGATTTTATTGTTTGTTTTTAAAGCTGTGAATGGACTGGCCTCATCCTAATTTATAGGCCAGCGAGGTCACTGAGGTCAGAGAGCCAGCTCCAGCGAGAACAAGAGCAAGAGGACAAGCACTGTATGCAAGGCCACATTATGAATCATTGAAGACGAGACTTGGCATACACTCCGTGCTGTCTAGTAGCCTTGGCCTTGATAGGATGAGAAGCCTGATAGAGACACAAGCTCTGTATCTATTACCGCTTAATGTAAACACACACAGACAGGGATGCATTATGCCAGTGTCCTGTAGGCCCACATCCAGCCTGGAGCTGCCAGACCTCAGTGCTGGGCTGAAAGAATGCCTTCATGCCATGCACTGATAAGCCCAGCAGAGGCTCTGGTTCCCCCTAAGACCACTTACAGGATCTGCCAGCTGAACGGGAGGTAACCAGGCCCTGTTGCTCCAACACTGCAACCAGCAGTGCAAGATACTGTCTTTAATGTTTTTTTAACCCAAAGACCCCTAAATCCTTGCGTTTTAGGGGTCGTTTTTAACTTTTTCTTACGTTTTTGTCCCTTTTTTCAACACTTTTGACGCTTTTTTTTCAATGTTTGTCCCTTTTTTTGACGTTTTCAACACTTCGTAACACTAACTTATTAACTTTAGTTTTACAGTTATTTTTGGAATTTACGGTCAATATACCTCATTTATAGGAAATTATACCTAATGTTTGAGTTAGAAAAGCAGAAATTAGGAATTATTTAGACTAAAACTAAAGGAATTGATGTTGATGGATATCAATCAATGCTATTTCAAAAACACTTCAATTCTTTTTTTCAAATGCTATAAAATTGAATAAGACACCGCAAAATTAATGAAAGTAAAAAAAAAGATTTGTACTCGCCAAAGAGCGTTGGGTAGAATCAATCATGTTATTTTGGGTATTTAAAATAAAGAAAACAGGTCAATTTGACCCGAGGACAACATGAGGGAGAGATGGAGCAGGGACCCCCTACTACATTTATTATAAAATATTAAGTTACATGATAAACTGGGCCTACAATAAAGTGAGGGCGGCCTACTGTCCTTGTCTATACCTTTATTGCATAGAATTCTAAGCTATTAAGATAAAATCCGCTGAACTGCAGGAAATTTGGCCGGATGCATGGATTCTCCGTCCCCATCCTCTGTCTCTGTGTTGGTGTTCTAACCTCCGGTGGAGTTCTGAGGACTATGGTTACCTGGTCCTCAGATCTCTGCAGGGTAAATCCAGACAGCTAGCTAGACTATCTGTCCAATCTGAGGACTATGGTTACCTGGTCCTCAGATCTCTGCAGGGTAAATCCAGACAGCTAGCTAGACTATCTGTCCAATCTGAGGACTATGGTTACCTGGTCCTCAGATCTCTGCAGGGTAAATCCAGACAGCTAGCTAGACTATCTGTCCAATCTGAGGACTATGGTTACCTGGTCCTCAGGTCTCTACAGGGTAAATTCAGACAGCTAGCTAGACTACCTGTCCAATCTGAGGACTATGGTTACCTGGTCCTCAGGTCTCTGCAGGGTAAATCCAGACAGCTAGCTAGACTATCTGTCCAATCTGTGTTTTCTCTCACATGACTATTTTACAGCGGCTCCGTGTGGAGTTTTTCTGATTGGTTTAAATAAATGCGATTTAACCTGAGCCCGTTGTCCTCCCATCCCCAAATGCCATGCGGAGTATCCAGACCCTCCTTCAGCGTGCTTTGGAGGAAGGTCTGGCAAAACAAGACTAGACAGAGGTGATGAGAAAAGTGGAAATGAGTTTGTTTTTTTTCCTCATTTGAGCAAAATTGAAATTGTGGTCATAAAACACTTCATTTCCTGATTTGTTCTGCAACAATTTGCGCCTTTTTTGCCTCAAGTTATGTTCCAAATGTTTTTATTTATGTAAATGAAACTATAGTAGGTTTTTGTGTTGGGTTGCACTGCCCCCCCCCCCCCAGCCTTCTCACCACCATGTTGTCATAGATTCCTTTGAAATAGAATTGCACTGAATTTTCATATGCATGTTCGCAGATTTAAATTGGAGCTTTGTCCCTGAGCGTGTGCTGGCCTGGCCTGCAGTGGAGGATCCTCCCGGTCAGATCACGTTGCAGTTTCAGCAGTGTTTGGCTAGAGGATGCCACAGGAACAGCTAACACCCGAACCACGGCTGCAGCTCAGCAGCTGGAGCTGACACATGACCCGCCTGAGGCCGAGTCACTATAGGTTTGATTCTATTACTAGTATTACTAGTCCTTTACTCTAACGTGTTTACTCCCGTTTAACAGGATTTAGAGAGATATTGTGTCAAAGTTTTTCAAGGTGTTTCTGCACATAATTTAATCTTAGGGAGAACTCTACAAGTCCTTTAGATATTCCCAGTGTGTAATGTAATGATGTTACTATACAATGTTATGACTATATATATATATAGTCATCACTCTATAATAAGTTCATAATTAACTAAAGTATTTTTTTAACTTTTAGTTCTAATAAATTAATAAGTACATTTAATATCGGAAAATTACATTTGATACTTAAGTACAGTAAACATCAGATTTAAGACTTTTTACTCAAGTAATATTCTTAAAGGTGACTTTAACTTCTACCAAAGTCATTTTTTTTGTAAGATAGGCTACTTTACTTTTAATCAAGTATTGCTTTCTAGTATAAGACTGGATATTTCACAACGGTACTTTCACTGTAAAGTACATAACGTGCCCCCCCCAACCACCCAAATCACTTAGGATACTTATCCTTAAAATATGAACAAACATAATTTTATTAAAATACATTCAATGGTAATGGCAAAAAAATGTAAAAGGTAAATGCATTTATGGTAGCAGTGTTGTAAGAACACTACACTGTCAAGAAACTCTGTTATAAGTAAAAGTCCTGCATTGAAAATCGTACTTGTGAAAGTACGCGTGAAAGTATCATCAGGAAAATGTACTTATGTATTAAAAGTAAAAGTACTTATTGCAGAAAAATCTTAGAAACATACTGTTCTAAGTGTTATATTGGCTCATCATTTCAGCTGGACTTGTAGGCCTGTAAATAGTATTTTAACTATGTGTATTCTGTGTGCAAAAATCTTAATTTGTAAAGTAACTAAAGCTGTCAGATGAACGTTAGCGGAGTAAAAAGTAGAATATTTCTCTCTGAAATGTAGCGGAGTAGAAGTAGAATGTGGCATGGGGAAAAAAAACACTTAAGTAAAGTACAAGTACCTCAACATTTGTACTTTAGTACAGTCAAGGTTGAGATCTCCACTTTTGAGCAAAATTGAAATTTTGAATGTGAAACACTTCCTTTTCTTCATTCTGCTGAATTTTTCTGCATCAATTCATAGTTAAAATGTTTTTTATTTATGTAAAGAAAATAATATGTCCTTGGGTGGGGGAGGTGGGGGAGATTGGGGGAGATTGGGCTAGCCAGTTTTGATTATGGGGGGGGGGGGTTGTAATAACACCCCCATCCCCCTTGTAAATGACACCTGTGAGTGCAGTACTCGAGTACACATACATTCCACCGCTTCATGGGAGCAAACTAAAAGATGTTCTAATTTGCAGAGATATAATTAATTAATAAGGGGAAAGGTCCAAATGAATGGAATGTAAAGTATATGAAGAATTAAAAGTGCATATTTATTTTAGTTGACTTTGCTAGTTGCCCGCCCCTAAACATAAAAGCTGATCTGTGGAAAAAGAAAAAGAAATCTTCTCTTGTCTTTTGCATTCCCAATCCCCATTCCCATTTTTTTTTTTTCGGTACTTGCAAAATAATATTTTACACATTCAAGCAGAAGTCGTGAAATTTGCATTTCCCCCTCTAAGGCTAAATTTGTCCTGTCTCGCACCACCAAAACACCACCACCACCACCACCACCTATTCTCTCTCTCTCTCTCTCTCTCTCTCTCTCTCTCTCTCTCTCTCTCTCTCTCTCTCTCTCTCTCGGAACCAAATGATTCGCACAACCGCTCGCTATTCCTCTGCTGCATTCAGGGCCCACGGAAAAGATAGTACATGTGAGCTTCTTGCGTGAAAATGAAAATCCAGCCGTCGGGATCCACACACCTGCTGTCACACACTGCTTGTTGATTTCCACCACAGTCAATAACAGTTAGAGCTGTAACCATTTTCAAATTTGACTGCATTAGTAATTTCCTCAGAAATAATTGCGATTAACAATATAAGTGTCTCTTTCAGTCAAATTAACAAATGAATGTTTTGAATGAATCCCAGGATGGATCTTTGGTTATATATCACAGTAATGTGGCCCAGATAATGCAATAACACAAATACACAGCCTTTGAAGTAAACAACGCCTCTTTATTATCATAAAATGGATTTCTAACTGTCATTTTTGTTCATATGAACGTGTGAAATAATTATAAAATATACTGTCCGACCAATAAGCACTTAGATAATTACAATTTGGCACATATGTAAACAAAATAAAACAATTACCAGTCGCACGCCTTAGCGCCTTAGCTAATGTTAGCAATTATTTGCAGTTAAACAAATAAAACCGTTAATATGCAAAACAAATTGACAATTAGACAAGTATGTTGTAATTGTTATTATCATAAGCCATGTTTACACACACCCGTTGTTATGGTAACAGAAAAATTAGACTGAACTTCATGAATATTGACACACAAGTCTCATTGGATGAACAATAAACGCTGATGTGAAACTTTTTGCGATTACACTTTAGGTAATTTTATGGTTGCAACCCGCCATGAAACCTTACCCATGTGATGTCATTATGCACAGGGAGGGGGGGACATATTATAGTGGGGGGGGGGGGGGTCTGGGTGTCCTCCAGAGGGAAGTTTTGAGCATCAACGACTTCATTTCCTGTATTCGGATACACTTTGATGCACCAATTTACAGGGGGAATATCTTTATTAAGCCTATGTGAGGAAGAAAAACACAGAGGACGATTCAAAAGATATCAAGAATATAATGGAAAGTATGCTGTTGCGTGTCTTTGGGCATTTTTAAAGCGGGTATATGGAAATCCTGGAGCTCTTCTTGGTGGGTGTACTGCGTATACCTGTGTATACCTGTGTATCACGTAGACTACACCACTGCACATGTCGGCTATTAAATGGTGTAGCTTTAATCTATGCAACCCAAACCGGAAATGCATAGTTTACACTCACACACAAGGAGTAAATGATGTAAAAGTGATATATAGTGTTATGATATACACATGGGGTTAAATGTGATATCATGAAATTAGGATTATGCCAAAAACTTGGTATTAAATCTTCTATTCCAAATTACTTTTTAACACACTGTTGTGTACAGTATGTGTTGTGTTCAGAGGCACACCTTGGTCCGTCTTTCTTTTCCAAGACTGTAATTTTTGAGAAAGAACATAACATATAAACCTTATAATCAATAACATAATAAAACTAGAGAGAGGAAGGGCAGTTCTACACTACATTGCCTCGCCCTGTAATGCTGCACAGTGCTCTGCTATGCAATGAACTACTACAAACTACTATTTTGTAGTCACTGTTCCATTATATTTTATTGGGACTGTTATTGCCGTTCTTCATTCTAACCCCATCCGGCACCGTCAAGAGCCTGGGTCTGGGTCTGGGTCTGGGTCTAGGTCTGTCCCAGGTGTCTTCCTAAAGGGAGTTTTTCCTCCCCACTGTTGCTTGCTCTGGAGGGAACTACTAGAACTGTTGGGTCCTTGTAAATTATGGAGTGTGGTCTAGACCTTCTCTATCTGTAAAGTATCAATTCATAACTCTTGTTATGAATTGATACTATAAATAAAATTGAATTGAAATCCAACCCAAATTAAGTTTCCTTTTCTAACCCCGACTCTTGTTACGAACTAACCCAGACGACTGTCGCCATGAACCAGTTTAGTTTAAAGACAGCCTTGCATTGCCAGAAATAAAATAAAAAAGTTTAACAATTTAAAAGACAAAACAGTTGTAAGATAAATAAAGATATAGCAGAATTGTAAACGTGCACTATATAAAAAAAGAACTACTTTCAGCTATAATTATTGCACCTGGGATTTTTCACATTATCTTATTGCACACAGAAAAAAACATTATGATAGATAAAAAATAGAATAACAATCAAGAATAAAATAGCATTAAATGGAAATACTTAAGTAAAGAATAAATAGCTTACACATGCTAAGTTAGCTTACTTTCCACCACTGCAGAATTTACTGAAAGAAAGTTAAAGTGGACGCTTAGTATTTTTTTCCCATATAACGTGAACGCAGCATTCGTCTTCGCCTCTCTCCCTTCTTCTGTACTCCCTGCAGGACGGTAGGGGGGGACGGCTTGTTCCTGGAAGAGCCCAGCCTGCCTGCAGAGTCACTCACATTCCTGGCTGGGATTCAATGACTGAGCCAGACACACAAACACAGAGGGAGGGAGGGAGGGAGGGAGAGAGAGACGTAGACTGGGGGGAGAGAGAGAGAGAGAGGGCGAGAGAGAGAGAGAGAGAGAGAGAGAGCTGGTCTCAGACTTGTCTTCTCCATACAGTCAGAGCGAACTGCGGGGGCAGACGGAGTGGATTGCGCCAGTCCTCGACAGCGGAAAGAGCCTCATCTAAGCTTTTTTATCGAGCTGTATCGACTCACAACTCACGCGTTTGTTTCATTTTTGCCTACTTCTTTTTTGCAACTTTTCGCTTACTCTGGAGTTTGGAGAGCCCCCCCCCCGTCCCCCGTCCCTGCTCCCACCCTAGATATGGACAGTCGGCGACCCGCTGCAGGGAGCGACTGGCCGGTGTAGCCTACACTCAGTAGTCGCTGGAATAAAACAGTAAATTCGCCGTGGGGGACTTTTACTGGATGTTTCATGAAGCGCTTCGCAGTTTTGGTCAGTTCTGGGACGCCGTGGATTGACCAGGTTCAGAAACGGAGAGATACTGGTGTTTTCCTGTCGACGACAAGAAGGATCTACGCTTCTAAAGTTGCAGGAAAAACATGGAGACTGTAAGTCGGCAGAGCTTCCAGCCTCATCCGGGACTGCAACAAACTCTCAAGCAGTTTCACCTCAGCTCTATGAGCTCTCTTGGCGGACCGGCGGCTTTCTCTGCCCGGTGGCAACATGAGCTTCTCTTCAAGAAGGACGGTAAGGAGCCCGAACCGGTTCTGCAGCATCTGCCGCCACCGGTGATGCCGGGCCCGCTGTTCATCCCGTCGGACCGCTCCACGGAGCGGTGCGAGACGGTTCTGGAAGGCGAGACCATCTCGTGCTTCGTGGTCGGCGGGGAGAAGCGACTGTGCCTGCCGCAGATCCTTAACACGGTGCTGAGGGACTTCACCTTGCAACAGATCAACTCTGTGTGCGACGACCTGCACATCTACTGCTCCCGGTGCACGGCGGACCAGCTGGAGATCCTCAAAGTCATGGGGATCCTGCCCTTCTCGGCCCCATCCTGCGGCCTCATCACCAAGACGGACGCCGAGCGGCTCTGCAACGCCCTGATCTACGGAGGCGCCTACCCGCCGCGCTGCAAGAAGGAGCTGAGTGGAGGCTCTCTGGAGCTGGAGCTCACCGAGAGGAGCTTCAAAGTATACCACGAGTGTTTCGGCAAGTGCAAGGGCTTGTTCGTGCCGGAGCTGTACACCAGCCCGAACGCAGCGTGCATCCAGTGCATGGACTGCAGACTCATGTACCCGACGCACAAGTTCGTGGTGCACAGTCACAAGGCACAGGAGAACAGGACTTGCCACTGGGGCTTCGACTCGGCCAACTGGAGGGCGTACATCCTCTTGGGCCAGGATTACTCTGGGAAAGAGGAGAAGGCCCGTTTGGAGCAGCTCCTGGACGAGATCAAGGAGAAATTTGACTTCGCAAACAAGTACAAGAGGAAAGCTTCGTCCAGGGTGAGTTGGACGTCATGTTACATACTGTACCTCGCCATGGAGCTCCGATCACTTTATTTTCTGTGTGCTCTGCAGCTCGTGTAGTTTTATTTTGTTTATAGTTTCCACATTATCCTCCATCCTCAACATCCTGTTTACGCGTTGCAGCCCAGTTTCTTCTTTTATTTTCCTGCTGTGATTTTTTTTTTTTTATAATGCATTGTGGCATACCTCCCCCTAACAGCACTGAGCTTGTTTTGAAGTTACTTTTCAAATCCAGTATTACCCACACCTTCAAAGGCATTCATATCCAGCAGGTAGTGTACCCTCCTTAGATGGTAACGTAAATGGCTCTCAACATTTTTTGGAGGTTTTGGAAGGGGTCCCAAAAAAAATGTCCCCAGCTGCTGGAGGGAGTGCTGTAGATATTGGCTTTCATAGATTGTCAGCTTGTGGTCCTGGGAGTCCCAGTTGTCTTTGAGAGGGCTCCCTGTGGGCCCACGCAACATTGAAAATGTCCCCCAGTAAAGTAATGCATAAAGAAGGGTTAATTCCCACCACTTGCACATTTCCATAATTAATCTGGGGTTAAGCCTCTATTTTATGGATGTCTGTTGTGTAATATGTGTTAACCTCCTGTAGAGGAGCCACTCACTATTTGGTCATCTTTGACATGTTGTTACTAATTGGGCCTCATCCAGCAGTGACAACAAAACGCCTCTGGTGGCAATAAAGCCATTATTTGCCCGTGAAACACCTCTCAGGCTCACTTTTATTGCCCCGCACTGTGAATACAATATAATTTACCAACAAATGGCACAATGAGACGTAGTAAACAACAGTTAGCGGGAGTGTGTATAACATAAACATGAATTCGGATGTAAGGGAGGAAATAATTTGTTCCTCCTTTCCCCAGATTTTTCTCACACACACACACACACACACTTACACTCTCACACAGTCTACTTGTCTGGTTGTTTTTAATTGCATGTGCTCCTATTGTAGGGGATACACTGTTCTTATTACGACAAAATATGCCAGTTTTGTGTGTGTGTGTGTGTGTAGCTTTATGTGTCACACTATAATGCAATGGTTGTGTGGCTGTCATGTGCCTGGCTTCCTGTGGGTTTAATCAGCGCTACTATCAGTGTTAAAGGCTTTACGTTCTTTTTTCTGGTTTTGTCCACATCCTCTGATTCTCTTTCCGCGTGAGATAGTTCTAAAATGTTTGAATAACCAGAATTATCGAGCATCCATGCAGGTATTGGCTCTGCCGGTTTCCTGTGGTTCTTGTGGTCAGATACAAGACTTGAGACCACATGAAGAAGTTCAGACATCTGAATCTGATTTTCCATGCTTCCTCCATGCTCTGCTCTCTGGGCTGGCTGACTGTAAAACTGCATGAAGGGATTATAATGTCTGCAGGCAGGAGCTTGCAGAGAGAGTAGTTGTGTGGTAGACTGATAAAAGAAATCCCACCCCCACCCCTAGAAAAAAAGAGGCTACTGCAGCCATTTGCATGAGCTGTTACACATGAATGGAGTTGATGGAGCAGGGTTTAGAAGTATTGTGGTGGAAACATAATATGATCCCAACAAAGGAGAGCATTCAGCAAACATTGGACCCCCCCCCCTAACATCCACCTACCCCAGGCCAGCCACCCACCTCTGGGATACATGCACCCACCCACACACACACATACTCATCCTCCCCCTCTCTTGCTTACTTTTTACTCCAGTCTGATTGAAACCAGAGTGTACTTCTAGGCAGCACACTTGTTGACGAGGCACCAAAAGCGAAAGTCTTTGCTTGAAGCTTCTGTCTAGGTTTCTCTCAGAGGGATCTGCCAAAGAAAGAGAAATCGGGGAGATCATTGATTCCCCACCCGCCCCCCCGCAATGACCTTGTTTCAAGAAAACTGTGATGAGGGGATACATGCTGGGCAGGAGTTGAGGAATATTGCTTAACTCCTGGCAACAGAGCTCCCCTTTGTCAGCACATTTCAGTCCAGCCGAGGCCCTTTGACAAATGTTCTCGGGGGATGTGGGGCAGAGTGCTAGACTGTGTCGAGCAGCCTTCTACCTTTCAGCGCACAGGAAAATGCCATCATCTGCGTGCTGTCAGCGGAGTAAGCGGGCAGCTCTGTGAATATTAATGAGGGCGTTTTCAAAAGTGCGAGTGGCAGTCTCGCAGGCAGACAGACACAGGAAGTGTTATTGTCGCACTTCCCTCCTTGCAGATGCTCTTATGAGTGCTTCCTTCTTAAGCGTAGACATGCACATGTCTGAATCAGAGACCATTTGAGTGAAAAAAGGCTTATTGCTTTTTGCAGTCCTTTGCAGTTGCAGTTCACTCTCTGTCCTTTTTGGTCTCAGAGGATGTGAGCCACATCATTGATTGTAATCGGCAACGAGCAAGTGCAATGAACTATTGAATTGTTAAATGACTTTATGTGCTGGGTGTGGAACATTTCTCAGAGTTGCTCACGCCAGTCCTTGGCTGCGAGTCTTTTGGTTTCTGGCTGGCACACATGTGGGTGGCACACATAATCAGTGGCTTTCCGCATCAGGATGTTTAGATAAGGGTTGCGGCGGCAGATTTACTGTGTTGCTAACTTTATAATTCGCCCTCAAGATGATGTGATTTCTGCACAATCCATCTGTTTCACGGAGATATGAGGACGAGAGTTGAGGCTTGGAGAGGGGAGCTTGCTGTCGAGCCAGCTCCAGCTTGACTCATGCATTGTTTATGTCAAACTTTCTCCTCTTTTCTTAGGTGCCCTGCTAAATGGCGAGGGTCTAGACTTGTGTTTTCAACAGCTTCACTTTTGGAAATAGATAGGCCTTTTTCTTTGTCGAAGGCATGGTATTGGGCACATCATTTTGATTACACATCATTTATTAGAGGCAGACAGGCAGTTAGTCTATACTGACATTTTCAGATCTGCCACTCCTTCAGAGAGGTGAGGCGGTTTTATTGCTGTTATATGAAAACAAGCTGAATACTCTGTACTTGGCTGTACAAGACACTGTACAAGTCAACCATGTCTCTGCTGCTTGCGGTTGGATACAGTAATCCAGATTTACGACTCATCCAATGATTCATTTTGATTTGTTTAGAGACATGTGTGCTTATGCTCCATTATGTTACTTAGCTAACACTCGACACATTCCTGCAGGCTGTTTCCATGCTTTATCCTCTAGTTGTAAAGTCTGAAACTAAAGCTGACCAGTGTTCTACAGCAACCATTTAACCCTGAAAATGGCAAAAAGGAGACGAAACGTTGGTTGGATTTTGATATTTACCTTTAAAACATTGCACTTGGCTAGCCATTCTCTAATGTGCAGGAGCTAAAACTTCCCCTTTTTACTTCCACAACCCCCACCCCTGAGAAGCCCCCACTGCTGCTTGGGATATCTGGCCTCCAGCTGAAGAGGCCGCTTGTTTCAGGAGGGTGGTGGTGGTGGTGGTGGTGGTGGAGGCCCAGAGGAAGTGAACTCCCCAAGGGGATATAGGCCCATGTCCTGTTTCATATGCAAGGCGCAGTGTTGGCTAAGCCTGCTGACAGCCAGCCATGTCCACGCGGTGGACAGGACAACAGCTGGTAGCATTTCAATGGCTGCTGAGGGAATATTTGGATTTCAGCGAACGTAACCGTCGCAAAGGTCTGCCGCAGTTTCGTCCTGGTTTTTTTTTTTTTTGGGGGGGGGGGGGGTGTTTTTTGAAGAGATTTAATGCTGCCTTTTCTGTTTGATGGTTCTCTTTTTTTTTTGGCTTGTCAAAATAGTGAAATTTAGAATTTGTTCTCTGCGCTTTGTAAAGGAGGAAGCCACCGATTCAATTAGGCCTGCGTAATGAGTTCTGCTGCCTGGCCAGGCTGCCAGTCTGGGTTTCTAATGGAGGACAGTCAGTCCATGCCTCAAAGCATGGACTGAGGGTCAGAGAGATCAATGCCAAATTGGCATTCAAGTGTCTTTATGTCAAGTGGGATTGAAAACTCCATCACTTCTGAACTTAATTGAAGCGGACTGACAGACCAGCAACATGGAGTGCTTCCTAAGTGGAGTTGACTGGCTGACATTCTGAGGAAAAGAGAAAGAAGAAAACAACTCTTTTCTTTTCTTTTTTTTTTAAAGATTTGGGCTGTAATTGTTTTTAGCCTGAATGGTGTGCAAAATGAAGTGTGTGTCTTTGTTTGTCGGTTTATGTAGGTGTTGTTTAGTCTCCCTCCTCTCTGTGTTTTTTGGCTCTGGGAATGCATTCCATGTCTCGGTCAAGATTATTTTTTGGGCTTTTCCACCTTAGATTTTTGATAGGGCAGTTAGGTGAAAGGGGAGAGACATGCAGGAAATCATCACAGATCAGATTCAAACCCTAGACTTCTGCGTCAAGGCATAAACCTGGAATTACACGTGCGCCCGCTCTACCGCTGAACCAACCTGGCCACGTCTCGGTCTCTTGTTTGTAGTTTTTTTGTGTCTGTTAATTTCACTTCTGTTGTGGGTTTCCCAAAGCCATTACATTTTTCTTCCCCTCTGCAGGAAACTGCTGCAATACCACTTAGTTTGCTCTTTTGTCCCTTTCTGGGAAAAAACCCCCCTGGTCAGTAGAGAGTGACTTTTCTCTGAGGCTCCTCAACATTATCTTTGAGAAACAATTAGTTTGAGAGATGAAAGGTCTGCGCCATGATTTTGATGTGCCTTTTAAACGTCTGTTTCAGGAAAGCACCATAGCACACTTAATAGGGAGAGAGAGTGCGTTGTCAGGTTGTTGTGTTGTCTGGAAACATTTTTAGAAGGCTTCCCCCCCTGATTCTTTTTACACAGCATGTGCCAAAAGCTCTTATATTTTCAAAGTGTTTAAAGGGGGTGTCCCCAGTTGTTGCTTGACTGTACCCTGGAAATCCAGAGTTCTCGCAAGATCCCAATTTAAATTTTCTCAGCAAGTTACTGTGGCATCGAGTAATGCTGCCCTTTAACTGTGCCCTCGTAGCCGAGCTGCACCAATCACATATTCACTATAGACCCATAGTAGTCTCGAATCACCAACTCTGCACACCTTTCTCAGGCAGTCTTATATGCCCAGTGAGTTCAGAAACCTTGACATCACAGCGATCTCTGACAAAAAGCAGAAGTCTCATTCAGAAGGAGACAGTGACTGAGGACAACGAGAAAATGAGAAGTTCAAGTCTTTGTGTAAGAAATGGACGGCGCGATCGGCCAATTGCTTCATGAAGAACTGTCTGGCTGTGGTCAGTCTAGTATGTGCGTAGGAGGAAAGCAGCTGCAAGGGGAAGGACAACAAGGCTCTCTGGGGCTAATGGGCTACCGACCACCTACCCACCTGTCCGTTCAAAAAAGATGGAGGAAAAAAAAAAAATAGGATCCAGAGAAGTAGTCCATGTTGTGAGAAACCAAGCGTGCAAGCTGTCTGGGAAAGTGGTGCATGCAAAGCTCAGAGCAAATGTGTTTGAGGAGCCAAGAGCATGCATGGAAATATAGTATTTCCTCCCACTCCAGTGAAACCCCTTCTCAGAATATTCTATGCTTTCCAATAAAGCAGAAAACTAACAAGCACACTCAGCTTGCTGTGGCTTTTCTTAATCTCTAAAAGGCCACAAGTGTGTCTCATTGGAGTTATTGTAAGAGCGGCAGAGAAGACCGCACCCGGTGACCTCCATCAGGTGAAAAATCAGCTCTTTTCTCGGTGAGATGGTGCAAGTCCATGTGTGACTTGACCGCTGGCATGTAAACGGCACTGTGTCCATTTTTTTGCTAGCATTCAAAATTGATGGTAGGTTACTGTAGGCGGTATTTTCCCTGCATTTTCATTTAATGAGAGAATCTTTGAAATATTCATCAACACACACGGCACTGTAAGCTCAGCTGTTGTCCTAACTACACATCCCCAAGCACCATCCTATAACCTTTCGCCTCCCTACCAGCCCCGAGTGATTAGCACTGAATTAGTATTTTTGTGTCTGCCAAGTGGCAGAAAAGTTAAACCTGCATGATTCAGGGCAAAATATGAATCACGATTTTTTTTATCTTAGATTTGATATCAGGATTCTCCACCATGATTTTTTTCTCACGAAGTGTAATGTTTATTGCACACATGATCCATGACAAAGCAAAACAAATTGGCAGTACCCAACATAGATTTTTTTTGGGCACCTATAGCACATTGTTCATCATCACAAGCCTGTAAACACAGAGGCTTCAATGAAGAAAGGGGAGAACTTTAAAACCTATTTCATACAGTTGATGTTTTAAACTCAGAAGAAAGTAGTAGCGTGTGTGATGCAGTCGGCTCGTAAAATTAAATGAGAATTTAAGTCATTAAAAAAAAAAAAGAAATTACCAAAAAATGAAATTGTGAATTGGGGTGAAAATTGATTTTTATACTTCAAGCTACACAGACTTTCCCAGACCAAAGCTCACACAGTTTACCACTGAGCGGTTGGTGATTTTCAGGTGAAAAGATGTTTTGGGCTTTTGAAAAATTGGAAACGTTTCTAGATGAGTTTGGTCATTTTGAAGGGGTCATTGATGTCTTCCCGCCTGCTGTTGGTGTGTTTACGGTGGGGGGGCTGGATCTCTTCCGCTGTCTGTGTATGGACCACACACATCACTAACATCCAAGTCATGTCTGAAAGCAGTTACGTTTGGCTCGATGTGGTAGCTTGTGTTATCACACATTATCACAGAGCTCAAAGTGAGATCCCAGATCCCCCCCCCCACACACACACACACACACACACACACACACATCTATTATGTCCCAGTCATCCCGTTGTCTTGCTGTGTTTTTCTCAGTCTGCATAGAGCACTTTTAGCCAAAGATGTAACCATTCAAATAACATGTAAATATTTGAGGGGTGGGGGGACCGGCTGGACTGGTTGATGTTAAGGATGTGAGTTCTACACTGCCAGGGCAATGGCTTTCATTGCAAGATGGAGGAATGGTTGGGTGGGGGGTTACTTTGTGCTGCGTCAGCCCACGAGCACCCTTTGTATATGACTAGCAGCGTTGGCCTCTGGAGTTGCCCCAACCCCCACTGCCCCCCCATGCACCCCCATGCACCCATATGTTTGAAGGAGCAGCCAGCAGCACGCGACCTTTCCCTCCCCAAATAAAGAGGTGACCCACCTCACCCCTTGCCTCTCTGGAAGCGCAGTTGGCCAATTGCGTGCCGCTGAAATACTCCCACGGGGCAGATGGCTGTCTGACGAAGGCAGCTACACTCACACACACACACACACACACACACACACACTTCTATCCAACAAATTAACATCCACCGGCGCTGTGGTGTATTCGAACAAACAATTGCGTGATGAGATGTGCGTTAAGATGTGTTTCAGATTTCGTCTACAGATTTTGGGCTTTCACAAAATATGCGAGACACATGGGAACATTTGAATAGCAAAGGCTGCCTCTGCCTCATTTGGTGTGCGATTGTGCATGGAGCTGGTTGAGTACATGATTTGCAGTCGTTCATGTGTGTGAGCGTGTCTGTGTGCATGTTTTGTGCCTGGATCAGCTGTAGGAGGAGATTAGCATGAGCTCACTGCCTACTTATTTCCATCCCCATCTGCCTGTCTCCCACAGTGATGCTTCCACACACACACACACACACACACACACACACACACTACAAACATGCATGAGCACAGACATCCACACAGCACCCAAATCCCACCCCCGCAATGCCTCACTAGTCTTATAATGAATACAGAAGCAGACAGAATCACGTGCAAATACACACACACACACACACACACACACACACACACACACACACACACACACACACACTTGTCACACACTTGTCTGCAACATCCACCAGGCATGGCTTAGAACATCCTCCCATAGTGTCATGTCAGAAGTCAGTGGTCCATCTCATACTGTCGGGACAACAATTAACGGGTTTTCTTCAAGGAGCTTTTCCTTAGTCGTGTCAAATGTGGGGAAGGAAGGACAGGTAGAGACAGAGAAGGCAGATACAAGCTCATAATAAGCTGTGCTAATCTTATTTCTGATTAAAATGGCACAGTTCCACCAAGGAGGATGCTGCCAAGTCAACTCAGGAGCTTTGCAAAATCTCTGACAAGTGGACGGGTTTTTGGTGATTGTGAAAGATATGGATTTTTTATTTTTATTTTAATAGAGCACAGCTGCAAAGTGTCAAAAATGCATAGTTCAAAATATGAAACCTTTGACCTCAGTTACAGCTATGTAGTGCATAATCTACCTGGCTAAATCTGGCTTGTCTTTAACATTATGGGACATTATGGTTCATTCAGAAGATGCAGGTTTTGCTCATCTGTCGTGTCCAATCGCCATTGAAGTTCCTTGAGCACAAAGCCTAGTTCACAGAGCATTCACCTTTTTTCTTCTGAGCACAAGTGTTGTGGCATGGCGGGCATTAAATACTCCACGACCCCCTTTCTAAATAATGGTGTGTGTCAGCTCTCAAAACAAGCAAAGGCAGACATTGAGAAGGGTTTGAAAGGGCTCGAGGTGTATTTTCTGTTGTTGTGAAGGCCGGCTGGGTCCTCGGGAAACCTCTTTGTTGTGCTTTTTTTGTGTTGTGGGGGGGAGGGGGTCAAGCTGGCTTGGCCTCAGCCATGTAGAAGGGCAGCTCTGCGAGGTGTGATTGTAAGAGTATGGGGGTGGGTGGGGGCTCGCTGTATGCTGACTAGCCATTGTCGCCTCTTTTGTGGTGGGTATCAGCTGTGGATCGGTGATTGTGGGACAGATAGAGGTGATAACCCTCACCCCACCACCCCGCCCCACCCCCTCCACTGTTGGGGTGATCAGTGCTCCCAAAGCGCCTGAGTCATGGACCATTGCTCATTGTTTGCCTCCCCCCTCCTCCATCCACCCTCTCGCTTCTGTTTGCTCATCTTTCCCTGACAGCGTCATGGCTGCTGCTGTCCAGCACAAACAAGAGGACAACAAAGAGGTCGCCTTTTTATTCTTTCAGAATACAGCTTTTTTTTATTTTTTTATTTTTTTTTAAATGCTTTAAACTTCTATATCAGTGCACACCTGAGGGAGAATGTATAAGAGTCTGAGGATTATGGACATGGCTTCAAAAAATGTAATTTCAACACTGGAGAATACACCAGAATCTGCAAGGGGTGCATTTTCTCTACAAGCGCTTGCAGGGATTATTCCTGCAGCCTAATGAATGAGCCATTCACTCAGAATGTACCACGAACACAGAGCTGTCTTGTGCACTTGGTTTCTAAGGAAAGGTGTATCTTCCTAACACCCTCTGATCTGTTGTTTAGTCTGCTTTGACTCACAGCTACGTCTAGCCGCTCTGGTTAAGTTAGGGCAGTATGGGTGAATCTTAAACCGGATGAATCAGGGAGTGGACCAGCTTGCCCTATTGATCCAACTGTGATTGGCTGTTTATAGCCTTTCTTAGTTTATCAGATTATCAGTTTATTTTTGTCATAAGCAGCGCTGTGAGGCCAGGTGTGCCACAATAGAAGAAGATCCAACTGAAAGTGGGTTTTGTGTCGGTGCGGTGTAACACCTGAGAGGTTTGGAGGGTGAGATCATCGGCGTTTGAAGCGAAAGCAGTCAGCGAAGGGCAGGTTTAGGCTGATTCCAGCTGGTGAGTGCAAACTGGAGAGCGGGGCTGAACCCAGCTGGGGGGGGGGGGGGAGAAAGGTTCTTCAGAAACAGAAACAAAGTCGGTGAACAGCAGCCACACCTCAGCTGCAACTTGTCAGGAAGTCTCTGTCTCTGTGTGTGTGTCTGTCTGTCTCTGTGTATCTGTGTGTGTGTGTGTGTGTGTGTGTGTGTGTGTGTGTGTGTGTGTGCACGCCTGCGTGTTTGATTGATTGAGCAAACCAGGGCCTCTTGGTTGAAGCTCAGAAGGCTCAGTTTACTCTGGAATAAAGTGTCACAAACAAAGGTTCATACTGTGGTTAACATGCTTCCTCCAGGCTAGCCAGGCCATTCCTCCCCTCCAAGCCGCCAATCTCTCCAATCAATCCATCCCAGCCGCACTCTGGCAAATGAAGCGGCCATGCAGATGCTAAATTAAACAATATGCTGAAAGGAGATCCCTCCTCCTGGCACGGATGCCTGCTTCTCGTGTTCAGGAAGCCTTCACCAGGCCCAGACTTGTTCCTTCTTTGCTTTAACCAACAACCCACTCCCCCTTCAACTCAACCCAATAATTTCACATCCCATGCCCTTCCCCCCCCCCCCCCCCCGACGCCCACACTGTTCAATTCTTATTGCGAAGCGCACACACGTGCAGACACAGTTAAGATCTCAACAAACTTCTGCACATGCATGCACATGGCTTTCCAGACATCCTCTGTCCACACACACACACACACACACACTTGTGCAGGGACACAAATGTGCACATACACTCATTACCCAGAGCAGACAATAGACCTCTTGAAGCCCTTGGCGTATAATTAATGTAATTGTAGGTCTCTAAGACAACGTAATGTGTGGAGAGTGTGACTGCCTCTGACCCACAGTGAGCACAAAGACATTATTCTCAGCGTCTTCCTTTAGAGAAACACTGCCAAGTAGGGCAATATATCAATATTATAGAGATATCGTGATATGAGACTAGATATGGTCTTAGATTTTGGATATCGTAATATGACATAAGTGTTGTCTTTTCCTAGTTTTAAAGGCTGCATTACAGTAAAGTGATGTCATTTTCTGACCTTACCAGACTGTTGTATTATTTGCCTTTATTACCCACTTAGTCATTATATCCACATTAATGATGATTACTTATCAAAAATCTCATTGTGTAGATATTTTGTGAAAGCACCGATAGTCAACACTACAATATCGTTGCGGTATCAATATCCGACATTTGGTCAAAAATATTGTGGTGTGTGTGTGTGTGTGTGTGTGTGTGTGTGTGTGTGTCAGTCAGCACTTGTGGTTTGCAAAGCTGTCACACGTTTCTAACCTGCGCTTTAGCAATGACGATGCCTGTCTTGTTAAGACCATCATGTTTCGCTACTAAAAGCCTATCTATTAGATTATGGGACTAAGATAATTGTCTGAGGGGGTGGCACCTGGTCTCTACTGGTCTCTACTGGTCTCTACTGGTCTCTACTGGTCACATTGGTTGACGGGGCATCTCTCGCTCTCTCTCTTTGGTTGCTTTTTTTCTTTTTCTTTGAGCGAGTGAGAAACCATGTTGATGGGCGGATATGCCAACCGAAGCAGAAATGCATCCCTCAACGCACTGATTTAACACCCAGTCAACATTGTAGTGTGTGCATCGAGAACAACGCAGGGCTTTGGTGAAAAAAAAATAATACATTTCCCCCAAAATAATGCAAAAAACACTAAAACATTATGGAAATGTCAAGTTTCTTTGTGTCTACATGTGCAACACATTTGAGCCAAAAATGATCAAATAATTGCACCACTTGTATATCCATATAAACACGTTATACCAAGCTACAAATATCATTTTTCAGATGACACAATTTCTAGAAACTATAACCATCTCGCAGAAAGACAAATTGAAATAATGTGATTAGTGTAATATGTCGGCCAGCCTTAGAACAGTTAATCTCCCAAACACAGTCGATAAGAGCTGAGTGGCTTACTGCAGAAGTGTGAGACGAGGTTATAAAGATCCTAATCAAGGTGAGCTTATCTGCCATATTCTCCTCTCACGCAGCACGGCCAAGGGAGAATTAGTTTTTATTTTTTAAAAGTTGGTTTTCATTTCTCATCTTGCAGATATAATCAAATACGACCAGAGAGGCAAGCTCCGATCACGAGTAGTCGCCCGAGATGCATTTGATGTTTTAACCCTTGTGTTGTCTTCCCATCGACCATGCAACTTAGGTTTTATGTCAGGGTCCAAATTTCAAATTAAAATTATTATTTTTGGGTTTTTCAAAAGATTTTGTCACTTTTTTTCAAATTCTTTTGTCCCAAATTTCCGATGTTATTGTTGATTTTTTTTTCTTCTGTCGATTTTTTTCAGCACTTTTTGTTGACTTTTTTTCTTTTTTCCCAAATGCTATAAAATTGAATAAAAGACCCAAATTCAATGAAAATAGGGAACTGATCTTTTATTTTACTTGTGAAGAATAATGGTTGCATGTGGAACCATCCATGTTATGTTTTTGGACAGTATAATTGAAAGAAAACCAAATTTCTGATATAGAAAATTTTAGAAAATGGATCAAATCTGACCCGAGGACCACAGGAGGGTTAAAGCCAAGTTGAGGGGTGTACCGCGGCCCCTCTTATCTAGATTTGGACACTATCTGGACTCCTCTGTCTTGGGCCTGGTGTCTTGTATCATGGACGAGACACCAGGCCCAAGACATTTGATTTTCCACAGAGTTCTGACAAGAAGCCGAGTAGGGCGGCCATGTTTAGTCTCAACCCAAGGACAGAGCCTTAGGTGTTATGTCTCTCTTGTCTTTTTGCTTTTTTCTCACTCTTCCATGTTTTTTCTTGAACTGGTGACTTTCCCTGCGTCAAACCCCTTCCTCTATCCCCCATCAGTGTTGTCAAAAGGCTACTTTAGGTGGGTAGGGTGTCCTGGAGGGTCTTCCATGAGTCTGTAAGGGTACCACAGAGGGGTTCTGTGTGTCTTTGAGATGTTTCCAGGACATTTATTCAATAGGCAGACACTTTTGTCCAAAGTGGCGTTCAACTGAGCCCCAGTAGATCAAGGAGAAATCCTCAAGACTAAGTGGGTTAACACGTCCACGTTCCTCCTGACACAAATGCCACAAGGATGTCAGGTGAATGAAGCAACATAAGGGCCAGACAGAGAGTAGGATGTTTTTTAACTTAAATGTCTGGAAGAGCTAGGTAAGAAAGTGGTCAGATCATATTTTTAGTTTCTTTTTGTAAATACTGTATGTAACTGATTATGTTAAATTGGCTTGTGATACTGTCTCGTGCCTGAATTGAATTAAATCGAAAATCGTGTTGTGAAATCAGTAAGCACCGCATCGTTGTCCAAGGAATTGTTATATAATGTTTGTATAATGTCTAGAAAGAACTAGAAAGCCTTCGTCTGATGGTTAGCTGAATATTTACTTAACTGTGAGTGTTTAGTTTCCAGTCAGTCCTCCTCTACCATGTCGAAGACATCGGCAGTGTGGCAGCATTTTACAAAAATACATAACGGGAAAAAGTCAAATGCAAAGTTTGCAAGTAACAGTTTGCATATCGCAGCTGGACTACAAACATGGCGTATCACCTAAAAACGGTAAGCTAACCTGTCTGCGTTAGGTTGCCCTGTCTGTTTGGAGTAGGCTGTATGAACATATCAGAGTCGGCATATTTCATAGTCTAATAAGCGTTTTATAACTACCGGCGCACCCACCCACAACCACGGTAGCGTTCCCCAGACCCCCCCCCAGACCCCCCAAACCACGCTGGATGTTAAGCCTCTATCATCCAAACGCTAAAATAACATCACGGAAGGAATTGTGGACTTTATGTCTCAGGATATGAGGCTGATGCAGCGCTGTCAGAGGCGACAGACGAGTCATTTCAGTGCAAAATAATTAGGTCCAAAACGATTTAATATACTGCAAATAGCCTACAAGGACACGTACTGCAGGACAGTACAGGTAATTAATCTAGCATTTTATTCCTCGATTTTTAGTCTAAATTTTCGCGACTTTAGTCAACCAAGATTTTCTTTGGTTGATTACAGCCCTACATTGCATTGAATAAGAAGCTGCATAGATGGACCGATGCCTCCGATATTCCTCCTCCACAACGGCAGTAATGAAGTGACAGATCCCCGATGTGGATGGGAGCAGAAGTGAAGGGATGACCTCACAGCCACATAATCGCCGCGCAGGGACAGGCCGACGGGTAATGTGTCCATTAGTCTTCCCTTTGCCAGAGGAAGAAACCAACCTGGCTGGGAGAGGGATGAGATGGAGGACAGGAAATGACACAAGTCCTACTAAAGTCCTACTCTCGTTCCTCTCGGCCGACTGCTTTGACTGAGCTGAACTGAATACTCATTCGTGCTGATTTCGTGGCGCTTTGTGTCATATCCCCTTCTTTTTGGATCTTTGCCAATTCAATATTTAGTGATTAGACTCTGACATTCAATCTTTTTTGTGCTAAAAAAATAAAATAAATCCAAAACCCTGACAAATTAGGAGTTAACTGAATTATAAAGAAATCCTGTCAGGATGGAAAAGCTTTGTCACAGCTGGTGATAGTCAATACCCTTCTACTGAAAATCTGAATAAAACAACAACAACCAAGGGTCCATCTTTGTGGTCGTGTAAATGTTTCTTACTGGGGGAGCCTGCTGGTCCCTGCCTGGCCTACAGACCATCGATGGGGATCAGAGAGTTTACCCCCCCTTCATCATGTGCCCCGTGTGGGGTGACTGTCCGTGGACAACAGCCAGCAGCCTAGGGATGGGCCTTTTATTTTTGTACAAAAGGAAAACACAGCACATATACGCACAGCTGAACCGGTGAACCCATTCACTGTCACATGTTCACTTTCTGCATCGCGACCCCTCCTACTTCCCTTTTTCTCAGTAGCAGGGTGAGCAGTGTGTCGGCTGTCGGTCACAACAACCCCTTCAGACTCAGTCAGTGTGAACTTGTACCGCAGAGCCGGGGCAGGCAGCGACTTAGACTTCTGGTTTCGACACCACTCCAACTTCCTGCTGTGCCTCCGCCCTGCTGTCTGAAGTTTCTTCAGCACTCCTGACGCAACAGTCCCGGTCGTCTACACTTTCTTGCCTAAAAATGTCTGTTATAAAACATATGGAAGATATTGATAACTAGGGGTGGGAATCTCTGGGCACCCCACGATCCGATTCTAAAACCCATTATTGATGCATCTTGATGCAACAATTTTGTTGTGTACATTTCCATGCGTTTAAAAAATATATACATATAAATCTGAAATCATATACAGTATTCGTGAGTTTTAATGAAATGTTTTGTCTCCTGAGGTTTTTATTTTGTAGTCACCTTCTCTCCCAGTGATCCTCCATGCCAGAGGCTGAGTCATGTTTTAAGGTGGAGAATTGGCTTCTTGCAACATGAAACATGAGGTGATCAGTAATGTGTTAAAGTAGATGAACAGCATACAGTATGTGTGTTTTGCACAATTATTGCATGCATGTCTTATTAGATCATGTGTATATATATATATATATATATACAAAACAAAACATTTTTTCTTCCCTTTTGGCCATTTTTGTATGTTTTCTTTCTGCACTCTTGCCTAAACTCTAAGTTGTCCATTGTCCGGTCCTCTTTCAGTCCCTCTGTTTTCAGATTTGCAAATGTCTGGAGACAGTAACTTTTAAATACAGATCGACACATTTAAAAGAAAAAAACAACGAGAATTGCAGAGAGAAATGCGATGCATCTAACAATCGATTCCCCCCCCCACCCCTATTGACTATCATAACATACTGGCTGAAGGAAGCTTCAGTCTCAGCCTTCCAAAACCTACATGTGGCAGACCAAGCTCCAGACCCGTCTCCTCACCACTGGAAAGCATGTGATTTGGCTCCAGAGTGGAGCCTCCTGCTCTCTCTCTTTCTCCCTATGTTTCTTTTTTACTCGCTCAGCCTCTCCCAGAATTCAACAGTGGAACAAAATGTCCAGCTCCTGAGTGGAAAGCACCAGAATGTGCTGGCCAGCCGGCTCGATTTTGAGGCTGCCCAGCACCCTGCAGTGAACCAAAGGGCCTCTTTGTGCTCTGCCCTCACCAAGATGTACCCCCCGAACCGCAAAAAAAAAAAAAAAACAACAGCACTGACCCAGCCAGGGGGGCCTGCCTGCAGACCGACACGCAGGGTCCAAGTGGAGGAGCTGCCAGAATCGGAGGTTACATATAAAAGAGGAAGGACGTTTTCCGTTTGAGCTGAAAAGGGAAAAGGCCTCACATGGTCCCCCCCCTTCCTCCCTTCCTCTTCCTCATGTACTCAGCCACGATGACCTTGCAAATGCTTATGTTTGTCTTATCCAGCAATAATTATTGGGATTTGGTCCGACATTTGGCGTGAAACAGAGACTTGGTTTTCTCTGAGAGAGTGTGTAGTGAAATTCCTCTGTCACATAAGGTTTGTGCTCCAGAGCAAATCCGGTGTAAAGGCCAGACTGTGACACCAGGGCACCAGACAACAGGTATTTTGAAAGAAATAACAAACTCATGACTATCAGCGCCTCTCACTGTCATAAACAGATAGCGAGACACAATCTGCAAGCTGCTACATCTCCATTAACCCCGCTTTGACTGGGCTTTATTTGCACTGTGTGTGTGTGTGTTTCCATACAGTAGTGCTAATGGACTTTGAGCCTTGTCTTTAGGCCCTGGCAGCTGTCTGCGATAGTAAAAACCCAGTCGGCAGCCGCATGAATGTTGTTTTTTTGCCCTTGATAGTGCGGCCAACCACTGATTATTCCACCCCTCTCAGCTTTACAGCATCAGAGCCACCTAAGTGTTGACTGCGGGCTGCGTGCAGGGCGCGCCGTACAAAGTCCCATTCAGAGTGTTAATTAGGCGAACCTAAAGTTCAGTGACGGCAGTTCATTACAGAAATGGCACTGAGGTCTTAGAAAGAATGACTTTATACGTGTGGGAGCGTGTGTGTGTGTGTGCATGTGTGTGCACGCATGCATGTGCGTGTATGTGGGTCGGTGTTACAGGGCACAGCCAGAACCAGCTACTATGGACATTTCTATTTCAGTCTACAGTTCGATGGGGCCGCAGACAGTCAGACACCTCTGTGGTGTAGAGAGAGGGAGGGGAAACACGATAATGGATTTACTTTAGTGTGTTTCAAGGTACCAGACAGTGTTTCTCTCTCTCTCTCTCTGTCTCTGTCTGTCTCTTAAAGTGGGCTACGCGGGAGCTCGAGCATTAGGGCAAGGCAGTCTTGTGTGAAAAAAACACTCTTCCTCTTCCTTTCATGCTTGGAGAGAGCTGCAGCATTAAGTGAGAGAGCCATCAGACTAGTGTGTGTGTGTGTGTGTATTTATGTGTGCGCGCGCTTGTGAGTCTATAATGCACCGCCTTCACACAGCGCTCTGGCCCTGCATTATCCTAAATGCTGCTGCTGTGATTGGAGCGGTAATGTGGTTGCTAAGCAAATGCAGTTTTCTTGGTCTAAATTGGAATGGGCAAGACTGCTTCCTGGCTGGCTGGCTGGTGGGCCGGGCTTGGCTGCTGCTGCCTCTGATGCTGCGTGCTAACATGGCCCACACACACACACACACACACACACACACACATGCATACACACACACACACACGCTGCACATGGCAGAGTCGTTTCACTGCAAAAAGTAGCTTTTATTAGTTTCCCTGTGTTTGTCTGCACCGTGGTCTGTCTGACATAAATAACTCTGGTGTGCTGCACCATTTTTGTTCAAAAATGTTTTTGTTAAGACTCCTCATTCATTTCTCAGAGCTGTAATTATATTTCTTAATATATATTTCTTCATAATAGTCAAGTCACAGTAATAGTCAACTTTTTCCAACAGTTGAATAATGAATTGCACAAATCAGTTGCAGTGTGGATTTGTAGCCTAGTTAATAGTAACACTGCTAGTTACTGCAAACGATGATGAATGATATTTTATGTACGTGTCATGCCGCTCAGTGGAATTACATGACACCATTACAAAAGATTTTTTATCTACAGCTTCCGGTCCAATGTCAACACACAACATACTCTACATTGCACAAAATAAAAAAAATAGCCACAACACGATAGACATTGTCCAACTAGGACAAACCATTATAAACATAAAACAAATGTCCCTTCCAGACAGAAAGTCATTGAAACAAAGACGTCTATTTTTTAGCCCGTGCATTTGTTCTAAAAAAGTCTGCAAATCTACCTCCTGCCAGCCTCATCTTTTTACTTCAACTTTGTCAAAGAATTGCAATCTTGAATCCTGATAATGATGGTAAGATACAGCCTGCTTGGCCAAAATTTTAAAGGAGCATTATACACTTCAGAAAAGATGCTGTACATAGTACAAAGGCAGATAGTGTCATGTTGAGAAGTCTCGTGTTTCCGGTAAGGTGAGATGGTAGCCGTCGTGGTGGTGCAAGGAGGGGACAGGCTGGGAGATCGGTTGTTAAAAGTCGACTTTAATTAAAGCAGCAGCCAGTTGGGTAGGCAGTCAGCACGACACATTCTTGACAGGGGACCTAAGAGCGACAGGGCCAGCAATTAAGCCCGTCCAGACGTCAAGAAGTGGTAATGTGGAAGGCCCGAAGGTGCACGCAGGGATCCGCTTTCAGACATGTTTGGGGTAGTAGTAGTGTCTATATCTCTGTCTATCTCTGTAGGGGTTTGTGCGCGAGAGCAGGATGTCATCTACTTTTAGATCACACTCGGGAGTGTCACATTTCCTCACCTTAGGTCCAAGCTGCTCCGCTGACTGCTGAGTATGTCTTACTCTAACACACGGAGCGCCCTTTCTGTGAGTCACCCGGTGTAGGCGTTGTAAACACACCAAAACACTGTGCATTGTGGATAATTTGTCATTTTAATACCAATAAAAGTTATTTACATTCCATTTGCTTATTCAATTTAGACGCGACAGAGAGGGAAAAAAAGACCAGTGCTGGTGGATGTGGCTGACTGTGTGTGTATACTGTTTGAAAGCTAATGCGTAAACTTAGAGGCAAGGGAATCGCGGAGCTCCGCACTGTCACAGCTCTCTGTACACTGGAAAAAGTGGGGTCTTTAGCGGGGGTCAGAGGAGTGGAATCCAAAAAAAAGGGACATCAGTGGCTAAACACCATGTTAAAAGTGGACCTAATGCAAAACATTTGTCCGTTCCAGCTTCGCAAATGTAAGGACTTGCTGTTTTCTCTGTTTTTATTGAAACTTGTGTTAGATTAACCAATTATTTAATGAATAAAAAAGTTTATAAGGGAAGTAATTATCAGTTTCAGCCCTGTGTTGGGAAATCATCTTGTTTGCTGTCTTACATTGAGTCAGAGGAGAAGATTAGCAACATGCTTAACCTAGCGTTGCACAACGCCTGGTCACTGCTAGCCTAGCTTGTTCTTACCAACTGGGGCTGGTTTATTTGAATGGGTTTGATGCTGGGACCAATACAATACCTGCAGCTGCACTTTAGCTTTAAGTAGGCTACTTGACAAATTTTCTATACTTGTACACATTTCTGTTGGTACGCAAAATGTATCGACGTTTGATGTTAAGCTAGCTAGCAACATTGTTGGCTTTCTAGCTAAGAAGAGACAACTTAGTTGTTTTGTAACGTATTATTTCATGTTCGACTCAGTTAGGCTAGCATTTGTGTTAGATGTAGCCCTATGCTACAACATGCTGTTACCAAAGTTAATGTCATTTTCATCTGCGTGCCCCCGTATGTTAGCTGAGCTAAGCACAGAGACTGGTAACTGCTAACCTAGCATGTTTAAGAGGGAAAAATATACCTACTGATGTTTCGTGCTGTGCAACATTTGATTACAGTGAATTTTGGCACTGAAACCAAAACTTTAGTGTACACTTATGAACGTTAAATAAATAATATAGCTACACGTCATTGCCAAAAGTAGCATTCATACTAACCAAGCCTTTTGTACTTGACACTTCAATATTTAATGCTATGGACACTCACGACATGAGGGAACATTTGTTGAATATTGCTGAATATTGAGATAACGATGTCACTTGCCATAAATAAACAGACAATAAAGTCTACTCACTTCTGCCTTTATGCGGCTTTCACTATTCTGATCAAATTCAAAAACTTGCTTGTTGAATTTCTAACAAATGAAATAACTAAAATCATTTCCAATATCAACTTATTGAACAAATTGAACATTGAATTGAACATAAAAGGCTACCACAGAAAAAGATATGGCACTTTTTCCACTTTAAAGTGTAGTTTTCTACGGATTCTCTATTTCAACTGACTCAAAAAAATCAGTCAGAAAAGCGCCTTTTGCATTATGTGTGCAGCCTTTCGCGATGTGTTTACTGCTCGACTCTAACCTGAAATGCTTGGCTGTTCTTTCTGTGGTTCTTCACAGCACCACGTCATGTGGCTCAGCCCTGCAGAAGTGTTCTCGGCTGCTGTACGGGACCCGTTTTGTCGAGTGCGCTAGTGGGTAAGGCCTCATGTGGGCCTGACCTGATTCCAGCCAAGCATCGCGTGCCTGACCAGAGCATCTCTCTGTTCTCTCTCTCTCTCTTTCCCATCCATCCATGCATCCCTCGCTCACTTGCTCCACCCTTCTCTCTCACTCTCATCCATTCTTCTCTCTCTCTCTCTCTCTCTCTTTTTCTGTCATTCCCCCCTACATTACAGTGTGCCTCACCGCCCATGCTGCACAGTTCACTTGAACAAACTCTTTCATGCTCACACACACACACACACACACACACACACACACACACACACACACACACACACACACACACATACACAAGCTCCCAGCATGCCTACCTTAATGGAGCTCAACCGAATAATTTCTAAGTGGCTTCATGGCAACAGTACTGTCTGTCTCCGTTCTGTACAACGAAACAGGAATACAAGTTCACACATCAGGGTCCAAATTTGTGATTAAATGGAAATAATCTTTTTTTATTTTTCATTTTAGATGTCAAACCCCTATATTATTGTACTCGCTCTTTCACAAATAACGTGAATGTTCAGTTTAAAAAAAACCTGTACAGCGTTGAATGGAAAACCATCATCATTGAGGAGTATTGAGGTTGCAGCCTAAGGTTCTGCCGGATGTTCCTCATTTTTGGGCCAGATGTCCGTCTCCTTCCTCTTTCTATGTGTTGGCGTTCTAACCTCCGGTGGATTTCCGAGGACTCTGGCTAACTGTTCCTCAGATCTCTGCAGGGTAAATCCAGACAGCTAGCTAGACTATCTGTCCAATCTGAGGACTATGGTTACCTGGTCCTCAGATCTCTGCAGGGTAAATCCAGACAGCTAGCTAGACTATCTGTCCAATCTGAGGACTATGGTTACCTGGTCCTCAGATCTCTGCAGGGTAAATCCAGACAGCTAGCTAGACTGTGTGTCCAATCTGAGTTTTCTCTCACACGACTAAAATAACTTTTGAACACACACATGAAATGCCAAAAAACCAGAGCATTTTTTTCTCCCATCCCGGGATGCTGTGGTGTCTAGCCAGACCCTCCTCTGCAGTGCTGTGGAGGAAGGTCTGGCATTGCGTCACTATGCCCAGTCTAACCTGCCAACCTGCTGCTGGAAGTATGCCAACATGGAGCACAGGGCGTGAATACTTTGTGTTGGTTTCAGTTTCACTGGGCAGGTGGGAATACGGCATTCCTGTATGTATTTTGGTGTGCTCTCCTGTAAGGGAAGTAGACATTCAGTGCACAGAATGCACACACACACACACACACACACACACACACACACACACAAACACACACACACAGCATTTAACCCCAGCCTGTTGCATCACACTCAAATCTACCTCTAATCTTGGCCCACATTTGAATTTTCTCTTCCCATGCTGATAACATCTTGCAAAAACAAAGATGTCAAAAAAATATTCAAGTCTTTGCAAGTCGATTTAAAGCATATACTGTAAACTAGGGCTGTTGGATTATGGGTAAAAAAAACTATCAGAATCGCTAAAGTATGTCGGCCAATATTGAATTCCTATTATTTTAGACAATAACTCATTGACTTGGAAAGGTGTTGCATTTATGGAGGTTAAAAAACAGTGAAACAAATCAACAGTGAAAACACCTTGAATTGTGAAATGTTCTGTTTGAACTTCCGTTGAATTTCCCTTTTTATGACAAAATAAGAGTTTACTTGCAAAATAGTTCTTTTGTGATGATTGTTGGAGCCAAAATCAAAAGTGCAATCCAGATTCTAATTCATTGCACAGCTAATATAAGCTAAGCACTAATAGAAACCCATCCTTTAACAGTTATTGTACCATGCAGCCACAATACTGTGCCTCGTTATGAACTCTATAGGGTTTGGGCCACCCTTACCCACCCAACACCCCCCACCCCCATCTTTCAGAGGTCCTGTTGTCGGGAGGGATGATCCAAAGCCTGTCAACCCCAATTAACCAGATGTGGGCCTCTGCCTCTATCCCTCCCACTAATCCCCCCTTTCTCTCTCTCTTTCTCTCTCTCTCTCTCTATTCTTCTGGTTGGGACACAAAAAAGATAGCAGGGCAAGCACACACCATTGTTTGAGGCTCTTATACTGTATAAGGGTTATTAAGGCATATACAGTAAGCGTGATATATAATATTGCTGGGTTTTTGGCTTGTCACCTAGTTTTACTATGGTGCACAGCATAGACCTTTTACCCTCAGCGTTGTGCAAGAAGTGTAATTTGTGTGTAAGGTTACTATGCAACCTTAAAGATTACATTATTACGATGGTTATTGTGCAAGTTATTGTGCTAGTGTCTGCAACATGTAGCTGTTTGAAAACTGTGGAAACTTTAAGGCTCTTTATATGGAGATCCAAATGGCGTGGAAATTGTGAAATGGTCAGCTTTAAATATGTTGCCTTTGTTTAAAAACTATAATGCTTACAATGAAATCAATCAGCCCCACCTTTTACTCAAATAGAACCAGGCTTTCAACTAATTGCGTGTCAGAGTTCACAGCGACCTGTAAGTTATGCAGAGGTGTTTCCATGGAGAGAAACGGGAAAAAAATGTCATATTTACTTTTTTTCTTCCAAAATCACACAGTTTAGACAGCAGGGCATTTGTAAGTCTATTTTATACATTGAAAATGACACAGAGAGAATCCATTAAATGTACATTTTCATTCCACAAAATAACTGACCGGGGGTTGTTTTGTACAAAGGAAGATGAACACTCAGCCTGGCCCGTTGGGTTTAAACCTCTTTTTGCAGTTCTATTCTTTTGATTGAAATTATGCCAATACTAATAGGGTTGGGCATCGTTTGGATTTTCAGATCCAGTTCTGATTGCTCCTTTTGATTGCGGTTTTTGTTGAGTTTCAGTTCCGATTCTTCGAGGGATGGAGTTGAAACGGGTCACACGCTTCATGCTTATTTCACAGATGAGACAATGAGGCAATGTTCACACTTGGAAGCTGCCAACAACACCACCTTACTACCACTAGCTTTACACTACTTTTTAAAAAATTCATGGTCAATAACCCTCATTTATTTAGAATTATACCTAATATTTGAGTTAAAAAAAGCAGAAATTATGAATTATTTTGACTAATAGTTAAGATCAGATGAGTTTAGTCAGGAATGAAAGTGATCAGTTGCTTTTGCAAAGAGCGTTGTAAGGAATCCAATCTATTTTTTTGTGGTAATTTGGTTAAAAATAAACCCATATTTCATATATAAACATTTTTTAAAGGGGTCAAATTTGACCCGAGGACGACAGGAGGGTTACATTTCATTCCCGATGGTCTTCCAAAGCCTTCAGTTAGACTTGCAGAGACCCTGCAGAAACCCTGCTCCTATTGGCTCTGTAATTGTGGTCCTTTGAAGCAGCCTTTGCGAGGCCGGCCCATGCTGGTCCGAGGGGAGAGAGAGGACAGGCTGCCACCGCTGTTGTTGCGTCTTTAAAAACTCTCCCCAAGCTGCTTTTCAGCTTACCAGCGCTGCAAACTAGGTAATCGCCCCTCAGCACGAAAGGGCTTACATACCAACTGCAAAGCACGCACTTACAATTCATTCCCAGCGCCACCTCGCCCTGCTCGTTGCTTTAATCGGATTCTTGTTTTCATGCCGTTTTGTTCTCACTATTATGCGAGTGGGCGCCGTTGTTTACCTCTCCTTCTTGTTTGGATGCACAGCGCTTATGCTTACATCATGTGAGAGTGAGGAGAGTGTGCTAGGCGCTGTGTGTTTACGTGATAATTTCAAGCCTTCTCAGCTTTTTCCTGGTGGCAGGTGGCGCCAATATGGTGTTACAGTGTCAACCAAGGAGACGTACAGGGAAGGCAGGATGCCGAGGGTGGCCAAAAGTGCCACAAATGACAGATAGGAGATAACATCTAAAAGGTCAAATAGTTTTAGTTTTTTAGTTTTTTTGAATCCTTGTGTTGTCTTCCCATCAAAATTGAAATGCAACACTTTTGACGCTTTTTTTGACGCGTTTGTCGCCTTTTTTTCTGACGTCTTCAACACTACGTAACACTAACTCATTAACTTTAGTTTTACAATTATTTTTGGAAGTTATGGTCAATAAAGCTCATTTATAGGAAATTATACCTAATGTTTGAGTTAGAAAAGCAGAAATTAGGAATTATTGAGACTAAAATGAAAGGAATGGATGTTGATGATAATCACAGACTGGAATAAGTCAACTTTTACTCAATACTATTTCAAAAACACTTCCATTTGTTTTACAATGCTATAAAATTGAATAAGACGCCCCAAAATTAATGAAAGTAGAGATTTGTACTTGGCAAAGAGCGTTGTGTGGAATCAATCATGTTATTTTGGGGAATTAAAAAGAACATTGATATAGGACAACAGGTCAATCTGACCCAGGACCCCTGACCCAGGGTTAAAGATATATCTACCCACGTTCCCCGACATAGACCTGTTTAATTGGCTCTTATATATTGGTTCAGCCATAGAAAGAGTATGGCTACATCTAGTCTACTACCCCGGTTCTTCTTTACCCTGCTGTTGCCCTCGGGTCAAATTTGACCCGTTTTTTAAAAGTTTCTACATCAGAAATTTGGGATTCTTTCATCCAAATTGTCCAAATATTACATGGATGGTTCAACATAACGCTTCTTGCAAGTTAAACGAAGGATCAGTTCACTACTTTATAGAATTTTGGGTGTTTTATTCCCCCCCCCCCCCCCCAAAAAAAAAAACTTTGACAAAAGTTTAAGAAATGATATAATTTCATATAAATGAGGCTTCTTGACCATGAAAATAGTGTTAAACTAGTGGTGCTATATTGGTGTTAGTGATGTGTGCAGAATACTGATGGTAGTGGTACAAAAATTAAAAAGAAACGTCAAAAAGTGATTAAAAAAAAATGTCAAAAGCATCCAAAAATTGTTCATTTTAATTTTTGACCTGGGAGGACAACACAAGGGTTAAAAGGCGAATATCTTTTGCTTCGTTTACGCCTTGTGTACGCACATCTCCGGCGTTTCCAAGCCCCTAAAACGGAGACATTTGGACACACTCTGGGGTGTTGCGATGCAGTCTGGATCGGCACAAACAGAGAACTTTTGGAAATGACGATGCATGTCAGTTTTATTGGTTAGGAACGCTTTTTTCTGTATTTTCAATTTACACATAAATAATTTTCAACCACAAAGTGATGTCCAACAATCTGCTTCCTGTTTACACCGGCACAAGCATGCCCAGTGTATGTGAATGGACATGTGGTACGTGTTAGTCAGATGTGTTAACATGGACGGAGATTAGTTCTGCGGCAGAGCTAAAACTTTTTTTTTTTTTGGTCTCAAAACGTAGAAGTGTAGATTTAGCCTAAGACAATGAATGGTGGGGAGGCAGGAAACCATTGCCCTGCCAGAGCCAAGTAGAGTTCTTCAACATCCCTCTGCAGTGTTTTGCAAGAGGGACTGAGGGAGGAGTGCAACATAACTCTGGTCTGAAGTTCCACATGCAGAGCCAGCCAGTCCTGCTCCTCAGACTAGTTACTTAAAGCTAAATGCCCAAGCCAGAGTTATTGGCTTTTTTTTATTAAATGCACTGTCATCTAACATTAATAGGATGCACTGATTGGTGGAAGCAGTAGTGAACTAAATTAAGAAACACTTGCATCTACCTGGTGTAGAGATTGGGATTATATTGTAATCAGCACAGGAAGAACCTGGTCAGCAGCAGACTTGTATGATTTAAAAATAAAAAACCTAAAATAAAATAAAAATGAAAAAACACAAGTCCTGGAAAAAGTGAGTTATAGTCGAGTTTTTGTCGAGTTCTGGCAGATAACTCGTGTGTTCTGGTGACAACACCCCCTTCTTCCAATGTTCCTTTCTCAGCTCATATGCTTCCCATCAGGCAGAGCGATCTACAGTACATGACGTCTGTGTGTGTGTGTGTGTGTGTGTGTGTGTGTGTGTGTGTGCCTGCATATGTGGAATGGCAGAGAAACCAGTCCTGCATTCCAGATGTGCAAGGAATAGAGGGAAATGAGAACAGGATGGACAAAATAATAGAAGAGTTGTGACGTCCCAAACATCTCCGACATAAAGAATCCCTCTGGTTTCCACTTTCTTAGTGTCGGGGTCCGTAGTATTGGCCAGGCTGGACGTGGATGCCCTGTCTCCTTTTATTGACCCCCACGCCACGCAGCATATCTTACAGCGGGGCCCGACAGCCTCTTTAAACCACAGTTTCCTCGTTTTCGTACTCTGTAAAGGAATCCATTTTGTAAACACTCCTATTCGGGTTTTTTTTCCCTCCATGTACCCTTGGCCTTGAATATTGTGCCTCCACACCTCCTCAAGCCTCAACAGATCATGAATTATTATTTATTTAATATCTGCTCTAGCTTTTCCAACATTTTAGACACAGAGACGGAGGTGGTTTTGATCCAAGATGATATGAAATTGAAGGGATAAAGGACCCATAAACCCACCGCCAAATACATGCACCTAAGTTTTCTTGTTCTTTTATTTTTCTCTTTATTTCTCTGACAAGTATGTAGCATAGACTTATGGCACACACAACAGCATTTATAGCCTAATTTACAATGCACGTCCCTAGATGGATCCTTTTTTTTTTTTTTTTTAAATACAATAACTCAACACTTTCATAACAGACAGTACAGAACGTCAACTCATCAATAGATACATACCTTAAAAATGCAAAACTCAAAAGAAAATATGGACAAAACACAGCCTAATACAATAAATCAACAGATTATGACTACATGACTGCTCCCTCTTTAAAACAGTTTCAAATGAAGTTTAAAATAATCCCAGACAGGATCATTATTAAGTTCAGTAGGTAACAAATTCACCATATTAATAATTTAAAACAAAAAAAGGCCATTTGTCCTGATGAGGTTCTACGAGCCTAGGGAAGAACAAGGTCCTCAGTTTTCGCCTCCCAGCCCAGCTCCAGGGGGCTGTTAGCTGCTCTGATGCCTCCCAAACTTTCTCTGTTGGCCTGTTATTCAACCTGACCCCTCTGTGACCCGTCTCGGCCTCTCTGGCCGTTAAGGACGTAAAGAAGGGCTGCGACTTCTTGTCATTAAAGGACATTTGGCGCAATTAAGCCTTCAAGTGTCCCTCCCTTGATTACTTCTCAAGATAGTGTTTGTAGAGTGAGCCTGCATTTCCAAAGGCCAGACGCAATCACCACCCAACCCCTACCCCCCCTTTCCTTTTCTTTTTTGTTCTATTTTTACAGTGGCCCAGACCATAAAGTCAGCCGAAAGGTGGCTTTGGCTGTTCCGTAGTGGGGTCACGAAGGGTCGTGAACCTTCTGTGACACCTGAAAATGAGTCTGGGTCCAATACACTTTGGCTCATTAGGGCTCCAAATAAGGTGCAAACCCAACTGCATGGGTCTCTGTTATATCACATGACTACAGGAGAACTGCTGCTGCAGAACGGACAAAAAGCAGAACAAGGGTAAATGGTAAGGGCGCGGGGGGGATCGATTCACGTATCATGGTATTGATTATTTGTTCTGTTTATATGGTGCATTCTTCTTAGAAAATCTTCTTCTTTTTTTATCTCATCATATACACTACTGGTCAAAAGTATGGGGTCACTTTGAAATTTCCATTGCACTCCATCATAGACAGAATACCAGCTGAGATCAGTTGCATCATTAGATTATTATTCAACTCTGTTTTTTGTTAAAGGAAAAGAAAATGGAAAATACTCACTACTGTCGATTTACAATACTTTTAGAAGCACAATAAATGAAGATTGCAGCAATACAAATGGAAATGGCACCCATGTATCGCGAAAGGATCAAATCGGGACAAAAGCATAGCGTCCCAGCCCTAGTCAACGGTGGAAATCCTTGTAGTTTCCTTGTTGCAAAAATAAAAATATTGTCATCTGTACTTTAGCTTTCTTTCCGAGACTACTGGGGGGGGTGATGTGTCTCGTTGGTTGGAGCCTTGTTGCCTTAGCCGCCAGGTTTATATGGCTCCAGGGTCAACTGGTCACTGTTTTACAGGGGTGGAGGCTAGTTCACAGGCAGCCCAGGCCCCTCTCATGCCATCTGGTAGCCATAAAGTCAGCCCGTAAGCCGGACTTTTGTGCTGTTTAATGGGGCTCTCTGGGGGTGAGTTTAGGTGGAAGAAGATGTTGGACTTCTGTTTTGCCCCTTGCTCCACACATCAGGAGCACACTTTAATTCCTCCTTAGAACAGGATAAGGTTTAAGGCTACATCTAAACTGCTACGTTTTCTTTTTTTAGCCACTAAAAACCATCTCTGTCCACACAAGAGTTTTAGATCCAGTAGCAGAACTAATCTCCATCCATATTAACACATCTGGCAACACATTCTCACACACACACACACACACACACACACACACACACACACTGGGCATGCGCATGCTGCTTAACAGGAAGCAGATTGTCCGAAGTTACTCTGTGGTTGGGATTGTACAATGGATATGACACATGCCTCTGGAAGATCTGGGTTCGATTCCCACTGCGCTACGTCAGCCAATGCGTCCCTCAGCAAGACCCTTAAACCCCTAGTGGCTCCAGAGGAGTGCGACCTCTGACATGTACAGTATAGCAATTGTAAGTCGCTTTGGATAAAAGTTAACTAAAAAACATGTCATGTAATGTAAAGTTGAAAATCATGGCTGTAGAAGTTGAAAATACAGAAAATACTTTGCAGAAAGAACTAAGGCGAAACGTAAGATCAGGGATTAATCAGCTTGAACCGACCGGTCCAGACTACAACCCAACCCCAGAGGTTTTTGTATAGTTGTTTTTTAACCAAAGCGCAGTAGTGTACATGCATCCGAAGTGCTGCAACAATTGTGTCGGTGGTTTGTCATCACAACTGACCTAAGCATCTTAACAACTGTAGTAACGAGCCGATTGGGCCAGCCGTCTTCATCTTTTATTGATTTCTTGCAGCAGAATGCTCGCTGAAGGTTACATGGAGGAGGCTGCTTCAGTATTCAATACGCATCCAGTCTCAAAACAGCTGACGACAGCGAAGAAGCCCTTCATGAGACTTAAAATAGATAACATGCAGAAAGTGTTGTCGGCTCGCGTCGTCCTCTGCTTCTCTGACACTTCCCCCGGCCGTCCGCACCAGTCTCAGTGACATCACTTCCAACGGGCGGACGGGGCCTCGCGGACATCTCAGATAAGAGAGTGAGAAAGGAAACATGTGAGCATTCTCAGCGCCACCAGTGCTAGACAAGGCAGAAAAAAACCCCAGCCGGGGCAGTGGAAAGGGTCACAGATACAAGACATGGTTCCCCAGTCTGACATGTATTCATAACCTCAAACACAAAACCACTGAAGGAGACCTAACCACAAATAGGGTGTAAATGGGAGCTTCTCAGAGCACTTTATTTCTTCTTCTTCAACAGAAATTCAAACGTACGTCCAAGCAGAACAAATTCGACTTGTCAGAATTGATAAGAAGCCTGCAGAGGAGCAGACAGTAGTTAGCAGCCAGTTTAATGGGGGGGGGGGAGGCTGGGTGGAAAAAAAGCTTAAGGCCAGTACTTTTGTCCCAATTACAGCTAATCCCTTTAGTTGGAGAGAAAGTGGGGACCCCCTGCTAGCTCGCTTTGACTACACAGGGAAAGCTATGTGGAGAGGAAAGCTAAGCAAATAACAGGGGGCGGCCCGCAACCCCCCCCCCCCCACCCGAGAAGAGAAAGTCAAGAACTATCATCCGTCTTTTGTCTTTGCCTTTTCAGATTAAAACGTGCCGCTTCTCAGCCGGGGCTTGCAGTATGTTAAGTGTGGAGACATTAGCCAGACCAATCCTGTTATGAGCATCAGCATTGGGGAAGGGGAAGGGGAAGGGGGGTACCGTGGGATGGTGCAATCTTCTTAAGTGATTAATCACCATGTGAAAGTGAAACCTACTGAGGGATTTCTCCACCTTAAAATGTTCAGCTCCCTTCATTGTGCTATTGTTTCTTTATTCCGACATATTTTTGCATCAAACCTCATGTTCAGCACTTCTCACTGAGCTCACGTTTTCACTCAAATCCTCCTGTCACAACTCTTATAGTAAGTTGATTCATCCACTTGCAGAACATTTGCGAGAGGAATACATTTTTCTAATCTTGCCGACATAGCGGTGACATGGCCTCGTCATTAACATTGGGAGGTGTGGTTTATCAACTGGCATCATTATGCAAACTGTGGGGTTGCAGAAGAAGGCATTTAGCGGGCCCCGGGTGTGAAAAACAAACACATTTGGTAGAGCTTCACTATTATTACCTCATTATCTGGTGCAGTGAAGGAGAAGGCTTTTTATTGCTTACAGGCCTCTGGCTTTGTGCTGAGACAGAAACCGGCGAGACAGTAATCCAGGAAAAATGAAAGTAAGACGGCGGGCATATTGCACCGGGGGGGTCACAAGTTCTCCGCAGAGACGATAAAGCCGTGGCAGATGAAGTTGTGTGTTTGTGAGTGTGAGTGAGGGTTGAATTGTGCGTTAGCTGTGCAATTAATTGAATTATAATCGCGATTATGGCAGTGATTAGTGACGATTCTCTCCGACCAATCAGCAGTCTGCAGGCTCTCACGTCCCCTCTTGGTATCGCCTCAGCTCGCCTGGAACCTCGACGGAGGTGATGCTGAGTAAGTACCTGTCGGCAGGTACCAGGGACGTTTTATCACAATGGAAAACCAAAAAAGGCGAGTAGAGCCTGAATGGAAGAATGCCATTACAATTACTACACTACAGCTGCCCCTCTCCCCACCCTCCCTTGCACCCCCAGTGTCCTGCACCCCCCCCACCCCACCCCCAATACTCTTCTACCTCCTTGCCTTTTTATAGGAAGAGATGGGGCAGCGTGGGCATTTTTTTATGAGCTGCTGTTCGCAAAGCAATTACTGCGCTTCAATGCGGCTGTCTGGAATTTCACAGGCCCCCTGTGCCGTGTCACTGGAGCCAAGTGCAGGGGGGGGGGGGGACGACATAAAACCACTACTGAGAGGGGCAGCCGCCCATCTCCAGACTGGCAGAATGAAAAGGGGAGGAAGGGAAGGAAATCTCTGTTCACATGTGCATTATGTGTGCAGATTAACAGAAACTAAAATAAACCACCTCCTAGATTCAGTTCACTAGCTTGGGGGGGGGGGTTGGAAAAGCTAGAGCAGCTAGAGCGAATAATAAACAAATAACCCTCAAAAAACTCAAAGATAAAGCTCGTTAAAGAAGTCCCACTACTATCATTAGAGCTGAGAAAACATTAATTCGGCCGACATAGAGCCCCAAAAAGCTCAGATGCTGCACCTAAACCATATAATGACGGGGAACTCAATATCTTGGAGTTTTGATTGCTTTATACAATAAGCGCTTAAATATTTGTTTATGTCCTGAATGCCTAAGCAAAACCTGAAGAGGCCCCCATATGTACAAAGTCTACACTTTTAGTGGTGAAATACAAATAATGAGAGTGAAACTAATGCCGAGAGCAGGAACTCGTACACATGCTCCAACGAGGATTCAGTGAAAGTGAAATGAAGCTCTTCCTCATTTTGCTGGAGCCTTTTATAAACGACCACCTTGTGAGTCAAGGCTTTATTGTGCAATTAGTTTGCTCTGATTGAATGCTGAACACATGATTTGACTAACTTGTCTTTCTTTTTTTCCCCTCCTTTTTCCATGTCTCTGTGGTGTGGTGCGCTCCTACTCCTGTTTGTCATCTACAGGTGAGTGTCACTCTCTGTTGCTCTTCTTATACCTCTCCATCTCAGGGCCCTCTTCTCTTCTCTTTTTGTTTCCATAGCTGCAGTCACAATACCGTGTTAGAAGTAGCAACGGGCTGTCTGTTTTTCACCTTGATAACACACCACACACTGCTGCCTTTCACACAATGATATCTTCCACTGGAACTGCAGTAAAACACGCACACACACACACACACACACACACATACACACACACACACATACACACACACACACATACACATACACACACACACACACACACACACACACACACATATACACATATACACATACACACATATACACACACACACACACACACACACACACACACACATACACACACACATACACATACACATACACACACACACACACACACACACACACACACACACACACACACGGCCGGTTCAGTTTCGTCATATTACATGTGCTGCATAATTGTATTTTTTATGGCGCCAGCTACGCTCACACACATGCGACCTGCATTCAAACTGTTACAGGGTTTCCCCCGGTGTACTGTGAGACTGGTGGCCCACCGGGCTTAAGTCTCTGGGAATCATTTATTTATGTATTTTTAAGACCTTTTTACACAACAGTTCCAGCGACTCAGCGGCTTAGTCGCAGTGCTATTTTCACATCTCCAGTTAGCATTCAGCACTGACGTAATGTACGGCCCATAGAAATAAAAATGGCTAGAAAGGCCATTGAACTGTTTCCCGTGGTCATTTGATTGGTACACAAAAAAATGCAGATTGTTGTTAGTTAAACCGGGACGGGAGCCGCCCGACACGGTCCGGGAGATGTCCTCAGAGTTGCAGGGAGGGAGGAGGGACAGTTAGACCCAACAGCAGCGGGGCAGCAGGCCACTAATGGCGGAAATGGCCAATGCATTGCATGTATGCATTCTATTTCTATGGTACGTATCTATGGAATCGGTGTTGTTCACAATCCCGCTATTCCATCCATGATTCTGTTATCGCAACAAACCATTGGGCTTTACATTTACGCTGCCATCAGGCTGGGATTGGCCCCCGCCGGGCCAACGTTTCTGGGGGGAAACACTGTGTTATAAACTGTCTGGGTGTTGTAGGAGGGAGGAGCTGCAGCGTGGGGAGGAAGGGTGCGGTAGTGAAACCTCTAGCGCAGACCGACATGGGTTTTAACCAAAATGGCCGCCCACCACAGGCCCCAGTGAGATGGAGTTGGGTGTAACCACATGCTTCTGCCATCCGCCATGCAGCATGCGACCTGCAAACTGTTTAGTGTGTGTGCACAGCAAGGCTTTTGCTTTGTTCAACCTCATGTCTTACAGGTTTTTTTTTTTCTATCACAACTTTCAGTTTGTATCAACAGAGCTCTTCAAAGTCCCCGAGCTTTGCAGAGAGACAGCTCTCTTTACTTTGGAGCCTCTTAGCTCGTTAACCGCCCCTGTTACATAGTATAGTATAATATGATATATAAGTTCATTCTTCACCTTGGAAAACAGTAGTTTGACAAAGACCATAATTCAAGGTCCAATTAATGTTTTTTATTGACGTGATTGGACGAACGCGTCGCGTGGGGCTGCTGAATTTAAACACACAAACCAAGATGGCGGCTCATTTGGAAACTCTGACTACGAAAATAGATTATTAAAATGTGTTTCTGAAAACATTTGATGTAAGAAGCAGGCTGCGGTCGCTGAATCGGACAACAGCCAGTTTAAAAGATTTTCTTTTCGAGAGGCTGCGAGTCGAGCCGGACGCCCCTGGTTTCTTTTAATTAGCCTAGATTAAATCAACCAATCAAGGAGCGAGCGACTGGACACCCCCGCTTTTCCCAAACTCACCGCAACGCTACCAGAATGCATTGCACGGCTGCTCACGTGGACGGTGCCAGTGGACACGTCAAAATAGTAGTGGTCTGTAATACTCTATCCTAATTAGCATTTCTTTAATTCAGAAGCTACTAATACAACTACTAGCACACACATGACTAAAATAAACTGATCTTCATGTGCAAAATAAGTGAATGTGAGGACTATCAGAAAGTCTACAGTGGAAGTCCATATATAGTAAATAAGTCCAGATGGCGGTACCTGAGAGGGAAAAGCCATGCTGTTTATCTTGTACTGCAGTGGAACTCATTTACATTCGTCTGTGGGACGATGGTGCTGAAGCCTCCTCACTTTTTATTTAAAGAAGGATGAGTGATGTCCAGACTGAAGACCCCGGGCCTCTACCAAATAAAGACTTGGGTGTTCTTCTCACTGAGGCTGGCTGCCTTCTCTTAGAACAAAGGCCCCGGTAGTCGTCCACCTCTGGGGAATAATTGATCAGCTCATCTGTGGGATGGGGGAGACGTGGGGGCGGGGGGGAGGTCAAGGGTCAGTGTGGCTCTATGTGTGTGTGTGTGTGGCGTAACATGGTCTACATCTTCCTGTTAGGAATGCAAATGGCTTCTGATAGCGTGGCCGCTGCACCCTGAGGGCTTCCAGTTTGTGTGTGTGTGTTTGTTTGGGTTAAAGCGGAGGGGTGAGAGGTCATGTCCTTCGCTGAGGACAAACGGGACCAGAGAGAGAGGGGGGGGGTGAGGTTTTTGAGAAATAAGCATCAACCAGCTAAGCACTATTGCTGTGCTTGTAATCTGTGAGCGTCCCAATAACCAACAAGTATTGAACAGCAGCCTTGTCATATCATAATGAAAAATGTAAACGCTCTAATGGCTCATCAGCACAGCCCTGCTACTAGCACACACAATCACAAGCTACACAGACAATGCAGCCTGAGATATCTTGGGCAGGGTCTCGCCCAGTTTAGTTAGTTGAAATTTGACTGACTAAACAATATACTATACTTATAAGTGCATGGCATTTGCTGTGTGGACTAGCACCTCTAGTCTTCCTTAAAGTTTGATAAAAGTGTATTGTTGAGGTGACCTGCCTTCGCTACGGAACGTGGTGAAAAACAGTGATTCAAAGATCAAAACCCATTTACACTGAGAAGTCCAACAAATACAAAAATGTAAAAAAACAACCCTATGAACCCAATATAGATTGACTATTTCAGACAAAAGGTGTACTGAGGAGCGCTGAGCAAGGTGGACACGGCAGTTCTAGCCAACTGGAGTTCTACTTTTTCCTTATAAACCCCAGAATTTGTCCCATTTGAACATACAGTTCATAACTAGATTTGCATTGAAGAATAGTGCCCGCCTAATAATAACAATACATTTCAAGCCCTTTCATGGCACCCAAGGACACCTTACAAAACATAATTAAAACATTGATACGAGCCCGACAATGTTATTAATAGTAAAATCAAGTAGAAGTAAAAATCAAAGGTGGGGAAGTCAATACAATCAGGGTGGATGTGGTGAAAGGTATCTCAGGTATGCTAATCTGAAGAGATGGGGTTTGAATTGATAATGGTTAGTAAGCAGTCTGTAAAGGCTTGACTTGACTATAACGCACTAAAGCACTAAGAATGGGGGGTGGGGACAAAAACAAAAACTGTGCGACAAAAGGCCTTCAGATTCAGATTCAATCAAACCACTTAGGTCGTTGTGACATCAATTTGTTTCCTGCCCATGTCTGGGACTATTTGTGCAGACTAGAGTGCGGATCGGGCCGGATTTTTCTGTCCGAGCCCGGCCCGCGTCCGACAGAGCAGTAACCGAACCCGACCCGAGCCCGACAGGCATTAAGATATTTCTGTCCGAGCCCGACCCGAGCCCGACAGTTAAAATCGCATTTGTTTCTCATACTAATGACACATGTCCGTTTGTTTGTGTGGAAAGCCGCTTTTATTAAGCAATTATAGGAAGGCATTGGGAAATGTCAACAGAGGAGCATCAATGCACAGCTGACTTTCCTTCGTTTTCAATAGTTTTAAAATCTCCTGCGGCCAACTTCTTTTTAACATCTTCCATCGTTGCGCTGCCACATGGAGCTTAATACGCACGTCTTTGGTTGTCACAGCACACAGGAAGACGGATGTTAGGGTAATATTTGACATTTATTTTAATCCAAAAACGAACATTTGCATCAGGTGAAACAGGCCCATTGGTTACCTACATAATAAGCTGTTTTAAATTCAAAATGTTCAATGCCTTATCGCGCTGATGTGACCGAGCCCGACCCGAACCCGAGCATCCTTTCTAAAAATCTGCCCGAACCCGGCCCGACCCGTCGGGTACCGTCGGGTCCCGTCGGGTCCCGTCGGGCTCGGGTCGGGTATCCATCCTCTAGTGCAGACACCACAGGCGGACTCTACTGCACGCGTGCACCGAAGCACCGAAGCACCCTCTCACAGCCGTAGAAACAGAACCACGAGCGCGTCGAGTTTGGTCTCAAATTCCGTGCTGTGAGAAATTGCCGGCGCGCTCACTGTCAGTTCATTTATGGCGTCCGTGCCGGGTGAAAGAGCTTGCATGTTGCTGTGTGTTGACATGTATTTTCTTGACCATGTAATAAACACACCCAGCGGTGGACAGTGTTGACCAGCTGCAGGCCAACAGGGCAGTTTGAAAATGTTCAAGTTGAAATCCGAACCAGATGCATCGCTTTGTTTTGACTGCAGTCCACCATTTTTGTTGCACCATGAGTGAATTTAGTTTAGTCTACACTTTAAGGGCGGCGGGGGTGGGGTGCAAGTCTGAAAACATAAACCAAAGCATGTCCACGTCTGCAGACTGCAGGCCTCGTTCCTGACAAGACTGTAACTTCCCATTTATCATGACAAAAGATGCATGACTTCCTGTTGCATTCAGCAAATTCAGTAAAAAAAAAGAAAAAGAAATGCATTAAACCATCGGAACCTCCATCACACAGCGGGTGTCCGGGTTTCCCCGTTTTTCCATTTCACCTCGTCACGGCCGACGCTCCGAAGCAGAGAGAGGTGAAGAGACACTGAGGAAGGGAGAGACACAGAGCGCCGGAAAAGAGGAGGGAAACTGTGTCCGTGGGTGCAGACGTGTGTCTGTGTTTGCGTGTGTGTGTGTGTGTGCGTGTGTGTGTGTGTGTGTGTGTGTGTGTGTGTGTGTGTCTGTGCGCTTGATGTGTGTGTGGCGGGCGGCACGCCCTTGCAGGTTTCTCTATCACTCAGCTTCCATTAATTTTTAATTGCTTCCTCCGCCTGGCACACAGCTCCACTTTTCACTCAGTGAGCAGAAAGGAGGAGGAAGGACTCCACAGCAGAGGAGAGGGGAAGGAGAGACGGAGAGGGGGGAGGAGAGGGGACAGGGAGGGAGACGGAGGCAAGGAGAAGAGAGATAAAGACGGAGAGGGGGATATAAGAGGAAGAGAGGAAATGGGGGCAAAAACTTGCTTCCATGAGCCAGATTTGGCTCGACCCTCCAGAATAACTCCTTTAAGAAGCTCTTTTCACTTTCCCCATTTCCTCCTGCACTTCCTCCCCGCTTCCTTCCATCATCCTCCCCTCTTCACTTAATCACCATCCCCCAGCCTTTTCTCTCTGCTGTTGTTTTCCAGCCCGTACTCTCCATTATCATTGTTGGCGAATAAATGAAAAGGAGAAGAAACCCAGAGCCTCTGATGGAAAAACAGTGGAGTTTCAACCTCCATCCACCCACCCCCACCCCCACCCTTTCAGCCTCTCTCTCTAAATTAAACATCAAAGGGACAGCCCTCCACTAGGTACTGTCTCTCTCGCTCATCCACTCCTACCAGCGATGCCACGCTGCTTTTTTTTCTTCCTTGTTTGAAAGTTGCAGAACGTATTTCACACCTAATCTAACCCTCCTCTGCCGCTGCCGCTGCCTGCTCCTGCTGGAGTGCTCTCTTCAGTTTTCAAGTGTGTGAGTTGGGGTGGGAGGGGACGGAGGGGATGGGGGCTGCTGAGGCTGCAAGCTACAAGGAGAGAGAGAGAGAGAGAGAGAGAGAGAGAGAGAGACATCCGGTTCAAGTGAAACTGTCGATTGATATTTTGCACCGGTGTTAAGCCTGGCAGCTTTAAATTGTTGGTTCATCCAAATCTGGACCTTCAGCCTCACGTCTGCTTAAAGTTATTGAACTCTTGACCAGAGACTCCATCCATCCATCCATCCATCCATCCATCCATCGTGACTGACAGAGGAGAGAGAAAGAATTAGCAGAAGTGAGATGACAGTGGACTGAGTTATTTTTTCATCTTTTTTGGTCTTTTCCACCTTTTAATGGACAAGACAGCAAGGTGAGAGAGGGGGAAGACATGCAGGAAATCGCCATAGGCCGGACTCCAACCCTGGACCTCTGCGTCAGGGTATAAACCTCTATGTAAATGTGCGCCTGCTCTACCAACTGAGCCAACCCGGCCACTAAGCCACCGTTTCAGAAAAAAACCTAACTCTTTTTTTAATTAAACAGCCATGCACAACGACTGGAAGAAAAAAATGGAATAACACTTTTCCTGTTCAAATATGATAAACTATAGAAACAATTTTTTAAACCAGGAAGTATGTGGCCAGATGAAGTAGTTGAGACGGGCCTCGGGTCTGTGTGTCATTATGCCCAGGCGCTCGGCACTCTTCTATTGGAAAATTAATATGTGCACGTTGACGTTGTGGTCTGCTAACATTTAGAACATGTGAAGATCGATTTCAGGTGGATCATTAACTCATCACTGAAAGAGTAGTAAAAATGATACCTGTATATGTCCATGTCACACTTCCTGCTTCCGTAGCGCGGGGTAGGGAATCAGAACTTCAACAGGATATAGATGATCAGCCGTGATGTCTAAACCATCCGAGGTAGACCGGCAACGAGCTACGGGGTTGTGAAACGAAGGTTTCTGCTCCTGTAGAAGCTAGCCGTCTGATAATCGATATCACTTAATTGGTATAAAAACGTGTGGATGGAAACATAGCTACTGATTCATTTAAAGGGTTAAGTGGCCTTGCTCCAAATGATAGCAGGCCTTTATTGTCCCCCTGTGGGCCGGGGTGTGTCCTTGGATCGGTGGGTGCAGCTCTGGTCTTGGATCGGTGGGTGCAGCTCTGGTCTTGGATCGGTGGGTGCAGCTCTGGTCTTGGAGCGGTGGGTGCAGCTCTGATCTTGAATCGGTGGGTGCAGCTCTGGTCTTGGATGGGTGGGTGCAGCTCTGGTCTTGGATTGGTGGGTGCAGCTCTGGTCTTGGAGCGGTGGGTGCAGCTCTGGTCTTGGAGCGGTGGGTGCAGCTCTGGTCTTGGATCGGTGGGTGCAGCTCTGGTCTTGGAGCGGTGGGTGCAGCTCTGGTCTTGGATGGGTGGGTGCAGCTCTGGTCTTGGATGGGTGGGTGCAGCTCTGGTCTTGGATTGGTGGGTGCAGCTCTGGTCTTGGATCGGTGGGTGCAGCTCTGGTCTTGGATGGGTGGGTGCAGCTCTGGTCTTGGATCGGTGGGTGCAGCTCTGGTCTTGGACCGGTGTGTGCAGCTCTGGTCTTGGATGGGTGGGTGCAGCTCTGGTCTTGGATCGGTGGGTGCAACTCTGGTCTTGGATGGGTGGGTGCAGCTCTGGTCTTGGATCGGTGGGTGCAGCTCTGGTCTTGGATGGGTGGGTGCAGCTCTGGTCTTGGAGCGGTGGGTGCAGCTCTGGTCTTGGAGCGGTGGGTGCAGCTCTGGTCTTGGATGGGTGGGTGCAGCTCTGGTCTTGGAGCGATGGGTGCAGCTCTGGTCTTGGAGCGGTGGGTGCAGCTCTGGTCTTGGATGGGTGGGTGCAGCTCTGGTCTTGGAGCGATGGGTGCAGCTCTGGTCTTGGAGCGGTGGGTGCAGCTCTGGTCTTGGATGGGTGGGTGCAGCTCTGGTCTTGGATGGGTGGGTGCAGCTCTGGTCTTGGATCGGTGGGTGCAGCTCTGGTCTTGGATGGGTGGGTGCAGCTCTGGTCTTGGAGCGGTGGGTGCAGCTCTGGTCTTGGAGCAGTGGGTGCAGCTCTGGTCTTGGAGCGGTGGGTGCAGCTCTGGTCTTGGAGCGGTGGGTGCAGCTCTGGTCTTGGATGGGTGGGTGCAGCTCTGGTCTTGGAGCGATGGGTGCAGCTCTGGTCTTGGAGCGGTGGGTGCAGCTCTGGTCTTGGATGGGTGGGTGCAGCTCTGGTCTTGGATGGGTGGGTGCAGCTCTGGTCTTGGATGGGTGGGTGCAGCTCTGGTCTTGGATTGGTGGGTGCAGCTCTGGTCTTGGATGGGTGGGTGCAGCTCTGGTCTTGGATGGGTGGGTGCAGCTCTGGTCTTGGATGGGTGGGGGCAGCTCTGGTCTTGGATGGGTGGGTGCAGCTCTGGTGGTTGTTCCTCCACCTTTGTTGTCAGAGCTCCCAGACTGCAACACTCTGCATATCGAGATCAAACGGGCTACATCATTAGCCTCTTTTAAATTCCTCCTTAAAACATTCTTTAATATGAGGTATTTATTAATATTTAATAAGTTGCAGGGTTTTATCCCTCCCTTGCTATTTGATATATATTCTTTTTTGCCTTATTTTATCCTCCGGTGTTTTAAGTATCCCTCCGGATTTTATATTATTGTTGCTTCTGGTTTTACTGTACAGAAGTTGTTAGGCTGGTTAAGACGAGTGCTATGTAAATAAAATGGTATATTGTTATTTTGCTAAATTTAACACTCTGTGGGATCTTACTTCTGCATCTGGTGGCTGCTGTTGGCAAACTTCAGACAGATATTTGTGTGATATTGGTAACATTACTCAGTCAGTTCATCATTTCCTGCTTGGGGTCCCACTCTGCTTTTCAGTAAGGTCCCCTAATGAGGACGTCTTTAAAGCAAAGGACTCAAAAGAATTTTGGGGGAGTGTAGGCCGGTCCAATGTGCCAAGATCCTGTAGCTATGGCCGCCGTTCAGCAAACATTACATGGTCTTGCTTTAACTTACCAAAACGGACAAATCTCAGTGTCTGTGGTCCAAAAAAAGAGAGAGATTTGTTTCCATTAAGAGGGAAAATAAATGACTGTAACCCACATGTAAATCTTTGTAAGTTTACTTCCGATTATTGGCACATTGGAGATACTGAATACTGCTGCAAAATATCCACTGCGTACAGGTTTAATCCCAAAATAAAAGTGTTGATTCCAAGAGTTAGAGGAGGAATAGAGTGGAGAGGATACAATAAAGACATGGGGAGGGAGGAAGAGAAGGAGAGAGACTGTGCTGGCTCCTTGCCATGCCCTCTCACTGTGACCTTCCTCGTAAATAGCTCATACGACTCCCCCCCCCCCTCGTTCCGATGGGAGGAAGATAGAGAAAGCTGAGACGGATTTAAGCACTGCAACAAGCCCCCAGTTTTATTTCTGCCAGTCTCCCTTTTTTATAACAAGAAAGCCAGGTGTAGCAGAGCCTCATAAACACGAGCTGCCAGCAGATTGTATAGACATCCTGACAACCCCCGGTCCCGTTTGGATGTAGAAGTTGAAAAGCTGCAGAAGCAAAGCAAAGGATTGTTATTCTTAATCAAAACTTCACACAAAATAGACTTTTTTTCTCTCACAAGGACAGTGCACACACTGAACTATTGCTCAGGCCCTGATGGAAAAAATACGACATTTCTGAGGTCACGAGACCGAGGACATCTTCCAGAGCTCATTTAACTGTTAAATAGAGCAGTGTTGCAATTAACTATTCCTTAAATTGGTTTGCCAAATTAAATTGCCAGAGTGTGACATCAAGTCTCTATGGAGACAAGACCAATCCCTCCACTTTACACCATGCTGCAACACGGATGTAGGACAAACAGATATAGGTTCTGTGTAGGGCGGCAACTTCCGGGCCTGAAAAGGGAAGCCAATGTGGAAGTGCCTTAAAGCTGCAGTATATCTAATGTCCTACAGGGGGCGACTCTGCTGGCTCCAAGAACAAGTCTTCTCACTTGATCTATTAGCTCAGTAAACATTCTTATATTTCAGTTCATGGTCTCAATTGCTATACTTTAAAGTCTTCTTCAATACAGCATGACATTCAATTCGTAAATGGTGGTCCTATTCATTTTAAAATTATACAACAAAACAATAACAATAAAGCAGGGGACCTAAAATAGCCGTGAAACCTGTCTTGGGTGTTGTCCATGTTTTTATCTTAAACTTTGACCCTCTCAATGTGTGTTTTTACTTCGTCAAAGTAAAATTGAACATTTTGGTCACCGTCAAATGTCTTGTTCTGCCACTTGAGCTAGCTAGCGATAGCGTTAGCTGGTAACTTAAGGGAAAGTCTGCCTTTTTTCAATAAGATCTGTGAACAGACGTACATGCTGACAAACAGCAAAATTGGCAACTTTCTTTTTGCGCTTTTTTTTAGCGTTTAGCTTAGCACAGTGCTAAAACTACTGGCTTAGATGCCCCATACTCCCAAGCTCTGCCCTTAAGTCCAAATATGGTCACATCTGAATCCAAAATACTAAGATGACGACGGCCAAACTGCAAACTTCCAGCTTTAAAAATGGTGTTATATCACACCAATGTAACCATAATGCAGTTTATTACCAGACCCCGAGCAAGTCTGTCAGAGCTGTTTCTGCAGCAAGAACAAACTGGAGGAAGGTGGTGAAAATGAGCTAACAATCTGTAGGTTTTCTGACATGGCAGTTCACTTTTCTTCCTCCGTCCCTCTGTTTCCTCTTCGTCACCGGGACTCAGTCACTGCCGGCCGAGGCAGATGGCCCGTGGATCGTGAAAGGGCAGCGCCCACCAATCCTTACCCACCGAACTGGCAGCATCCACCTGGGTGCCACCTGCTCCTCTTCTCTGTTTGACCCTCTTGCCAGCCACGCACACGACAGGGACCACATGGCTAAAAAAAAACATGGAGGAGAAAGAAGTAGATCTTACATTTTGTTCTCTACTAACACCATCGTGCCTAATTCTTTCTGTCTGCTGTTGTAATTGGAAGTTATAATCACCCATGAGAAAAGTATAAATAGACTCACATTGTCACAAAGTAATGTAAAAAATCTGTGCATGATGAGCCACATTGACACTCTTTACTGTCTGGGTTCACCCCTGAACATGTCCAGTGGTTGCTGCAGCTGTCTTTGCAGCATGCAATAGGAGACTTAAAGGTTGACCTATATACAGTAGCTTGCTATAGATGTCTCTGACTCACCCATTGTCCCCGTTTCAAGGTGTTGTCATCCAGGCTGGCCCTATAGTGAAACTGGGCTCTTTTATCTAGTCATACAATAAACACAATATCAGCTTTCAACACAAAACATCTCCAGGATATAAGCTTTGTATTTTTGGGTGCATTCACATCATACAAGTTGACACATTGCCGTGATGGTTTACCTTCCTTCCCCAAAGAAATGACAGCATCAGTTAATGGTTCAAATGCCAAGATTTTAGGGAAGAGGTAGGTCAGATGGGTGGCAGCATGTCCTAACAACAGTCAGTTTCATTGGTCACGGTTTCTTTTAACCACGGCCACAATCAATCACCCGGATCGTTGGTCTGATTGGCTGAAGGACTATCCAGGTGCATACAGAGTCAATTGAACTATGCCCGTTGGTCACGTGCAGAGAAAATACAGAGCAGACTCCCCAGACTCAAATCTCGAAATCTAATGAGCTTGGCTTGGTCTGGTGATAGCCAGACTACCGCCAATGGCTCTTAAACAGTCAAATCCATGACTTGAAGGGTTCTCTGAATATGCCTTAGACCTTTTGTGGATCTGCAGGCAATACATTATTAGTGATTTAATTATACTGTCTGCTAGAAAGCTTGATTTGTACCTTCTTTCACATATGACGTAGTTGAAAGCTGGGTGAGCCGACAAGTCCAATCACCTGTCCCCCCTCCAAGTAAACAGGAAGTATTTCCGTGCATAATCTTCATTAAAATTAATCTTTATCTCTTCACTGGTCCATTGTGTGGTTAAAGTATGCATGCTAGCCTCGCATGTTAGTAATACCATTCACAGTGTTTCAGGGCATTACATGACTTTAAGGTCCCCTCAAGTGCTTTTCCCAGTTTGCTTTTTACAAGGGGGGTGTGGATTACCTCAGTGTGGGCCTTGAATAAGACTGCTTGTTTCAAAACAGATGTGGTGTGTTGCACGGCGCTCTAGCAGAGAGAATGAGCTCATTGTTTACAGTTGAACCTGGTGCTAATTTTTTCTGAAACGCTAACAGCTGCCTAACTGCACCACCAGCCAGCATTGATATCTGGCACCCCCTGGCCTCTGTGTGTGTGTGTGTGTGTGTGTGTGTGTGTGTGTGTGTGTGTTGGCTAGACCAACTAGGCGCCTTATGATTGCCAGCCCCTCCACTCAAAGCACCATTCGCTCCATTTTAGTGCACTCCCCAAATCTAATCTACGCAATGAAATCGATCGGAGTCACTGCTCACTACGGCCAATGCAGACTCGCCAGTGTTGGGTTGCCTACTTAAACCCCCCACCCCACCCACCCCACCCACCCGCCTCCACCAGTGCCTGGGAGGGATCGGGTCAGATCATGTTGGGGGACATCATCCACACACATTAATCGAAATGGTGTCAACATGAAATTCTGAAGTATCAACGTATGTTTCCCATGACGATGATTTAGATAATTTATTCCTTGATCGGCCTACTTTCTCCTTTAAAACATTGCACCACGTGTGTAGACATGTGACCTGCCCGGACCAGTCAGCCACATGGAAAGCATAATTAAAAAACAATAATAATAATCTTGAGTTTTGATTTTAGGTCATATTGTGCAGCCCTAGCAACGTTTTGCTTTTTAACAATTCTGATTTCAAATTCCAATTCTAACTTTCTAGTCGGGTTCTTATCGACTCTGATTCTTTGAGGGGTGGGGTTGGACCAGGTCACATGCTTATTTCACAGATAAGAGGATAAGTGGAGCATTTTAGTTTTGATTCAGTGGTGATTTACAGTTTTAACTTACTGTGCTTACTGCGCTCCGCGGCTGAATCACAACAAGCGCCTGGAAGTACAGTGGCTTTAATAATATTACACACAAAAGGAATAAAAAAAACATCTTTTGGAAATTGATCTTAATGCCTTAATTCAAAATATTTAGGGAATTCCAACCTTTTAACCCTTGTGTTGTCCTTAGGTCCAATTTGACCCGTTTTTTTTAATTTTTAATATCAGGAACTTGGCTTTCTTTCAACCAAATAACCCTAAAAATAACATGTATGCCATACAATGTTCCTCAAGTAAAATGACTGATTACTTTGTTTTATTGAATTTCATGGCCTCGGAAGAAATGACAAAAAAAATTGTTTTTGTATAATTAGTAAAAATTTACAAAAATTGGTAATAAAATAAAGTAATAACAATAATTTGTGAAAATTAGGCTATAAATTTAAAACAAAATGTAGAAACAAAAAGTAGCAAAAATATTGGAAAAACCGGCAAAAGATGATGGTTGATGGGAAGACAACACAAGGGTTAAGGACACCAATTTTCAATTCCCATAGAGGCAGGAACATGCATCCTGATTAGGGCTGGGTATCAATCACAAATGTTCGATACCGGTACCAATACCGATACCTTTACTTCGATATCGGTTCCTGAACGATACCTTTTTCAATACCAGTTTTATAATATCAATTCTGAGAAAAAGAAAATTACACAACATAATAAAGTTCAAATCTTGAGTTTTATTTTTAGCTCAGATTTTTCCATTCAAAGTACTTCTCTCATATAAAAAAAGATATTTTTTGCCGTCCTCTGTACTCTTTGATGAGGCGGAGTCCGGTGGTGGATATTTTGAATCACTCGGAGTCGGCTCTGGTTTTGCATTGCCCACGGGCGGCTGAGAGGAGGAGGGCTGCGCTGGCTGCGCTGGCTGCGCTGGCTGCGGTGGCTGCGCTGGCTGCGGTCCGCTCTTCTTGCAGTCAAACACTGTGCAACTTTCCGCTCTTAAATTGATCCCGTGCACTATCAGGTGCTTCATCAAATTAGTCGTGTTGCCAGCCTTAGCAACAATGTTTTTTTTTGCATATATTGCATTTTGCACTGTTGGCATCAATCTTAATAAAGTGAAGCCACACTTTTGATCTAGGTGGCATTTTTAAGCGGTACAACGATGCTCGCAACCAGTTCACAACAGATACACGTGAACCCCGTCTGTCGGCGTAACCACACATGTATTTTTCCTGGGTGACGCAATCACGTTTAACGTTACAGCCAATCACCGAAACTTGGCACCGAAAGACGAGGCATAATTTGATACTGTGTAAAACCGAAACATTTCGGTCGGTACCATAAAAAAACCGAAGTTCGGTACCCAGGCCTAATCCTGATAAAGTTCCCTTGGCCTTTGGAATTAAAATAACACCCCCCCCCCCATCATCACATACCCTTCACCATACATAGAGATCGGCATGGGGAACTTTCCATAAGATCATCTCTCACTGCAAATCAAACCGGCTATTAGTCTAACTGAAATAACACCATGCCAAGCCACTGTCCAATGGCCACTACAAAAAACTAAACTTGAGCATGTTAAATATGGAAGTGATGATCGGATTCGAAACTATATTTTATTTTACTTATAGTTTCAATTTAGTTTTTAATCTGTTCCGAGTTGGACCGGTTCTTGATGCCCAATCCTAGTCATGGTTGCAGATATGGCGTGATCTTGCAGTGGGATGGCAGTGGTCGATAGGAATGTGACACAGCTTTTTTTATACCATCGCCCACCATCAGGCTCTTGTTTGTTCTGTATCGCTGAAACACCGTTCTACACACAACAAGTGTTGGTATGTCTTTCAATTTCTTTAATTCATTTAAGAGCTATTCGCTTTGCAGGGGAGTGAACATAAATCTAGACAAATGGAGGGATGAAGCCAGTGGAGGGATGGTAGTTGTACTCCCTCTAATTGACATAAATGCCCTTATTAGTCTTGGGCCATTAGCACCTCAGCTTCCTTCTAATTGGCTACATCTATTTGCAGTCCATCGCGCTTATCTGCTATTGTGAGCATGCTTTCCCGTTCCATGTTCCAGCTCCACGGCTTTCCTTGTATTTATGTATTCTCTGAGAAGTTTGTGGTCTCACCTCGGCAGCAGTGGAGGGACGTGCAAGCTTCCCTTCCTTTTTAAATGTATTTTTTTTAATAGGTAGAAGGCTGGGTCCCTGTTTGTGGCGAGCAGCCGAGCTACAGACAGCTTGATGTTAATTTACCCACACTTCAGCCCAGCGGCAGCTTCCTGCCTGCCTCAGCTCTTGATACATTTTTTACTTTTCTCCTTTCGTTGTGATATTTTCCGCCTCTGTTTTTTTGTCTTCTTACTTCTTTCCTTCCTGGTGTGGGACTGTAGTCTCCCGTCTACATGACGAGACAGAATAAAAGGAATGGGGAAGTTGAGGAAATGACCATTTCCTCTTGTTGATACCACCCCGGCTTCATATATCCTATGGCCTTTTCCCCTTCTCTCTATTCTTTGTTTTGTTTAGTGTGCATGAGCACGTCCTGTGGAAGACAAAATGATGCGACTGTACAATGAAGAGAAAAAGAGAGGGTGGGAGAGCTGCTGAGCGTAAATAGGGAGACCTCTCAGGGAAGCGTAGCTCCAGGTCTGCCAGTTCCAACTGGTACATTCTGAACTCTGCACACAACATTTTTTATTTTCCTCGTCCTCTAAGAGAAAGACAGATGTTCTGTCTTTCTGCTCTCCAAATTTCCCCTCTGTTCGTGTCCTTTCGAGGTGTCCCGGCGGGCAAATTAACCCCCCCCCCCCCCAGGCTCCGGCCCAGCTTGAATTTTTGGCGCCATTGCTCCATTGCAACCACTTCCAGGCCTTATGTCAAACTGAACAAAAGAGGTCAGGAACAGTTTGCACAAGAAGCCTAAAAGAGTTCAGTAGCTACCATAATGGTAGCAATACCCAGAGCTAAATGTCCCTGCATAGGGTCGGTCATGTCTGCTGCTTACATCCCCTGCCTGCAGGCCTAAGTGGATCAATGATTGGTCACTGACCAGTCATCATTATGCAATCGACAACCACCATCGCCCCGCAAGTGCCTAAAGGGCATGGCGTACTTCTTTTTAAACTACTTTGGGTGTGTGCAGAAAGATTTGCATGGTCGTACATTTTGGGCAGCACGCCGATGTACACACAGAGATTTGCGTGGGCTGCTGTGGACTTGGGGCAGCCGACAGAGATAGCACCACATGGATCCTCACGAGAACACGTAATGTAAAGCTTAAGCTTTAAAGCAACACCGAATCACTCTTTCTCTTTGGTCCCCCTACAGGTTGGAAGCGTAATTGCCCAATAGGTCTGCAGGATTCAGGGGAAAATATGAATCACGATTTGATATCACGGTTCTCACAAAGTGTTATGTTTATTGCACACATGAACCATGACAAAACAAAACCATTTGGCAGGGCAGCAATTTTACCAGCAGCCACCCAACTCTAAGAAACGTGCCAGCTCGGGCTTACACAAGTTAAAATAGTAATGTGCTACGCTGAAAAGGAAAGATGTTCCATCCATACCCATGACGTCCTGTCCTTGATGTCCTGTTGAATCATAAAACGTGCTTCTATCTATATATTGAAATCAAACTTGACAATAGGCCTGCACGATTTGGGGAAAAATATGAATCACGATTTTTTTGTTTAGAATTGATATCACACACTCGATTCACTGCCACGTTTTTTTTGACCATGACAAAACAAAACAAATTGGCAGTACCCAACATTGATTTTGATTTTTCTTTTTTTTATGACACCTTTAGCACATAGCTCATCACCACAAGCCTGTAAACATAGAGGGAGAGCGTTAAAACCTATTTTGTACAGTCTATGTTTTAAACTCATGTTTTAAACTAATGTGCTTTCTAAATCCATTGGGTCTTCAAGTGCACCATCCTTTATGATGGTTGGTTTGGCGTGTGCTATCCAGTATTGTCTGTAAAATCCTAAGTCATTAGCATTAGCATTAGCAGCAGCAGCAGAAGGCCAGCCCAGTCCCCAGCACTGAAAAAGCCCCACATGCATAAAAACAAGCTCTCCGAGAGGAGACTGCACGCTCGCACACATACAACCGATATCAAAAAGTTGGGCACTATTGTGCTTGACTGATTACATAGAGATTACAGCCAGGCAAGTTTATCTGGACTTTCTCAGCATTGAAATGACGGCCTGCAAATTCAATCTTTGATTCAGAGGACTTTTTTTTTCCCTTTGAGGAAACAGATGAAAGTTACACAGCACAGTAGAAAAACAGACTGTGATAAGTGTGTCTCGGAATCTCGTCTCCTCGGCCTCAGACATAACCAATGGGTGAGATTGGAGGGGGGTGGGGGAGTCACATAGTTAGCCAAATGCAATTATGTAACTGTGTCATGGTTGCAGAGGACGTGGAAATGAGGGTGGAAGGCATCCGGACAAGAGGAAAGTCAAATTGAATGTTAAAATAGCATAAGGACGCGTCAACTTTTCATGTTCATATAGGGTGGACAGTAAATAATAGTAGCGGCAGGGTCTTTGTCATAGCTTGGGGGTTTTAATCGACAGGGACAGACAGGACAAATGGATGGCACTTGAGCTATCGAGGTTAAAGGATATGTAAAGAGAGAGGCGGTAAGAGACAGCTGACAGAGTCCAGAGACAGCTGATAGAGAGAGTCTGCGACTTCTTCTCCCAGAGTCTGTCTCTCTGGCTCTTGTCTGTGTGTCACGTACACTTTTCCTACAGCCACCATTGGCGCTTTCCCTCCCTTTCCCTTTATCTTCTCCCTCTCTCACAGCCCACATATCCCAGAGGGCCGCGGGGTTAACTCAGGGCAGCGGGGTTGATTGTCCAAAGCGACAGACGGCTGGCCGATTGGCTTGGTGCTGGCCAATGTCAGCTGAGTGTGTGTGTGTGTGTGTGTGTGTGTGTGTGTGTGTGTGTGTGTGTGTGTGTGTGGGCTGACAGAGCGTTCCCAAAGCCCAGAAAGTTAAAGTCAATATCAACAGTTCCATAAAAAAATAGTTAATGGTCTTATTCTTCAGCATGTACATCCTGCCTAGTGACCAGCAGCTATTTATTCTGATGGTTATTCCCATGGTATTCTGATTGTTTGGCATTTCTCCATGCCAAAACTTTCAAAAACAACCCCCTAGCAGAAAGCCATATTGCATCAGCTTTGTTTCTTCCATTTTGTTTTCTAATTGGTCTTAAATGTGATCCCATCTAACATTTAGGAGGTCTTAAAAAGTCGGAATAATCTGCAATAATTTGATTGATTTGGTCACGCTGGCATAACTAAATGTACTTCCCCACGTCCAGTGAGAAATAAAACCAAGGCTGAGCCCCTTTTTATCCGCTGTTGTTTTCCACAGACTCTCTCTGATATGTGTGGGTTTCACTGAACAGTTTGCGTCTTAGGAAATGGCTTGCAAGTCCCCCCATCCCCCCTTCCCCTGCTTCTCTGGCCAGGAAACGCCAAACGTCTGCGATTTGTCATTTGTTCCATCTGGCAAACCCTTGTGGAGGGGCCGAGGGCTTACATAACTAAAACAAATATCCGACATTTTAGGGGATTACATCATAAGAACGGGTTCAAATTGGCAGGTTTTAGTTGTGTTCATGTGCTGGGGAGGGGCAGCGCTGCAGTTTTAAAACCACTTTGTGCTAATGACAAAATATCTGTGCAAAATCACTCTGTAGGAACCGGTCCGGATATTTTCATAATGAGTGGAATGATGAAAGGTAGCCGCACATAATGTCATGTCTCACCCAGCGATGCAGTCGGCAGTGACATATATTACAGGAATCCTATTCTTGCACCTTGAAATGCTTATTGTCGTCAGCAGGCCGATTGCCGAATGACGTCTGTGTTCAAAACTTTTGTTCAAACCTCCTTGTCCTGCTGGAACTGCTCTAAAATAAGGCGTGAGTGCCTGAAGGAGAGAGAGAGAGAGAGAGAGAGAGAGAGAGAGGGAAAAGAAAAAAGGCTCTCGCACACACCGACTGAATGATGGATTTTATTTGGTCTCTGTTTGCTGAGCCTGAGCCTGGCTCTGTTGGTCTGTTATGTCGGTTTCTATGACGAAAAACACAGGCCGTGCCAGACTCGACTAGTATAAGCAATACAAAAAAAAAAAGCATGTGCAGGGACAGGGAGATGTTGGAGAGGGTTGCACGGGTGGAAGGAGTGGGGGGGGGGAGGACTCAATCCCAAGAATTGGAAAGTGTGGAATCACAGAGAGCAAGACAGGACATGAGGAAGTATATGTGCAGTGCCCTGGAACATAACATGGCAGATGAGAAGAGCTCTGCATGTCTCCCAGGTTGCACATTTTATACAGACAAAACCTTACATGAAATGAAGCGGCCATAACTGATATCAGAACAGATATCAGCTATATGAGAATCACCTCAAGTTTGAGCGCTTGTATTATTTGTAGGGGTGTGACGAGACGCTTACTCAACGAGACGAGACACATCACGAGATTGGGTTCACGAGAACGAAACGAGACGAGATTTAAAATTTTTTTTTAAAGAAATCCTCGATGAAATATATGAATGGAAAATAGTTTTTTTATTCAACTGAAAAATCACAAAATGCAAAACAATTTAGGTGCATTTTGAAATCAACTATTAATGATGAATGTTATTTAACTTTTTTTTTTTACTATTTTAATGAATTATATGCAGTAAAAGACGTGCAAACACTGCACAATTTCTTACAATGTTTACATATTGTGTTCGTCTTGTCTGTCACTCTTTCGCCGTTTATCATTTCCGCAGGAAAACCAAAATGTTGCCACACAAATGATTTAAAAGTGGCAGGGCGATCTTCAATAGTAATTTCACGCTGCGTCACGCTGACATCACATCGCCTCACGAGACAACTTTTCACCTCGACGAGAGATCTCGTCACACCCTTATTATTTGCTGAATATATAGGTGCTTATTAAGGGTGCAAATAGCAAGAGTGCATGATGAGCCTTCATGAAAATAATGGAAGAAGTGGAGGTAAGCAGACATGGCCTCACCGGTTCTTTGCAACATGTGCATTGGTGTATTTCTTTTGCTGCTCTTCTTGATTTCAAACTAGCGATGCAGTCACGTCAAAGTCCAGGCCAAAGCTTTATAAATGACCACAACGAAAAGGTCGCCCAGGGTCCAATTTCTAGCTTTTTCACTTCATCGGTAACGTTGGAGACTGTAAAAATCCACAATTTGGGTTGTTTTCAGGTTACTGCTATGGAACGCTTTCAGTATAAATACATTTGAGTGATTGCTTGTGTAATTAGTAGTTATTAGTTCCCAGAGCCCAAGGTGGCATCTTAAATTGTTTGTCTTCTCTGACCAAAGATATGGAATTTCTATTGAGCAGGGGTGCAAAAATGGCCGTTTTTGATCCAAAAAAAGGTCATTTGTGTGAATCCCGTCTATCCGATGAGTTCATTTATGTTAAAAATATAAACGTGAAGGTGTCTCCATAAGAGTGACATGACACTGTCATGAACGTGTCATAAACATTATAAACAAGTCATAAACGTTGATGATAATGCGTCTTTTAGTAAGTGTCATGATTGTGTCATGTGTTCATGCTAGAAATAGGACTGACTCCTAGTATTGACACACGCGAGTATTGACACAAATACATTTAACGAATGACATTTTCTGTTGAACTCCTTTTTAAATCATATTTCAACTGGATTCTGATAAACAATAACATGGACTTTATTATCTCAGGAAAGGGAATTGAAATATAAAAATACATATATAGAAATCTGTGCAAGCAAATGTACAAGCATTAAAATATTGACAAATTAAAGTTGAAGGACATGCTATTATTTCATTTTATCAATGGGAAACAGACAGACACGTTTCCCATTGAACCTCGATAATTCTGAGGTACCAACCGAAAGTATGTAGCCTAAGCTAACACATGCAGCCTCACGCAGACCCCCCACTGAGTGGGACTGTCCTGTAGCTGCATCCCTGTCCCACTGAAGTCCACTCAGATACAGTGTGAGCTTCAGTTAACAGCGCTAATCCCACCTTTCAGCATGAACAGAGCTGCTGCTTATTCAAGCCGTTTCCTCTCCATGAATGAAAGATGAGGTGCATTAGCGCATGCTGACATATGATTGATAGTGTGTGTGTCTGCCTGTGTGTGTGTCTGCCTGTGTGTGTGTGTGTGTGTGTGTGTGTGTGTGTGTGTGTGTGTGTGTGTGTGTGTGTGTGAAGAGAGATGAGGTATGTTAGCGGTGTCAAAGCCGGATTGATGGGTTGCATTTTATTTAACAGATTGAGGTGAGTGAAAAGGTCAGCTCTGAGTGCAAGGCTGCCGTTCTACTTTGCCATTTCCTTGATTGGTGTGTGTGTGTGTGTGTGTGTGTGTGTGTGTGTGTGTGTGTGTGTGTGTGTGTGTGTGTGTGTGTGTGTGTGTGTGAGAAAACGAATGTGTAGACTAAATCAAAGCGCTCTTGTTTTTTTGTCAATCTGCTGCATCAAATCTGTCTTTGTTCATTATTCCCTGTGTGTGCGTGTGTGTGTGTGTCTGTGTGTGTGTGTGTGTGTGTGTGTGTGTGTGTGTGTGTGTCATGCCTGAACCTGCTTGTCTGTTATCAGTCCATTTATCTGAAGCTTAGTTTGTGGTATGCAGCTCACCTGCAGTAAAATAACTCCCTTACACGAACTGTGCCAACACACACACATTTCTGTGTGTGTGTGTGTTGGCACAGTGGAGACAGTTATTGAGTCCAGAACTAAGGTAGTCAGCACATATTGGCACATAGAGGCACAGGAATGTATGTTGGTACACACACACACGCACACACACACACACACGCACACACACACACAGTCACACTTCTCATGACTAGTGTCTGCAAACAGGAGAGGTGAGTCACTCACCGTCTCTATGCCCTTCTAGTCATGCTGTTGGTGTGTGTGTCTGTTTGTGTGTGTGTGTGTAGTCAGCACTCTCCCAGGCATGCAGTCACATGCACTGTTTCATGCACACACATTCACACACACTGAAGATCTATGCAAATCCATGGATGAAGCAGATGTCACTCTGACCTGAAAAAACAACAGTGTGCACAGCGCGATGTATGTTTGTTTCTGGCAGGTCACAGGGAATCCTGCTCTATTGTGTGTGTGTGTGTGTGTGTGCGCGTGTGTGTGTGTGTGTGTGCGTGCGTGCGTGTGTGTGTGCGTGTGCGTGCGGTGACTCAGGTTATGGAGGATTATTCCCACCGGGGTGTGCTTTGAATCTGTCAGTTTAGTCTACACTTCTCCGCTAAAGCATTGGGTTTACCGGTTGTTGTGGCTACGGCTCTGGTTTCCCCACCTGATTGGCTGCTTCTATCTTCAACATCTTACACACACACACACACACACACACACACACACACACACACACACACACACACACACACACACACACACACACACACACACAGGGTGTTCCAGTTTGCTGTGGCAACAAAGAGCTGAAGAACATACAGCAAGTTCTTCAGGGCTCTGTAGATGCAGATTTCATCGACAGCTCTGGATTCTTAGGGTTCAGTCTGGTCTAATGTGGATCTGTGGCCCTACTGGGATGGAAAGGCGCGTAAATAACCTTCTTGCCGTACTGTAATGAACCCTTTAAGTAACGAGTGTGTTGGGAAAAGAGTGTTCTTTGAAAGCACGCCACCCCGCCTCGCTGCCCTCATGGCTGCTGTGCTTCAGAACATGTTTGCTCCCCTCGGGCGCACACTTACTGTAAAACCAATCCTTTTTAATTAAGACAGATTCCAGTGAGGAAAGAAGAGCAACTGCTACACCCACGTCCAAACACACACACACACACACACACACAACCGAAACATCCTGTTGTTTGTTTTTCTTCCCTTTTCTTTTCCCTTTACATAATCTTTCTTTTTTATTCCTTTTCTGGAAGCTAGGGAGTTGTTCCTTCACAGAGCTTATTCTTGTTTTGTTGGAGGTGTGTGTGCGTGTGTGTGTGTGTGTGTGTGTGTGTCTCGTCAGATATTAAATGACACGCTGTAATAGAATGTAGAGAGTTACAAGCACTAGAGCTGCAAAGATGAATCGATTAATTCAATTAATTGTTAACTATTCAATGAATTGGTTTAAGTCAATTCTTTTTTTATGAGGAAAAGTAAGAATTCTCTGATTTTAAATAGAATAAATGTTGGAATTCTATGCTGTATCGATCCCCTCCCCCTACCCCGGTACCGGTACCAAAGCCCCAGGTGAAGTTATGGGATGTCTTGGTTATGTATTGTCAGCGGGCTTCACCATAATCTGCCCCCATTTTATTAACCACCACAACAATAAAGCCACCCACATTCAGAGCAAACAAGATCCCCCAGCGTGTTACTGTCTGTCCTATCTCCGTCATAACACCCATATCTCATCCAATTATGCTGATTCATGAGGTATGACCTCAGCTCTGACCCTTGGTTTTAATATCGCTTCCCTCTGCCATTGATTGGACGGGGTTTAGGGTGTCTGTGGTTCCTCAACAGCCAAACAACATCACCCAAACATCATCTCTGTCTTTTTCTTTTCCTGTCCTCCCTCCATCCCCCTCTGCATGGGAATGTGCAGTGATTGTGTCTCAGCTACTCTCACTTACTTAAAGCGTGTCTGTTTGGGTTAGCGCGAGGTTAGCTGTTGAGATTTTAATCTGCTCAGCGAGCCATCTGCCTGTCGTCGTCGTCGTCGGGCTGCATATCTCGGGGATTAAAGCAGAGGCTGTGCAGCACGTGGGATGTTACACAGCGAGAAACGCACGCACTCATCCAGCCACAACAAAAAAAAAACAACACACCACGCTGCTGACAAAGACTGCCAATCCCGCCGAGGCACACGCATGAAGTGCACACATGTTCAGCAATGCGAGAGCGGAGAACGTGGGCCGCTGCCACTTCCCCTGCAGCTCACATCGCAGCTAAAGGCCATGATTACCATTTTATTACGGCGTGTCGTTATGCTGATGTTATCAATTGAAATGAATTGGCCGACAATTGATTTACAATAACTCTCTCCCGCGCCACGCCGCCCCTCAGGGAGCCTCTGGTGCTCATTGATTCGTTCCTTCTGTCTGCTCCGTCTGACTGGCTGTAGCAGGCTTTCACCTACCACAGACTACTTCAACATGACACACATTAAGTTTACTGCTGGACTTCAATACTCAGTCATCTGCTACAGGACTGAGGACTGCCGCCTATGGACAAATTCATATTGGGATGTAATATCTGTGTCTGGTCGGGCTGTCCCAGCCAAAGATCCACTGGACCTTTTTTGAAGCTAGAATTGGGTTTAAGTAACATCCGCACAATCCCGAACTTCATCAACAGGAAATTCAAAGACACTGAGCTGAAAGGTCCCGTTCAAAGCCTCCCCCCCACCTACCCCCAAAAACTACGGCTGTCCTTGATCATGCAATTTTTTTTACTATTTAGTTGATTTAATCGACGGAACTGTAAAACTGAATTTCTCCACAAAGATTCGGGGCACTTTAGATCTAGGGGATCTAGGGGTGGGAAAAGCGGGGTAAAAACAAATGTTGACAAAGTTTCCTTTTGGGGACATAATTTGAAATTGGGAAAAATTTAAAGTTGGACAAAGAGGTAATAAATTGCAATATATATATACGACATCCATACATTCAATAGAAAATAAAAAATAAAGTACAAAATGGGATCTACTTGGAGCAGATCCACTCTGAGCCGGCATGTTTCTTAGAGTTGGGTGGCTGCTGGTAAAATTGCCGATTGGAGCAGGAAGAAGAAGAAGAAGAAGAAGAAGGAGGAAATAAAACCTCCCAGCTGGCCATAAGGCATACAGAACATCAATAGTGCCAAGTGTCTGAAAGCTGTCGAAAACATTCCCGTCACAGCGCAACTGGAGTGCTCGCTAACAACCCCCAGACCATTATGCCTCCACTCCCCGAGTACGCCAGCAGACATCGAGATGGGACTTTTGGAACATGTAACACATGTGCAGTGGCAGCCATTTTCTCTCACCTCGGTGTGAAGAGTCTCAATAGAAAGTCTCTCACCTCAGGGAAAACGACAGTTTTGGGTTTTTGCCCGGACAGTCCCCCCCCCCCCCTAAAATAACTTCATGGATGCAGCGGTTGATGGAGCTCACCATGCTCTCCGCTCTGTCTCCCCTTGGGGTAAATATTTCAAGTATTTGCTGGATCTCCACTCTGCTCGGTTAATGACTTGTAATTTTCCAGTTTCTTCAGCGCTGCCGTCTCTTTTTCTTCAAGGTCTCAAGACACAGAACTTAGCCTTGGGAGGACATGACCTAATGTCTCTCGATTATGCACTTCCCTTTTTTTTCCACTTGCGATTGCTGACTTCCTGTCTGACAGACTACCGTTCACATATTTGGGCAAGTTCAGCCTCTGTGCATGTTTGAAATTTAGTGGGTGGGGAGTGAGACGTGAAATGCTGATTAAACACTACAGCGCACATGCTATCTCAGGTGTAAGCATTACAGAGCTAGTGCTAATCCTAATGCTAGTCCTGTCCCGTGTCCCGATGATGTTTGATGATAGGACGGGTGCTTACTGTGGGATAACTGGTCTCTACTGGGCTCTAAATGTGCAGGGACGTGGAAAGGCTGTCTGCTGCTACTCTACGCAGGGGTCTTCAACCTAAGCCTACAATATTTTCACAGCGTTTTGTGCGCTCTATTTAATATATAGTATTTGGGAAATGCATCCAGAGGCGCAAAGACTCTTTGATTAATCGATTAGTTGTCAATTATTAAATCAATCGCCAACTGTTTTGATAATCGATTAATCGCTTTGACTATTTTTTTATTTACCGGTATCAAAAAAAGAAATATTTTCTAGTTTCTTCTCTCCTCTGTGACAGTAAACTGAATATATTTGAGGTGTGGATAAAACCAGACATTTGAGGACGTCATTTTGGGCTATGGGAACCACTGATCGACTTTTGTTTTTTTTTAACCATTTTCAGACATTTTATAGACCCAACAACTAATTGAGGAAATAAAATGAGTTGCGGCCCTAAATGCACCCTTTTCCACTTTAATGTCATCTGGTGTTTCAGTGAAAACCAGACGGATTCATCATCAACAAGCCAGTAAAAGAAGAACATACTTTGCGTGACTTCATTTGTTTGCTTGTCAGTCAGGACGTACTACACTTCCTGGGAGAACGTTTGCGTAAGGTCTTCCGTCGCTCTGGAGGGGGGGATTGATAAAAAAGTTTGACAAAACACCACCCTGATGATATCATCGCTTTATCTTACCTGGGATTGGACTTGAGACCGATTTTTACAGGACAGTCATACAAGTTGAAGGGCGTGGAGGGTCTTGCCAAAGGCGTGGAATACCTCAGGGCAATGGTGAGGATTCTGTATCTGCTGTAACTAGCATGTTGTTCCTGTCAGTAAAGCTCAACAGTGACCGCCCACTTATATATATATTTATATATTTATTATTTTAATTCCAAAGGGCAAGGGAACTTTATCAGGATGCATAGTATCCTGGATCTATGTAATAACTGGCCTTTAAAAATAAAAATGTGCCTCTATGGGAATTTAACATAGGGGGTGTATACTTATGCCCCCTGTATTTTAACATAGGGGGGTGTATACTTATGCCCCCTGTATTTTAACATAGGGGGGTGTATACTTATGCCCCCTGTATTTTAACATAGGGGGGTGTATACTTATGCCCCCTGTATTTTAACATAGGGGGTGTATACTTATGCCCCTGTATTTTAACATAGGGGGGTGTATACTTATGCCCCTGTATTTTAACATAGGGGGGTGTATACTTATGCCCCCTGTATTTTAACATAGGGGGGTGTATACTTATGCCCCTGTATTTTAACATAGGGGGTGTATACTTATGCCCCTGTATTTTAACATAGGGGGGTGTATACTTATACCCCCTGTATTTTAACATAGGGGGGTGTATACTTATGCCCCCTGTATTTTAACATAGGGGGGTGTATACTTATACCCCCTGTATTTTAACATAGGGGGGTGTATACTTATGCCCCCTGTATTTTAACATAGGGGGGTGTATACTTATGCCCCCTGTATTTTAACATAGGGGGTGTATACTTATGCCCCCTGTATTTTAACATAGGGGGTGTATACTTATGCCCCTGTATTTTAACATAGGGGGGTGTATACTTATGCCCCCTGTATTTTAACATAGTGGGTGTATACTTATGCCCCTGTATTTTAACATAGGGGGGTGTATACTTATGCCCCCTGTATTTTAACATAGGGGGTGTATACTTATGCCCCTGTATTTTAACATAGGGGGGTGTATACTTATGCCCCCTGTATTTTAACATAGGGGGTGTATACTTATGCCCCCTGTATTTTAACATAGGGGGTGTATACTTATGCCCCTGTATTTTAACATAGGGGGGTGTATACTTATGCCCCCTGTATTTTAACATAGGGGGGTGTATACTTATGCCCCCTGTATTTTAACATAGGGGGTGTATACTTATGCCCCTGTATTTTAACATAGGGGGGTGTATACTTATGCCCCCTGTATTTTAACATAGGGGGGTGTATACTTATGCCCCCTGTATTTTAACATAGGGGGGTGTATACTTATGCCCCCTGTATTTTAACATAGGGGGGTGTATACTTATGCCCCCTGTATTTTAACATAGGGGGGTGTATACTTATGCCCCCTGTATTTTAACATAGGGGGGTGTATACTTATGCCTCCTGTATTTTAACATAGGGGGGTGTATACTTATGCCCCCTGTATTTTAACATAGGGGGGTGTATACTTATGCCCCCTGTATTTTAACATAGGGGGGTGTATACTTATGCCCCCTGTATTTTAACATAGGGGGGTGTATACTTATGCCCCCTGTATTTTAACATAGGGGGGTGTATACTTATGCCCCCTGTATTTTAACATAGGGGGGTGTATACTTATGCCTCCCCATTTTTTTCAATGAAGGCATTAAGATCAATTTTCTAATTATTGCTCTCTTTAGTCAACTTTAGCATGGGTTCATTAACTTATGAGCACCACTGTGTGTGTGTGTATGTATATATATATATGATATATATATATATATATATATATATATATATATATATATATAGCTACCATAAAGTTAGTGTTTAAAATGTTACACAGCACACCTTGTTCATTTCCCCCTCCCCCTTGTTGTTCCCTTTCCCTCCGCATAATAACACTTGAAGGTCACAGCTTGCATCCCAGCAGCCCTCATGTGTACGAGATTGTTTCCCCATGTCAGATGATGGGCTCAGCGTGGTGCTCTAATTGACCCGCCAAGTCCGCAAATGCATTAGTGCGGCCATGCTTGGCCCACTTAATGCCCAACTACAACAAACACAGCCATCAATAGATACAGCTGCATTTTTATGCAGCATAGAAGGACCCAGTGTGTTCAGTGGTTTGTCTAAAAAGCAGACGGGCTTGGGCTGCCGAGCCTGTCAGACCAGGGCTGGTGGCTAGTCATGGTGGCTGAAACAGCTGACAGGAGGGCTGACCTAAACCTACCCCCACAGGCAGGAAGGAAAAGGAGCGCAGCCTCTCAAAGACGGCTTGTTTTTGGACAAGCAGTTGGAGGGTTTACTGACAACGTGCCTGGCTAGAGGGGAGCCTGTAAGCTTTGCTTACGTTATCAGTTCTGGGACTATATTTTAGGATAGAAGCTATTTAAAAAATAACATTTTGAGTTGATTTCACTGTTTGCCCTAGGTTTGTGGAAGGCTTAGGTGCCTGTATTTGGCGGGGGTTTTAAGGCTCCTCTCTGTCAAGAAAATGCTACGTTTTTCAATAATAATAATTATAAAAAAGCAATTTGACATTAGTATTACTGTATCTATGTCTAAAATGTTGAACAAGATAGAGCAGATAATAACTAACCAAGCTAGCTAAAGAAAGTCATTTAGTTAGTTCTGATGCTCACATTGATTTTACATTCATTTGCCCAAAATGACTTAAGAAGAAGAATTGTTTCTCAATGCCCAACCCTAGAAATATCACATTTCAAGGGCGTGTGTGCATGTGTGTGTGTGTGTGTGTGTGTGTGGTGTGTGTGTGTGTGTGTGTGTGTGCATGTGCATGTGCATGTGCGTGTGGATGTGTGTGTGTGTGTATGTGTGTATGTGTCAGTGCCTAAACACTTCTGCTTCCTGAATTAGAAATACTACATGTTTTCCATTAGCATTTCTGCTCCACCCATTCACTGTTTACAGTTGACACAGGCTGTAAACACAGACGCACACGGCTGGACTGGGTAATCACACGTATATTTATCCATTGACGCTGAGCCAGTGACCTAGCTTGTTTACTACGGCTCATTACACCTCCAGGTGCTCCTGTGGACGGGACTTGGACGCGCTTGTAGGAGGACCCTTAACAGACTCGCACGATGTTAGATTCACACCTTCTATTCTCCTCCTAAGCAGCGCACCACCTCTGCTGTCTCCAGTGCCGGAGGCTTGTTTATGTTATCAGTTACAGCGACTGAGTCACAGCGGACCACTCCGTCTGCGAAATGATCATCCCCGTGAGCCTTTTTATTTATATTGTAGCTGTATACTGGAAGCATGAACTGAACTTAAAACAGCCGAGTCTCACGAGTCCAGGCTGCTTGCTCTACAGACCATGTTTATCCCATGCATATTATTCAGGAAGGGTCCTCCTCAACAGGAGGTTGTGTTTTCTAATATTATTTAGACATCATAACTGCGATTATTTTTGGACAATATTGAAATCCCAATTATTTAACATGATTACTAATAGACTTTTGGAAAGCTGTTGCATTTATTGAACTTAAAAGCAGTAAAAAACAACTGTCAAATGTCTCTTAACACTTCTCCCGTATGAACTTTTGAACCATCTAGTCCAAAGGGTTAATTCCAGGTCAAGAACGTGGTCAGATTGGCTCAAGGCCCCAGTCATGAGCACAAATAAACCTCCCCATAACCAAAGTTCCCATTCAGTATTCTTCATACTGTTCATAGATAGAGTCCAGGATTCCCCCCATATTGATGCCTGGTGGCCCACCGGATCTAAGCCACTAAACCAATTCTTTTTAAATGTACAGTATTTTTAAGGACGTTTTTAAACTAAAAAGTTTTTTTTTATATATATATATATATAGTTTGGTTGCAAACTTTGACGTATTCATATTTTCAAATCTCCAGCCAGCTTTTAGCACGCCCCCTATGGAATCTGTCTCATAGCATTCGTTTAATTCTCAATTTTGCAATTGACTCTGTTGTCACTGAAACTATTGGGCTCTACAATTATTGCTGCCATCAGTCTGGGATTGGCCCCAGGTTTTGGGGGGAAACCCCGGAGTCAACTGTGATAATCTGTATATCACTCGGTCCAGAGCCATCTATACTGGCCCGAGACTTGTTTGAGAAAGTAGAATAAAAGAGTCGTAAATTGTATTTACACATTTTTTTTTTGTAAATAAACGCCTTTACTCATGCACCACCCAATTCAGCTTTATGATGAAAGTTAAAGATGTCATAATGGAATTGTCATTATTTAAGATGCATTGTAGATCACAGATGGCTCTATGTAGGGGAAACACTGCGTCTTACTTCAACGAAGCAGATAATGGTGCCAGCTTTCAACGTCTCCCATGAGGCAGCATCTTTACCCCCCCCCACCCCCTTGCAGCTGTAGGTGTCAGTGAGATAGACGGAGAAGGCCAGATTTGAGGTTAAGACTGTAATTGGTGGTCTGTCCCGGGCACTGGTAGTGTAGGGCTCCAGGGATGAGGCTTTAGCAGGCGTAATGGTGTCTGTAAGATGAGAGGGGATTTGACTGCGAGCCCCCACCCTTCCTTAAATCCCCCATCATCCTCGGGGGGATCATTGCAGACTGAAAGTGCAAGGACACATGGTGCGCTCACAGTACAGCAAACCATTATTAGCCATCCGCCTGTTCTATTTTTGGAAGTCTACCCAGACCTCTCAGCCTATTAAATGCAAGAAACGTGAATGGGTACCAGTTGTGGACATGAGTAAGGAACACAAGTAGTACTACTGTAGTAGTACTACTGCATGTCAGATTCCAAGTTGTAGCCTGATGTCATTCCCGGGAAAGGAAACCTGTCCTAATCCTTTCAGATTAGTGCAAACGTCCTGTGTGTTTAAAAGACGTGGGTCTGAGAGCACCCAGTCATCTGTTTTGTTTGGTGTCCATCTTAGTGCCAGTTAAGAAGGGTTGAGAGTTTGAGAGGTGTTAGGATGGGATTTATCATTATGGGATGTGGCCAGTCCGTCAGCCTGGCTCTGCTGCTGCGAGCTCCTTTGATGTGTGGTCTTAGGCGGGTTCGCTTATTTTGGTGTGTTTGCGTTGGTGTCTAGCGTGTGTAAATAAGCGTAATGTGTGTGTGTGTGTGTGTGTGAGTGCATGTGTGTTTGCACAGCGCTCTTGGCTAGATTGTCACATGTTAACCCTGATGCAGCAGCCTGGACTGGGGTACCCCAGCAAATGCCTGCTTGTGTTCCAGTGCCTCGTCCGTAATACTTGGAAATCAAAGTGTCAGTTTGTGTTGTGTGTATATGTGTGTGTGTGTGTGTGTGTGTGTGTGTGTGTGTGCGCGCACCCTCCTCCATCTCCCACCCTATTCTCTTTCCACAGTGCTATTTATGTATTTGCTTACCCATGCGAATTAACCCTTTAGCCATGCGAATTAACCCTTTCACAAGCAACCTCTACCTTAGGACACGTTACACACCAAGCACAAATATGCCCTATGTTCCACATTTCATGATCGTACACACACACACACACACACAAACACACACACACACACACACACACACACAGATGCACTTCTCCCCTCATTACCCATGACTCACATCTCGACTCCTTTTAAACAGGGCAGCTTTTTGCACCAAAGCAAGGAAAATACCATCAGTGAGTTCTTCCGCACTCGAGCCTACAGCCGTCTTCCTATCAGAATTATGAAAATATTTATATACTATAATACTATAACAGAAAGAACAATATAAACTGAACTACAGGCCTTTGATTTTGAACCCTGAATAGAAACATGGCTGTAGAGGAGCAGCAGTTATAATTATAAAGGGTTTGGGTTGTCATCTAATGTTATGAACTAGTAAGCATTAAGGCATCTTTATATGAGATTGGACACACGATCAGAAGACACACACACACACACACACACACACACACACACACACACATATACACACACATACACACACACACGGATCAATGGAATTATCCATTAGTGTATCAGCAGGGATTAGAACAACTTTAAAGATGGAGTAATTGCATTATCCTGCTTTTAGATGGCTCCAAAACCTTTGCTGCCTAAGATCATAAAAGGGACATTAAATAACTTTTCTGTATATATTTGACCATTTCTAAACGGGTCTGGTCTAAAGGCAAAGCTGCAGACATAAACTTCATGAGCAATGTGTTTCTGTGAATATGTCCTTTCATTAAATATCAAATGTCTGCCAATCAGTGTCATCGACCTTCAAAATAATAACAATTAAGATTGATTGATTGATTGATTAAATATCCACTCTAGAACTGATGAAAGCACACTTCTAAATTTCGATAAGAATTCAATAAGTTGTATGCTGTATTTAATAGTGGTGGGAAAAATAATTGATTCTTAGATGCATCGCGATTCTCTCTAGACGCATTTGAAGTTAATAAGTTGATTATTTAAAAAAAAAAAATTAAAATATACAGTATATTATATCAACATATTTTAAAATGTGTTGATTTTTATTTGAAAGTTACTGTCTCCAGACAAGTACAAATCAGAAAGAGGATGGGATAATGGACCACAACTGAAGAGTTTAGGCAAAAAGTGCAGAAATAAAAAACACCAAAATGGCCAAAAGGAAGAAAAAAAAGTTTAGTATATGCACACATGATCTACATGTTCATCTACTTTAACACATTACTGACCACCTCATGTTTCATGTTGTAAGAAGCCGATTCTCCACCTTAAAACATGACTCAGCCTCTGGCATGGAGGATCACTGGGAGAGAAGGTGACTACAAAATAAAAACCTCAGGAGGCAAAACATTTCATTAAAACTGACGAATACTGTATATGTCAAAATCTAACAAACTCAAATTTCTATGCATATTGCATCGAGATGCATCGATAATCTGCCTCTGAATTGGGTTTGAATCCTGAGGTGCCCAGATGATTCCCACCCCTGGTATTTAAGCCAGCAGGCTGCTGTTATCTCGTTAAAAGCCCAGGTCAAATACACACAAATGACCAATAGCACAGCTTTATTTTTACACTGTAAAATGTACACATCGCAGACGCAATCCGGAGTAAACTCTTATGGATTCTTTCAAAAACATCAAAAAGCCAGTATCATTTGGGCTCTGCTGACAGTTTTTTTTAATTTAGTGATGTTGCACATTGCAGACCAAATACATTTGGTATAGGTTCACTATAGAGTTGATATTGATTTCGGTGTTTGAATACTTCTTTCGCACCCTGGTAATGACGCACATCCAGCCTATGTGTGTAGCATGTTAATGCTAGCACTGGATCCCTCTTAAAAACAGCCAAGGAAGGGATGGAAAGGAAAAGCCATGGAAAAGTCCAGCTGTATTTACTTACCCTCCCCACCCCCCATCTCCATGTGGCTCCTCGGCGGGCTCTCTCTGGCTGAGAAGAGCTCGTCCCTAACCATTCCCACGGAAAGAGTTGCCAAAGCAAATGTGGCGAGAGGAAATGGAGACCCTTCTCCTTTCCCAAACCTCCCAATCTCTTCCCTTTCCTTCCCTTTATCCATATTTGTGTGCGTGTGCAGGAAGCAGTGGAAAAGGCTTCGTTGCCTCTCATTATTCTCATCCTCATTGTTTTTCCATGCATGTCACTATTGTCATGTGACAACTTATGAAACAATAACTTTGGAGATTGGTACATTTTATGTCCCGTCACAGACTTCTGGTGGTCGAGCAAAAAAACATGGCCGCTTGTCTTTACGCCCTTTTTTTTTTTTTGGATAAGCAGAGTTTTACCTGAGAAATCGGCATGTTTGGTTGTCTCTGTTGCTCTCTGTTCAGACTGGATCGCTCGCCACAAACTGTTTACACTTCTCTTGTTTCTGTTCTTTTTTTCCACCCCTTGTTGTCATTTTTCCTTTTGTTCTTGGCCTTAGTGTCCCACCTTCCTCTGTTTTTACTCATGCGTGTGGCACTGTCGGGCAAACCTTTTGTCTTGGGACGAGGGGACTCCTTTAGCCTCTGGTCCTCCCAGTTGTGATAACCGTTGCCCAGTTTAGCATTGTGTAGCATAGCCTAGCATAGCATAGCTACCTACTTATTATTATTACTTATTATTAGATATTCGATTATCTGTTACTATGTTGGTATATTTTTATGGAATTATTAATACTGGGATTCCTAAATTTCTTTACGATAACATAACTTATTGCTCAGATATGCATTCACATTATACAAGAGGGGCGAATAGTCAACAGATTTCTTTACCACTACCTAAATCTGACTGTATGAAGAGGACTGTGTTTTATAGGTCAGCTGTATATTGGAACAATCTTCCAGTTGGGATTCGGGACACCAAGGGAAAAACTGGTTTTAAAAAAATACTTAGATTACATTTGATTTCGATATCTTAATATTGTCTGGATTGGTTGAGCGAGGTTGTATCATGTGCTGTACTACTCTTTATTATATTTAGGTTGTTAGTACTTTCTGTACTGTTAGTTTGTTTTTGTTTTTTGTTTTTTGTTTTCTTTTTCAATTTTTTTGTGAATTTATATATCTGTGAGTAATTTTGGATGTATTTTGTATGAATTGTTTGGACCCCAGGAAGACTAGCTGTCGTCTTGGCGTCAGCTAATGGGGATCCTTTGAAATAAACAATAAACAATAAACTTAGGAGTTGATGTCACTCCCTGATGTAAGATTTGAGTTGCGCGTGCATCACCTTGCGACAAGTAGCATATAAGATGCTAACGAGAGACTTCTGTAGTGTTAATACAGTAAAAATGTTCGTTCACGCCTAGCTACAAGTTAGCGTCAAACACAACAAAGTCTGTCAGTGGAACGGCGTTTTGAGCTAACGTTAGCAATCAATCAATCATATATAGCTACAAGGTTTTTTGAAATGACTGCTAGCTTAGGTACGAGCTAGCAATGAAACACAACAAAGGCTGTCACTGGAACGGCGTTTTGAGCTAACATTAGCAATCCAACAATCATAGATAGCTACAACATGCTTGAAAGGATTTCCATCTTCTGTTATTGTTTCTAATGACAAAAGTTTATTATTTCATGCATTCCACAAATTTCAGTATGACACCGTTTAAATCTGAGCATGCACAGCTCACATCTGAGTGACAAAGCTAATCTAGCATCACCTCCAGTCGTAAATGCCTCCTCTCTGTTGTGGTATTTGCAAAATGTGTAGAAGATTTGTAAAAGGCATAGAGCTAGGCATCCTTGGCACTGGCAAAAGATTTAGTTCAGTCCCAAAAAAAAAAGTAAAGATTCACCACTGACCTGTCACCTGTACTTGGTTGTACTGCATAACACTAAAACGTAGCGCCCAAGCTAAGCATATTGTGTTCCAGTTGAAGACACACGTCATTCATTTCATATGTTGAAGTGAATGGACAGTAAAAATATGTGTGCAATCATTCCATATTGAAAGGTTACATTATCTAGTAATTGTTTATATCAGTTGCCACAAGCATTTGACCTTAAGCCTAGCTAGCGACAGCAGCTTTGGGAGGTTTCTCCTCCGTTTTATTCCCACTAGCCTCTCTTCTGGACTCTTCCTGGAAGTGGAGACCAACTGGAACAACAGCCGAGCCGCTGCCATAACTTGGACATTTTGAAATAAGAAGGAATTGAAATGTCAGAGCGTTGTACTGTCCTTCCAGGAAAAACCCTGGGAGGTGACAGGAGAACTATTATATATATATATATATATATATTTATTTATTTATTTATTTTACACAGCAGCAGTATCAATACCAGCTGTTTTTGGGTGAGGGCTGTGAAAACTAAGTGTTTTTCTTTCAAGTAGAAGGGAATGTAGGAGAAGCTTCCCTGCTAATGGGATAAATGATGGCTTATGTGGGGAGAGGTGGTACGGGTAGGTACTGCTGGGCCTCCGCTCTATATACACCTGATAGTCTGAACATCTGCCATTTGTCTGACACACACACACACATATACACACAGACAGACACACACAGAGTCCTGTGTATTTGCCTGGCAGGTGCCTTTGCCTTTGAGTTCTTCAACAAGTTCAACACGTTATACTTATTATATTCCAAACTTGGAGCAAATACACACAGTCACTTATGTGCTGAGCGCAGGAGAAATTACTCCTCGCTGTATCAAAGTGAATATTTGATGAGGTCATTTCAAGTGTAGTCAGCAAATTAGTTCATCTCAAAGTCAGAACTGCGCCTCGGCAAGACCGAGAACCAGAGAGTCTTGAATAATAACATGAATTTGATCCTTTCGCGGGGCGGCACTGCGATGGTTTGACTGTAACTATGTAAAGCGTTTTTGCTATTTAATTCGTAGAAGACAGAGGCCCTATTGTTCTCTGGGACTCCTCAGCCAAGGAGACTACGGTGGGGCGAACTAGTCGCCAAAAATTTGAGCTCCGCGTGTGTGTGTGTAACCCACAAACACACGGTCGAGGAATCTCACTCGAGTGAGCAGCCATGGCGCTCGCTGTATTTTTATCCCGTCCGTTCATCTGGGTGTCGACTTGAACACACTCACACACACACAGAGTTACAAGGGGAGCAGTCAGTGGCATTCTGACTGAGAAATTGGCATAGGAAGGTGGTGAAAAAGTCAAAACAGCTCACGGTCTTAACACCACTCATACCGCTCAAACCCCAGGGGGGAATCTAAAGCCTGTTCGGTTCCTCCAAGGCCAGCAGCTAATGAATTCAGCCTCTAAAGAACCAGGTTCCAGGTCAGCCTTTTTTTTTTTTTTTTGGAATAAATAGTGGAACGACATGTCCAACACCTGTTTGTTAGCCACCATATGTGTGTGTTTTTTGTGGACGATGCTGTATGAGGTGAGCTAAGCTCTCATGTTGCCTCCAGGAGGGGGCCTCTCCCTGGCTTCGCCCCACCTTGGGCCCCTAAGGGAGACACGCAGGCAGGCCAAAGTCAGGTCACAGGCAGGGTGCGGCTCGGCTCGTTCTCCTGAGTGAAAAAAAGAGTAAAGAAAACAGGTTGTTTGCCCTTTCCTCTGTTTCCCCTTTCACACCGAGGGCTCAACCAGGGTTGGCTCTCTTACATGCACAGCAGTAACCGGTAGGCGTGTTAAACTTCACTGGTCTCACGATTCGATTACGATTATCTTCTGTTATGATTTGACACTATCAATAAAATACAACAAAATACAACTGGTTCAAAATGCTGCCGCTCGTCTCCTCACTGGGACTCGTAAGCGAGATCACATCACACCCTGTCCTTGCCTCGCTTCACTGGCTCCCAGTTCATTTTAGGATTGATTTTAAGATTTTATTGTTTGTTTTTAAAGCCCTTCATGGACTAGCTCCAGTCTACATCACTGAGCTGTTGAAGCCACATGCTCCTTCAAGGTCATTAAGGTCTGCAGACCGGTCTCTCCTCGTTGTCCCTAAATCGCGACTCAAGAGTAGAGGTGATCGGGCTTTCTCAGTTGCAGCCCCGAGACTGTAGAATGAGTTGCCTCTTCATGTCAGACCGGCCCCGAGACTGTGGAATGAATTGCCTCTTCATGTCAGACCGGCCCCTAGCCTTCCGGTTTTTAAATCACGACTAAAAACACATTTTTATTCCTTGGCTTTTAATCCGGCATGAGAACTGTATGTTGTATTTGTCTGGTGTTGTATTTTGTCTATTTATAGTTTCATGTCAATGTAAAGCACTTTGGTCACTCTTGGTTGTTTTTAAATGTGCTTTAGAAATAAAGTTTGATTGATTGATTGCTTGATTGAATAAAATGGAATTGAATTGAATTGATTATCCTGTCAGGGATTCAAATTGAACAAACTTCCCCCGTTGAGTTAGACAATGAGATATGGTTAAAAAGTAGGGGTGCACCGGTTTGGATCGGATCACGGTTTTGACTCCTATGGAGTCCATCCAACCGCATTTGGAGACCGCCTACTTTTGACTGGGTAAATGGCGGATAGCGTAAAGAACAACCGCTAACGTGAGTTGCTCAAAACCTTTCTTTTTAGTAAACTCTGTGAACACAAGCGATGTTCTCAGTGCTGAGTCCACGTGTAGAGCCCCTGGTGATACTCGGAGCAAAGTCTCATGGTGTGTCCAGCCTTCTTAGTGTTAGCATAGCATAGTAAGCTAGCATAGTAATGCCCCTAGCACTCCCATTCAAAAGGCCATTAGACCGAAAAACTAAAATACGGTAAATCTTCCATCCTAAATATGCTTTTAAATGAAAGTTTGACTCGGGTACATTCACACAAACACCCTAAGTTTCATTTTGGTGAGAGTTACGCTTTAACTTTAAATTGACAAGTTTTCCTATTTGGTGTTACATTATGGCAGTAGTTGGGGGGTAAGGTTCAGGACATGAGTCATCTTGTGCCATTGCAAGAAATGGAGAAAGCTATAGATCCTGCCATGCATGCGCTTTGTACTGGAAGCTCTTTTAACCCCCAGCGACTTCATTTGTCCATGCTTCTGCAAGTTTCTCTCAAACTTATTTTGCTTGCTTTCTTTCTCTGCGACTGGAATCTTGCTTATTTGTAGAGGACATCCTGTAATCTACGACACAGGAAATACACTCAGACAAATAGGCGAATAGAGTGGGGGGGGGGGGGGGGGGTTGTGGATAGACAGCGAGAGGAGGGAGTGGCTGAAAATGAAACGAGCAGGCGGGTATAGATGGAAATGACAGATTGTGTCAAGAAACAAATTGTGTCACTTGCGGCTTCATTCAAAGCCAAGTACAATTTGGTGGCCTTTATTTTTTGGGCACAATCCTATTGTCAACACCACAGAGTGTCTGCTAAGGCGAGTTAAACCTCAGCTGGCATGTCCTGGGATCAAGTTTTTCAGAGGACAGTCTTTCCGGAAACTGTGAGCTCCCTCGCAGGTCTTATTGGGGGTGTTTGACTGAAATCTATACCTCTGTTTCATCAGCTGTACACAACTCTTGGTGAACTCTCTCCAGACTCATTTCTAGTCCAGTGTGACTTTCCTGTGTCAGTTTACATGCAAACAGAAACAACGCTTTGGATTTATTAACCCTCCTGTTGTCCTCGGGTCAACCCCTTTAAAAAAAATGTCTATATCTGAAATATGGGTTTGTTTTTAACCAAATTACCACAAAAAAATGGGATTGGATTCCAAACAATGCTTTTTGTAAATACAACTGATCACTTTTATTCCTGACGAAACTGATCTGATCTTTAGTATTAGTCAAAATAATTCATAATTTCTGCTTTTTCAACTCACATATTAAGTATAATTCTATATAAATGAGGGTTATTGACCATGAATTTTAAAAAAGTAGTGTTAAAACTAGTGGTAGTAAGGTGGTGTTTTTGAAAAATACAATAAAAAGTCTGAAAAAGGGACAAAAATGTCCAATTTTTGTCCCTTTTTTAACCCGAGAGGACAACACAAGGGTTAAAAAAAAAAGGTACAACCGAGTGTCTTCCAAAACGCACCACTGACTGGAACATTTCCTGCATTCCTTCAGGAGTCTTTGGGAGCATTTCAGATCGTCGGCAGCTTGGCGAGGGAGCGTGTTATTTAACTGCCTAAAGGTCAACACAGTGAAAGTGCAACAGTCGCTTCTAGAAATTTCCCCTCCCCAGTGTTCCTTTTATTTAGTTTTCTTCTAAACTTCATGTACTGTATCTGCAGATACTTATGGAAATATCTCTTGAATTAGGGCTCTGTGGTCTCATGCACATCCATTCCAAAGTCCTTAGTTCAGTTCAGTTAGTGTTCAGTTTAGTAATAAATTCATGTTCTATGTAATGTTGTAGAAATAGTTTTTACTCCATAATCATCCACTGAAGAGGTATTAGAGCAATGAGACAGAGACGCTTTCAAAGAGACTGATTAAGAGCACCAAATATGGTTTTGCCTATGTACAAGTGTCAAGAAATCCTTAACTTTATATTGCTCCAAAGAATGCATTTTCATAGTATTTTGTCTCACTGCATGTGGCAAACATCAATGACCTGCAGACAGAGGAAGTCTTCTTAAACTGAGGCTTGCAGAAGGCACAGACAGTCTTCAACCAAGAAGACTGTTATCACCCCACCCATCCTGTCTCTGCCGCACACACACACACACACACACACACACGTGCATGCACACACACACACACACACACGTGCATGCACACAACCCCCACAGCCATACGAACAGACATGTACACCCAGATACACTCGCCCAGACACATGCTCCCACATGAGCCCCTGCATGGGGCCCCCCCTTTGGCAGCTGAGACGGGCCTGCCACTCTCACTATTTCCACATATGCTTCCCCATGACTTGAGGCTTTGTGAGTTTCTCATGCAGGGGCTATTCCTATCCGCCATGTGTGAAGTAAGGGGCTGTAAATTAGCATTTGACTGATTTGGCTTCAAATGTCCAATATTGATACTTGGTGCCATTGCTTGGTTAATATTGTGCAGAAAAAGCCAGCTCTTAGACCACAGAGCACAACTTTTCACTGGAAACACAGAAAATGACAGTACAATATATAAATATCAGACTTTTAAGGAAAGGCCAGATCTGAGTTTTAATAAAAGGCAATTGTCATTGCCCGGAGCGTAGATATGAAATGTCCTCGATGTGATGTGTTAGATCGGAAGACGTATAGACGGTTCAGTCCGGACACGTCTAACACACAGCTCAGTAATCGGGAAGCCTTATTTTAGAGGTGTGACATCCTGTCTATGCTGTGTAATCCACACCAGACCATAAAGGGTGCAGGCTGCAAAGTGCATGACTGTTTATGCACACATACACACACACACACACACACAGGTATTTGTGCGTGTCTTTGCACTCAGCACAGCTGTATCATTAGCAGCAGACCTGCTATAAATTGTTGGCTTATCAGGAGGGCACTGTAAAGTTTCCAATAAAAGTGTGTCACTACCCTAGGAGTCAGGGTCTCTTTCTCTGTGTGTGTGTGTGTGTGTGTGTGGGTCTGGGTGTGTATACTGTATTTATCACTTTTGCATGTCCCACACCCCCAGCCACAGACCCCCCGTTTGATAATGGTTAAACCCAGGGATCCACATAGGAAGATATCATGCACTCTAATGGGCTCATTCCAAGTGAATCCAATTATAGTGAAGTTACAGCACTCCTGAGTTTTGCCCCGGCTCACCTGAAAACCAGCCCGATGGCCCCTGAGAACCAGCTGACATCACCAAGCCGCTTTTATAAAATAGGATTTCCCACCGCGGCTGTCTGTTCGCCCTCATGTCTCACAGGCCCACTGTTCACTAATCTAGACATGCAGATTTCACCATCTCCGCCCCCACAGCTGAGCCCCATGAGGTCAGCTGCCAATTGTTGACTCCCCGACGCTCTTCCTCCATCCAAGATTACCGGCGGCCGGATCTCGCCCTGGTGGAAAGCCGCGGTGTTGGCAACCGGTAATCCACCAGACGAGGGCTGGCACGTGGCACAGAGACTTTGCCCAGAGGCAGCCCTGTGTGTGTGTGTGTGTGTGTGTGTGTGTGTGTGTGTGTGTGTGTGTGTGTGTGGACTGAACGGCAGGCGCTAACCTCTTGCCTTTAGCCCTGGTTTGCTGTCCTGATATGTAGGACATATCTCTTCATCTCTAGATAACCCACAAACCTACCAGCCACAGTCAGGACTCTCCATTAAAATATATCCTCTTGTTACAAAGAAAGGCTTTATAATCTCAAAATGGACTGGGCACTAAAAAGAAACCAATTGCGCACACCTTTTGCTAACTTTTCCCCCCTTTTGGCTACTTTGGCAGGTATTTCCGTAGAGAACACCATGACAACAATGGTAATGCATTGTGTGAAAGGGAAATCAGATAAATGGAATTTAGATGTCTTTTTTGGGTGTTTCTTGGGTTGGGATTTCTTGAAAACCTTGCTCTCAATATTATATCGCCATTGAAATATGAGTCTAGATATCGTCTAATCGTAATATCATGATATGACTCAAGTGTTGTCTTTTCCTACTTAAAGGCTGAATTTCCATAAAGAAATGTAATGTTAACTAAGTGCTAGCAGTTTTATTCAGCCATTGTTTCCACATTATTATCATACCAGCTGTAATGGCATATCAGTCAGTTGGTCCAGAATGAAATATGTGAACAACTATTCGATAGACTGAGAGATCTTCAAAATGAAACATCTAGAAATCCATAAATGTCACTTCCACATTTGAAGGGCCTCTTCGAAGAGACCGAGCTGAGATCGAGCGTCAAAGAAATAGTTTCCTCTCACGTCATGCAAATTTGTCGAGGCGCGCTACCAGACCCAGCAGAAAAGTACGTCATGGAAGATCTCTGACCCCCTTACAGAAAGTTATTGAAAGTCCTGGAGTTGTACATCAGGGGTTGTGGACGTGGTGGATTGAGGACAGCTGTCTCATCAGCAGACCTCGGCGGCATTTCGTTCGTCTAGCCACGCTGCTTTCCTGCAAGAGCAGCTTTGATTACACACACGTGGCATAGCGTGACACACTGCCAGCATGGGGGAGAGAGAGAGAGAGAGGGAATCTAACCTCTTTACAAATGACCACCTGTTGACACCATGGAGAGAGAGAACCGCGTGACAGTTATCGAAGGTTTGACAGAGCCGGCCCTGCATCACATGAGTGAGCTCTACTTTAACCCGTCACCTGGAAACAAAGAGAAAGGGTGAAAAACATGGATGACGCTATCTGTTAGCATCGAGTAGCTTTCCTCAACTCTCTCTCTACTAACCACATCTCTCCTAGCTATTTATTTGGTTTTTTTTGCATGTCCATTCAACGCAAATGTCCAATACCTTAATGCCTTGTGTTATGTTCTCTTTCGAACAATGTATCCTCAAGATCATAAAATCTAAAAGTTTCCAGAATTGAAATTCCTGGAAACTTTTAGATATAAGAGAGAGGTATTGTTTCTTTTTATAAAATATAGTTAATTTTTATTTTACAAAACATGGGAATGGGTCTATGTGTATAGGCATCTGTGTGCGTGTGCGTGTGCGTGTGCGTGTGCGTGTGCGTGTGCGTGTGCGTGTGTGTGTGTGTGTGTGTGTGGCAGCTAGTGACAGCCACAGCTTGGAGAAGCTGAGGTCATAGCCATGAAGGCCAGCCTAACAGAGGAAGAGAAACAAACCCTTACTTGTTTGTCTGCATGGTTGTATCAGTGTGTGATAGACAGAGGGAGAAAGAGGCACACACACACACACACACACACACACACACACACACAGAACATACACACACACGCTCGGACACGCGGGTACACACTGCCCCAGTCACCTCTAGCCTTCTACGTTGGCTGCCCATGAGCAAACACACCTAGCTGTATTGGATTGTAAACACACTCACACACACACACACACACGTTATTGGTCTGTCTGGCACTATTGGGTGCATTCTCAGTTCACTGACATTATAGTGAACTGAGCCAGCTGCCAAGCTGACATCCTGTGCACATCACGGGGGGAAAATAACTGTACTATATATGTACTATATATTGTCTTAGTGCTGGCTCTCATGTTCAATTCAATCTTTCAATTTGTTCAATCAAAAAATGTTGGAAACAAGCATTTTGTTGTATTTTAGCAGACTACTGAAAGCACACAATGTCTTTGTGAGGGGAAAAAAATGAGGATCGCTAAATGCCCCTTGAGGGAAATACAGGCAAATGTCACTTTCTTGCTTTTTTTTTAAAACTTAAAGCAAAATGTCCTTCTTTTCTTGCAGGCGTCTGATCCCATCCCTCTCAAAAAGCCCAAACATGAAGACTTCCCATCGCAATTCCTGCTGGCTGACAAGGAGAAGCAGCACGACTGGCTCCAGTCCCTGGCCGCCTCCAATAAGGTTGGTGTTGCTACGCTCAGGGAGGAGATGTTGAGGACGACGACAACGACGATGATGATGTGGATGATGATGAGGATGATGATGCATGGGATGAGATGTCATGTAATATTATACAGAAGTTTTTGGATGAGGGCAGAGCTTAAATATAGATTTGGGGAGCCGCGCTAACGGAGGGGGTAACTTTAGACACCACGAGCCCCGCAGATTGCCTTACTGAGATGGAGCGAAGTTTGAGAGAGTGGTGTAACAAAATATAACCACAATATAATGATGGATGCCCCCTGTGAAGATCAATAGTCCCTAAAAAAAAATATCTGCAACGGAGATAAGGTTAGAATGGAGGTATACAATTAATCTTCATACCGACCCCGCGCCAGTCACATAACACATCAATCTCTGCAGCATGATTACTTACCATGACATGTTCACACGCTTTTAATCAGCGGGCTGGTAGTGCTGGGTACCAGATTTGATCCTTTTTAGGCAGCGACCGATATGCCTCCTTAGGATCGAGTATCGGGAAAAAATGCCTCGCACAAATTTCAATACTTAAGGAGCAAATCTCATCGGCAACAGTGAGCCGTTACACAAAGCTCACATATAAAACATTTGGGCCGCAATGTGTCACGTTGTAATTTCTTTTTGTTACAGTGGATTTACATAAAATTGGTATTGAATAAAGTATCGTTCAGGAACCGGTATCGATGTCTAGGGATGCACCGAATCCAGATTTTTGAATCCTACTCCCATCCTCAGTATTAACACAGTAATGCAGTGAACAGCGTCCACAGCAGTACCTGCAGTTACTGCGTTTTGGCTGCTGTCTGTGGCTCCCTTCATGCACAACTCGTATTGTTTCGGCTGATTCATACGCAAATGTTGTAACAGCGGCCATGTTGTGTGTTGTTTAGGGTCCTCGCCACCACATTGCAAATTGAACACGTAGCTCGACTTGAATCGCCTTCTTTTGACTGAAAGTACTGCCAAACAGGTTCCATTTCCACTTTCTCACAGCCTACCGCACTGAACGGTTCACCGGTCCAAACACCTTTTCATTCATTCATTCATTAAAACCTTTATTTAACCAGGATAAAAACTCCTTGAGATTAAAAATCTCTTTTACCAGAGTGTCCTGGCAAGTGGCAGCAGCACGTTTCAAATAGACACAGAGACACTTACATGTAAATACATAAACACACTTTCACTCATGTTCAAACAACAACGTCATCATAAAAAACCTGGGTCCTAAATCAATTTAAAAACAGTGACATACAGACTGCCTTTCTGCAAGGTCCTTTAAAAAGCCTTGAAAAGAATGAAATGAGACCAACTCCTTCAACTGGAGTTCATTTTGAAGCTGATTCCATGCTGATGGTGCTGCAAAATTAAAAGCCTTTTTGCCAAAGTCAGTGCGGGCTTTAGGGACTGTCAATAAAACCAGATCCTGTGAGCGCAGGTAATATGTCCCTGCAGACCTTGGAAGGATGTAGTTGTTCAGATAAGGAGGAAGAAGTCCTAATACTGCCTTATAAATAAAAAGATGCCTTCCCGTAATCAATGCCGGCGCCATTACGCCGCCCAGCGGAGCATGCATGGTGTAAGCGTAGGGTTCGGTTCGGTGGAAAATAACTCCAATAAGCCCAATATTCAGCCGAATGTCCTGGATTCAGATCAAAGTCACAGTATTGGTATCGGTACCGGTATCAAAGGTACCGATCAGAGAAGGATACCCAGCCGTACGGACCGGTCTACATGAAAAGGACTCCAAGCATTTACTGCAACTTAAGCACTTTGTAACAATAATAAGTGACTGTTTATAATCACAAGTAAAGCCCCAAATGTCTCATCAGAATCATAGTATTTTTTTACTTATCCTTTGATCAGATTTAAATTGAAATGGCTGTCAAGTTTAGACTGTATTTAAATTTGAATTTGTAGAATGAGACATTTTTGGATTTATGTTTGTCAAAGTCAGGTATCACATCGGCATCAGCATCCAAACATTTCAAACGATATCCAATGTTGAAAATGTACAAAAATGGAACAACTGTTATTGAGCTCTCTCTGGCTGTATCATTACTAAATGTAATCTATTTATTATTTAGTAACTAGGGCTGGACGATATGAGGAAAATATCTAATTTGCGATTATTTTGACTGACATTGCGATATGATTCACGACATTGGAGGGAATTATCATTTTTCTATCAGTGGTTTATGCCAGGATCTGTACCAAAACAAAGATGGGACTGCTTTAGTCGGTTGGAAATAGGATTTGTAGGTCGGGATGTCTCAGCAGCAACACAATACTCAGTTACCGGTACTACTCAATACTCATTTCACAAATATTGCCATTTCGAATAAAATTGAATTCAATTGTGCAGCCCTACTTGTGATTTAAAGTATTATCATTGTCTTTTTTTTTTCAGGGGCTTAACGGCTTACAGCCAAGGCAGAGGCCCTCAGCTTTCAGACCCTGGTCCCCCCACATCTCGGCCGGGGAGAAGGAGCCCTCCAGTCACCCCCTGGCCCTGCTGAGAGACAGGTGAGCCCAGCACAGCGCAGGACAGCCAGTTCCACTCTCACCAAACAGCCCTTAACTGGCTCCAAAAGACACTATGTTTTGGTTTATAAACAAATATATTTTGCTTATGCCTCCCGTCCATGTTACTCCGGCGAGTCCCTAAAATGGGAGACATTCGGAAACACTGCTGCCCCCGTTTTGGTTTGAAAACTCCGGGGTTGCGTTGTGGTCTAGGCAGGCTTACAAACCTTTCAGTAATATCTTAAACATACTTTTTGCCGTCGCTCTTTCTCCAAATTAATATCTCTATTTTGAAATTATACATCCACGCTGTTCAACGTCAGACGATCTGCTTCCTGTTTACACCGGCACGCGCGTGGTCATGTGATATATGCGTCAGACGTATTAATATGAACTGAGATTAAACTCTTGTGTGGGGATTGGCGGCCTCTAGCTCACCCAGTAGGCGTTCGCCCCATGTAGGTTGAGCCCTGCAGCGGCCCGGGGTTGAATCCAACCTACGGCTCTTTGCTGCGTGTCATCCCCCTTTCATGTCTATCCACGGGGAAAAGCCCCAAAAAATGATCTTTAAAAAATACACAAAAAACTTGCAGTGTGGATGTAGCCCAAGAGAAGCTTTTACTGCAAGTTCAGCTGGATCTGATAAGCTCCCAGCATGCTCTCTCACTTGTCTGGGTGGGCAGGTGTCAGAGGGGTCAAGTCTGACTATACCACAGCCTCCCACACTCCACCATTCACACACATTTGACATACACTCATACTGTGGGCACCCACTTGGCATGGCGCAGCCAGTGCTGGCTGCACCATATCACAGCTAATCTTGCCCAGTTTGTCATTAAGTGGGAGGAAAGAGCTGCAGGCTCTTTATTTGAATGCTTCTCTAACCTGGTTGGCACCGGCAGTTCAAAACACACCATACAGCATGAAACTGGCTGTGTTTACTGCATGCAGAATTCCTATCATGTTTTAAAGTAACCTTGATGTATACTGAGAGGAGGAAGAGTCATGACTCAAGAAGTCATAAAAAAACATATCCAGGCACTCAAGGTTGGTTACAAAAAAATTAAAAGGCATTTAATTCATTTGGCAAGACATTTAAAAGCACGCCAACACTTGTGGGCTGGAGCCTTTCTCAGGGTGTAGAGAGCCAAACAAAGAGACTAAAATGTTCTATGTTATTGTACATAAACATCTTGTCCGGTGTCATTTTAGCTTCTACAACTACAAGAGCCTGGAGAAAGCTGTGGCCCCTAACGTCGCCCTCACACCACAACCCCTGGGGAATGCGGGTCCCATGTCCCCATCGGTACCCAGCACCTCCCATCCAAGTGGAGGTGAACCCCCAGGCGAGGGCTCCAACTCCAGCTCCAACTCCAGGCCTCACAAGAGGAGAGCCACAGGGGAGTGCCTGACTCCAGCGCCAGAGGACCCCTGTCCTCCGTCCTCCGCTGCCAGCAAGCTACTGCCTCCGGCGCCACCACCCCCCCCACCACCACCACCACCTCAGGATGACAAGGACTCCGAGGTGGAGATCGAAGTGGAGAGCCGCGACGAATGTAAGTAAAGAGCTCAGTGTCATCAATTAGATATGTGTAGATTGTTTGTTACGGGACTCGAACACACAGCTAAATTGAGCCCCGGTTTGACAACAGGAAAGACTTTTGCTAAATTCAACCGCCAGAACATGTCCGCTTTTCCACAAACCTCACCTTCTGTCGTGTCTCTGGTCTCTCCGAACAGTCACTTCGTCCCTGTCCTCCCTGTCATCCCCATCTTTCACCTCGTCCAGCAGCTCAGCCAAGGACTTGAGCTCGCCGGGCGCCAAGGGGCCCATCTGCACGGTCACGTCGACCGAGGCCCCTGCGGCCGCACACGCCGCAGCCCCCGTGACTCCTTCAGAGCTGGGGCTGGAGTCGGAGCTGGAGAGCCTGAGGCAGGCTCTGGACAGCGGACTGGACTCCAAAGAGTCAAAGGAGAAGTTTCTGCACGAGATTGTTAAGATGAGGGTGAAGCAGGAGGAGAAGTTGGGATCGGCCTTGCAGGCCAAACGCAGCCTCCAGCAGGTAGGGTTCCATCTGAATACGACGTGTATCGAAATATATCTTTCCTCCTGTCAAATGAGAACATCCGTACATGTGGATTAAAGGTTAAATTCAGTTTTTTTCAACCAGGTGACTCGGACTAGTTTTAATTTACTCGAGACTTGACTCAGACTTCTTTTGATTGACTGACTCGAGACTTGAAGTGCATTTGCCCCAGAAGTCTTTTAAAAACTGCTTTGCCAAAGACATCTTAAAAGCAATTTGGAATGTATTTTCAATTTTCACACCACATATAGGAGCAAACTGCTTTACCTAAATGTGTCAGTGTAACTCAGCTTACAAGTTGGGATTTTCTGTTTGGCAAATAATTAAAGATGGAGACTCATACAAACTGGGACAAAGGTGCCCATAATGATCACTGGATAGCCGTCAATATTTAAATCTACAACCCTGGTGATTAAATGTCTCTATTCTCACACTGATATGCTAAACAAATGTAAAATATGATTTCTTTTCAGTGAATACGCCATAATGTGCCTCAGTGTTGGCTGAGAGAAAGGGATTTCCCAGCCCGTGGTAACTCATAGGAACCTTAAGCTTCTCCCTACGTTCTTGAAATCGGACGCGACCGAAAGTTTTCAAAGTTGGCACACTGAGGAAATTGCTAGAGCTCAGGCATCAAAATGCAGAAGTGGATTAGAAGTCATTATCACTGTCAGCGAAGCTTAGCATGAGTCGGCAAGTGTTAACAATGGGGAGGGGATGTTGCTGCAAAGGGAAAGGCCAGACTTCCATTTTTATTTTTGGGTGTGGGTCAGCAGCACAAAATGCATCCTGAGCTAAGACGGAAAAAAGCTATTCCAGCCTGACTGCTCTCCACTTTCACTTTCCGTCAATGTTTAGAGGACTTGTGGAGAGGCAACACACACACACACACACACACACACACGCACACACACGCACACACAGTCGTGTCAAACTATCTTTATGGGGACCAGTCATTGACATAATGCATTCCCTAGCCCCTTACCCTAACCTTAACCATCAAACCTAAATGCCTAACCTTAACCCTTACCCTAACCTTAACCATCAAACCTAAATGCCTAACCTTAACCCTTACCCTAACCTTAACCATCAAACCTAAATGCCTAACCTTAACCCTTACCCTAACCTTAACCATCAAACCTAAATGCCTAACCTTAACCCTAACCCTAACCCTAACCATAACCTAATTCTAACCCTGATCCTAAAACCAAGTCTTAACCCTCAAACAGCCCTTTAACGTTGTGGGGACCAGCATTTTGTCCACACAAAGCTGTCAGGACCCCATAAGTATACTGTATTTCCCCACAAATGTAGTAAAACCTGGTCCACACACACACACACACATCCAACCCAAACCTACAAGCTAAACAAGACGTGGTGTTACTTTAAAACAAGCCACTGTATAGCATTCCTGCTGTGCTGAGTTGAACTAACCCTGATGCTGTTGAAAGAGATTCGTCAGCAGACTAAAGGGTGTGATGGGGATTGTTTCTTTTCACTCTTTGTGAAGGAACCAACAAAGCCTGATAACAGACGTGTTTGTCTCACCTGCTAGGTTCTCATGAGAAGGCTGTGAACGCATGCACGCACACACACAAACACCCTTTCTTCCAGTGATTCAGAGGAAGGAAACCAGTCAGCCCACACTTTGCCCTTACCTGGCTCAATGTAAACAGTGACAGTGACACTGCAGCCGGCTGTAACTAGGCAAGGCTCTCGGGTGTCAACTAAGTAAAACAGCTAGGGGTGGAGGGGAAAAAATCAATCCGTGTATGTATCGTGATTTCTAAAAATCTAATCTCTAGAAGTGTATTATTCAACTTTTGTTTTGGTCAAAGTAAAAGAAAGTCGCAATACTCCCAACACTATTGAATTGCAGTACTTCTAGAATCGTATTACAAATCAAATCGCCATCTATGTATCCAGAAATAATCAAATTGGTATCCAAAGCATATTGTCCAAGCCCTAACATCAGCCATCAGCCACGTGACAGATAAGTCCTCCGGTATCACCAGGGTTGAGTAAGCATCAAGGGACGCATGATAAAGACAAAGTGCATAATAATGTACATGTATAAAGCCCAGAATGCTAACTTGTTCCATCCCCTGTTCCCAGGAGTTGGAGTTCTTGCGGGTGGCAAAGAAGGAGAAGCTGCGGGAGGCGACGGAGGCGAAGCGGAACCTCAGGAAGGAAATCGAGCGCCTGCGAGCCGAAAGCGAGAAGAAAATGAAGGAGGCCAACGAGTCGCGGCTCCGTCTGAAGCGAGAGCTGGAGCAGGCCCGGCAGCTGAGGGTGTGTGATAAAGGCTGCGAGGCCGGGCGGCTCCGCGCAAAATACTCGGCACAGGTGAGTTAGTTCGCTGCACGTGACACGGCGTCAGAAGGGTTCGGGCTGAACACTGTGAACACTGTGTTAATTCAGTTTTCCATTGTAAACAAAGAAAAAAATGAAAAAAGAGATAAAAATAAAGAAAATATATAAAAACATATACAGTACATAAATATATACTTACACATATTGGCTATATACATACATATACACACATACAGTACATAAAATACTTTGAGGTCCAGAGGTAAGTTTTGAGGCATTTTTAGATTTGAACAATGTGTTTATTGAGTTTTCCATTTTAAACAAAGAAAAAAAAGAGAGAAATGAAAATATATAAAAGCGCGCACACACACACACACACACACACACATATATATATATATACTATATTTACATATTGGCTGTATACATACATACACACACGTACATAAGTTTGAGGTATAATAATAAGAGAACATTTATTTTATATAGTGCATTAAAGGGTACTCAAAGGCACTTTACAAGGTAAAAACAATAGCAAGATCAGTTGAAAAACTGCAGAATTTAACCAACTATGCTGAAGAGTACACAAAAAACTATATAGATACATGCTATATGCATACATATAAAATCTTTTAACATAAGAACTTTAGATCAGATCAGATAAACTTTATGGATCCCACAACGGGGAAATTCACTCGTTACAGCATCTCAATGCAGCAACAAAAAAATAACAAAAATACACATTAAATATAAATTGGATAGAAAAATTCACAAAAAGAAGAAAAAAATAAGAAGAGAGTAATGACGGCGAATATGAACACTTCTTGTTTTAATATTTACAGATGAATATACATACGAGCATGAAAAAAGGCATATAGTACATGTCATTATTTACATGTGGGGAGAAGATATATGCTGATATACAGACGAATATGAGATGGCATATTGCACACTCCACAGTAAGATGTGCAGAGTAATACATAAATAACGATTAATAGGGCAGACTATTTTTATTTTACCAATCTGTTGATGATACTGTTGAGAAACATGGGACATGGAGACAGACACAGACAGTCCAATGTGTGCAACCGTGACGGTAGAAAGTCTAGACGGCGGTGTCGTAACGAGCTCCGAATACCCTCAGAGTACCCTCAGAGTACCCTCAGAGTGCCCTCAGAGTACCCTCAGAGTGCCCTCCAAGTACCCTCAGAGTGCCCTCCGAGTACCCTCCGAATACCCTCAGAGTACCCTCAGAGTGCCCTCCAAGTACCCTCAGAGTGCCCTCTGAGTACCCTCCGAATACCCTCAGAGTACCCTCAGAGTACCCTCAGAGTGCCCTCCGAGTACCCTCAGAGTGCCCTCCAAGTACCCTCAGAGTGCCCTCCGAGTACCCTCCGAATACCCTCAGAGTACCCTCAGAGTGCCCTCCAAGTACCCTCAGAGTGCCCTCTGAGTACCCTCCGAATACCCTCAGAGTACCCTCAGAGTACCCTCAGAGTGCCCTCAGAGTACCCTCAGAGTGCCCTCCAAGTACCCTCAGAGTGCCCTCCGAGTACCCTCCGAATACCCTCAGAGTACCCTCAGAGTACCCTCAGAGTACCCTCCGAGTGCCCTCAGAGTACCCTCAGAGTGCCCTCCAAGTACCCTCAGAGTGCCCTCCGAGTACCCTCAGAGTGCCCTCCGAGTACCCTCCGAGTACCCTCAGAGTACCCTCCGAGTGCCCTCCGAGTACCCTCCGAGTACCCTCCGAGTACCCTCCGAGTGCCCTCCGAGTACCCTCCGAGTACCCTCCGAGTGCCCTCCGAGTACCCTCCGAGTACCCTCCGAGTGCCCTCACGAGTACCCTCCGAGTACCCTCCGAGTGCCCTCCGAGTGCCCTCAGAGTTCCCTCCGAGTGCCCTCCGAGTACCCTCCGAGTACCCTCCGAGTGCCCTCCGAGTACCCTCCGAGTGCCCTCCGAGTACCCTCCGAGTGCCCTCAGAGTACCCTCCGAGTACCCTCAGAGTACTTGCCGTGTTTCAGAGTTTCACTGTCTCAAACACTGTTAAGGTCAGCAGAGGAGAAGGCGAGAGAGGGAAAACACACACACACACACACACACACACATTTCCTCTTCACCAGTCAAAAATAAAATGGGCGTTGCCCCGAGTGCACAGACGTAGGATAAGCTCCCCCCCTCCCCCCTGAAAGGAAACAGGAAGAGATGTCGACTTCCCCGAGGCAACATGGGAAATGCAGATTAGACAAAACAGAAGGGAGGTTATGCTCTCAGGCTGCGTCTGCGTACCCCCTCCCCCCCGACCCCACCCCACAGAGCCTGCAGTCAGCTTCGGAAAGCTGTCATTAGGGCGACATGTTTATGAGCTCTTTGAAAGCATAGTGGTGCTGAATGAACACATGGTAATTAAATTTATCACAAACGGACACTGGGTATCATAGTTGTCGCGGGGTGGCTTCAGCTCAGGTGGTAGAGTGGTTGCTTACCAATCGGAAGGTTGGTGGTTTGATTCCTGGCCATGCAGTCCAACGTCCAAGACCGAGCCATCAGTGTGTGAATGTTGAGGCCTTGTTAAATAGTTTGGAAACTTCAACAATGCAGGGACAAAGAAGAAAGAAATACTCGGCTGTAGATCCCATCCCCTCTGATGGAGATGGCTGTTCAAACAGCTATTATTTTTTGTAATTGTCCTTTAATCTGTCGATTGTTTTCTGGCTTAATGGATTAGTTGTTTTGGTGAATTAAATGGTAAAAAATGGCAATCTGTGTTTTCCCAAAGCCCAAGACACAACACACAACAAGGGTTTGGAAGTACGGTGGTTGCTACAGAAACCAAAACTTGTGCATGTTAAATTTGGAACAGATGATCACATTCAAAAAAAGAATAATTCCAAACTAATCCAATAAAAAAATAGTTTGAAGCGATTCCAAGTTGTAATCGGTTCTCAATGCCGAATCCTACATATGGGACGGATGGTAGAGAGGGCATTCTGGGTTGTTATGAGCTATAAGTTGGGACTCCTGAGACATGTTTGCCTAGAACAGGATGACAGGTTAGCGTGTCTGAATGAAAACGCTCCATAAGCAGTAGATGTACACAGTTCATCAGCTCCATTGTTTAGAGCAGGACCAATGGTTGGAGATTACGCTTTGTCCCTGTAGTCACATCTGCTTCCTGCCATGTGTTTCCCAGATCGAGGACCTCCAGATGAAGCTGCAGCACGCCGAGGCCGACCGCGAGCAGCTCCGAGCCGACCTGCTGCAGGAACGGGATGCCAGGGAGCACCTGGAGAGGGTGGTGAAGGAGCTACAGCAGCAACTCTGGCCCAAATCCAACAGTGACAAGGAGGGGACGCCCAGGGACATGCACGCTGACAACTGACCCAGCAGCCAACCTCACCCGCCCCGCCCCACCATTCCCTCCCCAAACCCTCTCCTCCACATTGCCGCAATAGAGACAGAGCCCATCGCTTTCCGCTCTCCATCGACATGTATTGGGCGAAGTCACCTCCTTGTCAATTCCATCTGCTAGCAGACAGCAGAAGAATGCCTAAAAGCTGCTGTGTGGTGGGACGCACAACCAACAACGTGTATACCCCATAACCTTTTATATGCTGCCGACTGAGGACGGAGCGGAGCCATGCATCGTAAATCGGGTAAAATTGATTTAAATGTGTAAAGATTCCAACTGGTTGAGATAAATAAAAAAAAGAACCATTACTACTAACATTACTTACGTTACACAGTAAGTAATGTTAGCCCGCCGTTAGCTCGTAACATTACCTGGCTTAAACACGGTTAAAATGCACGCACACACGCACAAACTGTATTTCACTGGAAAGGATTCCAACAGCGGGACGTACGACAGTCCACAGCTAAAGACACAGAGGGGACTACTGCCGCTGTCGGATAAATAACAGGGACGGGACTTAAGTATTGCGTATGAGTACGGCTCCGTAAGCTTGTGTTGCGTTTAATGTTAATGTAAAATACCCCTCTGTCATGTAGTGTTTCTTTTAAAAAGGGGACACATCTGCTGTTTCGCTGTTGTATATAAATAAAGGGACATTTCATTCTGTTGACAACAACTGTGAGAACTTGAAATCGTGTTTCGTACCGTATCGCGAGTTAAGTATATAACAATACAAATCCGTACTGCTGAACCTAGAAACATTTTGTTACCAAGTTAAATATTCAAATGTCGCTTTAGGCGAACTAAATGTCTACTAGTTAAGCAACATACATAACGTCGGACATACCGTTAGCTTAGTGTCAGGATCCCACAGTCTCCCCATTCTCTCTGCTGATACCTCACGTCTGTACCCACTTTTGTCTTCATAAAAATCAGTTTTTTGGGTCGGCAGCTTATAAAACCTTAAGTTATGAGTTCCCCTTTGAGGGGAACTCGAACTGCGTCGGTTACGACACTATGGGAACGCCATAGTGTTGTAACCGACGCAGTGTCTTGTTCCCCTATCTCGGGGAACAAGGGTTACATACGTAACCCGAGACGTTCTTCACATTGTTGGAAGTTAATAGCACCACACAGGAGCTTTTAGGGATGTTTCAGTTGTTTGCTATCAGACGGAGTTGAGGAGGAGATAACCTGTCTGAAATGCAAATCCATAGAGAGCGGAGAGTTCTTCTTTTCCCCCTCCGGTGGGACTTAAATGCACCCTGTCTCTATCCACAACGTCTTCTGCTCAAATCCAAGACCATAAACACACCCGGATGTGTCGGAGCACCACTGTCCATCAGTTAACACCCAGATAAGACTCTCGCCCTCCGACCAGAGACAAAAGAAAGAGGCAGAACAAAGCCGAGGGGCTGCGTTCTTACCCACGTCCATGAAAAGTCAAGTGAGTGGTTTCCTTGGAAAATGACCGAAACGTCCAAGTACAATGCTTCAACAAGGAAACAGGTGTTTCTCTAAATCAAGCACTGACTCGCACCTTCCAAACTCACAGAACTAAAAAATAAAAAAATAAACGGAATCCCAAGAATGAAAGACAAAAACCAGACGTCGAAAGCACAAACTGTGGCCGTGTCTGGGTTGACGGACCCTCACAACCTCCCCCTCCCCCTAAAAAGTATCTGCCACCCACCATCCCTCGCCGTGACGAAGATAAAGGACTTTGAAGACATTCTAAGCTATTTGAGAGACTACATAGCGAGATGTTAAAGAGAAGGTTTCTTTGGTTCCCTCTGTGCTGTTGAAGTTTTAAAAACAACAAAAATCTATGAAAAAAAAAAAAGATCCAAGTAAAAACAGAAGATGAACAAAAACAAGCAAATGAACTTTCCACAGTGCCACCGTGGTTTTGTCGGTTTTTCAGGAAGCCATCGCAGTCCACCGAGGCGCGCGGGGGAGGGGGGTAAAACATCCAGTTCAAAGTTCACGCGAGCCGTCTTTTCCTCCCATTGTTCTTTATGAAATCATTTCTTTCTAATAGATTGATATGTTCTCTCTCTGGCTCAAACCCTGGATTGGGAATCAGATTTTTTTTAAAAACAACCATGCTGTATTTAAAGAGGCACCTTTTTAAGAGAACACTCTTGGTTGCCAAATGTCATTTGAAGCATTTGGCTTACAACCCTGAAGTCTGTGTCTTGTAAAGATACAAAAACAAATACTCCAGATGTGAGTGTGGCCTTGTTTTCTGCTCTTGTAACACTTGGAGCGATGAAAGCCGGCATGTTTTTATTAATTTTTTTTATTTACTCCATCAGAACCATCGTCTATGACATGATAGTGGGCTTGGACTGGGCTCCTTTGGCAAAAAACCCACAAAATGTTCATTTTTAATTAAATTAAGGTATGTAAATATAAATATATGTTGTTGTTTTTGTTGTTTTTCTCGACTTTACAATAATGAATCGCACTTTGTCATAGCAAAATACTGTTATAATGCATTTTACTCCCACTATTGTCTTCAAATATTACTTTGAGAACTTCATCGTATACACATGACTGCTACCGTATAAATCCAGTAAGCATTTTGTTTGATTATATGCATCTCGAATAAATACTGTTGTTCTGTTTTTTCCATAAGGCAAAGTCTTGTAAATAAACGGAAAAAAAAAAAAAAAAAAGGCTCTCCCAGTTGCTCGCTGAGGCATTCTGGGATTGTTGGATCGCTTTTTTTTGTTTGTTGGCAAAGCACTCTCCGTATTTTTTTTTTTTTTTTGTAATATAATTGACACAAATGTCGCTTGAGCAGCTGGTTACAACTCATCATCATCAGCATGCGTCAGTAAGGTGAACAAAAAGCCACATGTTCAACGAATAAAATGTGATTTTATTCGAAAAAATACAAAACAATAAAAGAGGCAGAAGCCACGAATCTGCCTTCACACAGTGGGTACAATGCAATCACAATGTACATTGTGTTAATGCTATTTTTTGGTTGTTGATGTTGTTTTGAATTGTTATTGCTTGTCTGTTATGTTCACTTTTTTTTCCAATTGAAAACTCATACTTTCTTTATGCATGAAATTTGAGTTCGCCATACATATAGTCAGTTATTGGGCATTGATAGCGTACATGTAAGAGTTTTTATTGTGTTATGCAATCTGAAGCAAGTTGTCTTATTTTAGAAGATGAATTGGTAATGAAAAACAACAACACACAGTATATTGTTCTTAAGAAGAAGAAAAAACTTCACATTTGCAAAAAAAACAAAACAAAAACAACAACAGACCAAAAAAAACAAAAAAAAAGAAGAAGAAGATGGAAAATAATGTCAATGCAATGCTGGACAACCTCAAGTGCCTGGACGTGGGCTCAAGGTTTCCAGAGTAGGATCAGTGATGATGAAGCTGTTGGGACTGGGCCTCTCATCAACTTCCTGTTTGCAAGTTTTCAAATTAAAAGCCCCATCCCTCGCTCAGCAGCTCTTTTTTTTTATCAGTATTCTTAAAAAAACAACAACAACCAGTTTACAAACTTGTTTTCTTTCTTTTTTTTTTTTTTAAGTGTAGCGAACAATTGAGGCTTTTTCGCTGAATGAGTGCTTTTATTTTTTATTTTTTTCCTCCATTTGAAATCAATGATATGCATGTTCAAACAATTTTTATAGAAGATCTTGAAAAGCCACTTCGTCGCTTCGGTGAATTGTTCCTTTGGGTTGTATATAAAGACTGTTTTATCCCCAGTTTGGCGAGGATAATAAAGAGGGTTATTATGTTAAAAGCCCTTCTTCCTTATCTAATGTTATCCACGTTGCTCAGAGAACGACACTGCGTCTGCAACTTTGGCAGACCTAAAAATTGGTACATTTTGTAGTTGTTTTTACACTCAGACGAGTTGATAGCCTGCGCGTGGTTTACTTTACTCTTGGTTTTCTACAAAAGGAACGGGAGAGTGACGACATTGGCTCCTCGCTCTCTCGCGCAAAAAGGAACAAAGCAGTTTGACAGCGTCTTGTTTTCTAAAGGAGAAGCATTTTTGCTAAACAATGGACAGAAAAAGCAGCAATAACAGTCCATATTAATAGACAAATACTAGCCAGTGTGAGGATTTGAATAAGAATTTACAAATGTAAATATTATTTTTCATTTTACAATATTGTATAATATATGTACATGGTGTTTCCTTTTTCAAAAAGAACTCTTTTCTTACAATAGCTGTCTTGTTTCTTTTGTTTGGTTTTTTTTTTGTGTGTTTTTGTTTTTAATTTTTAATTTGTGTTTTAACTGAGATGTTTCAAAAACAGCAGCGCGTAAGAGAATATTCCCTTCATAATCCATTTTTTTTTTTTTTTTTTTTTACTGTAGAGTCTTTATATCGAAATTACTTTTTTCACCAGTTCATACATATATTTTTAACAGTATGTTCGGTATCAGATAGCAGACCTACCGTACGGGTCGCACACTCGACTACGCCACCTTGCAGATTGTCTCTCACCCACCCCCATTACCCCCGCCCGCCTCCTCGCCCCCTCCCTTATCATCCTCATGTATCCTTTTAGCCCTGTGCTGCTGCTAATACTATATAAACCTTACAGTTCTAGAAATATTTTTATGTAAGAGGTAAATGTAAGCTTTCCCATTTATTAACGCCACATATGCAGTATGGAAAAAAAGAAGCTTGGCTTATTCATCTATCTTCCTTGTTTCCCCTAATTTTTTCACACCTTTTTCCTCCATCCCTCCCAACACCCTTTCCTCTTCTCTCACGACACGGACTATATTGTAAAGTAAAGGACTTTATGAGATTATGTTTGAAAATAGCTATGCTTATATACTACAGTGACTGAATGTACAGTGTATAGATGCATTACCAGAAATAAAGTTGTTTGTCCAGATTCAATGACCCAGTTTTCCTATTTCCGCTGCCTGGTTTAAATATAAACCCTAATTATATATATATATTATATATCTAATTAGGGATATTGCAGACTGAGTGTTTTTTTTTTCTTCTTCTAGTTCATCTCACCAACAAATTCAGTGCAACTAAAATATTTGTTGTCTAATCTGTTGTCTTATCTTCTTCAAAATCAGCGAGACACACATTGTTTCTTCTACGAGATTGGTTCCCAACCCCGGAAGCAGTGGTAGAAGTATCCAGATCCTTTACTTAAGTAAAAGTACTAATACCACACTGTAAAAAATACTCTGTTGCAAGTAAAAGTCCTCCATTGGGGAGTTTTTTGCTAGACAAAAATGTCATGTTAATCTGTATAATATAGTATACATACATTATTATACATGTAATAGTCTCGCTTTTCCAGACCTTCCTCCACAGCGCTGTAGAGGAAGGTCTGGCTAGTCTACACAAAATTCCAGGATGGGAGAAAAACATTGGTTTAATGGCATTTCTTTAACCCTCATGTTGTCCTCGGGTCAAATATCAGAAAATATGGGATGTCAATAAAGTGCCGGAAATGTAAAAAAAGAAATAAAATAAAATAATACGACAAAACGTTAAAAAAGCAACAACAAAAAAACATGAACATGTAAAAAAATAAGCACCCAAAACACTGAAAAAGTGACAAAAACGTGCCAAAAATGTAAAAAAAAGACATGAAATAACACAACAAAACGTTAAAAAGCAACAACAACAAAATGTGAAAAAAGTAAAAAAAATAAGCACCCAAAACATTGGAAAAAAGGTAAAAAAAAAGTCAGAAAAAGCTATTACAATGTTGGAAAAACTGACATTATTTTTTATGGTTGACAGGAAGACAACACAAGGGTTAAACCAATCAAAATCATCTTTGGGCGGCTCCAAGCGCCGGACGGAGCAACGGTGCCGCTGCAAAAGGAACATCTGGCACATGTTTAATTATTAGGGGAGATTTTGAATATATGAAATATGTGCATTCATGAACTGGAAACACAAAAGGAAAAAACATCTCAAAGAAGTTGGTTTCAGCTTCACAGGCTTGAATCCCTAATTACAGCATTCAGAGAATAAAAATAGCAAATAAAAAAATAAAACATAATGTCAGAATATAAAGATGATAGCAATGAAATGCATAAGATCCCTTTCAGCTAAGTTGATTCAGCGTATAGTGCAGAGGCCATTTTTTCAGTATAGCAAAACAACACTAAACATTCATCTTGTTCCACCCTCTCATCCGGTTTATGTACACAGATATGGTTTAAGGGCAGCCGCTGGAGAAACCTCCATAATTACCCTGAAAACCTTAAAAAGAAAAGAGATGAGCTGCAAACACTTAACTAGAAAGGAATGTGCGCTAGGCCTCAAGTTAACGCCCACTCAGCCTGACAGCTTTTTATGAAAACATTCATTAGTGTGTGTATACACACACACACACACACACACAGAGCCATGTTACATGGCAGTGTGTGCACACACTATAGGTTAGCCGTTAGCTTCTCAGCTGGCTATCCAGTGCGGGAGAGAAGCAGCGAGTGGAGTTGGTTTCTGGTTTGGTTGACGGCACGCGGCTCTCTGAAACACGAAATTAAAGACTTATAAAAACCTTCAAAGGCGGCGTATAATTCAGTTCCATACCAAAATAAAGACAAAAGAAGCTGGCACAGGCTGCATTTGTAAACCATGATTTATATAAAAAAAATAAAAAGAGGATGCTAGAAACGGAAAGATAACAGCAGAGACTAAACCCACATAAACATGTGCTGCACTGAGAAGCTACTATTGTCCTTTCTACTCCAGTCACCTTAAAACACCAGTAAAAGTACCCGGGTTTATGTGACATAATGGCCTGAAACCCTGCACTGTGTTTAGGTCAGGAAGCTGAATTCTGCTGCTAAATGTTAGCTGTAGCTGTTAGCTACCTAGCATGTTAGCTAGCTAGCATCATTTTCAATCGACTAGCAAAGATTGTTGAAAGCTCTGGAAAACAAGTTGACCGTCAGTTGGGATTGTTTTTGATACATACTTAAGGATTACTTTAAATGTTCAAATACTTTGATTTAACCCTTGTATTGTCTTCTGGTTGACCATGTTGTTCTCAGGGGTCAAAATTGAAAATTAACACTTATTTTTTTACAAACAAAATTCGGTGAAAGTAATCATTAATTTTACCTGAAGAACATTGTATGGCGTCCATGTTATTTTTAGGCAATTTGGTTGAAAAAAAGCCAAGTTACTGATCTTAAAGATTTTTTAAAAATGGGTCAAATTGGACCTGTGGATAACACAAGGGGTTACCTGGTCCTCAGATCTCTGCAGGGTAAATCCAGGCAGCTAGCTAGACTATCTGTCCAATCTGAGGACTATGGTTACCTGGTCCTCAGATCTCTGCAGGGTAAATCCAGGCAGCTAGCTAGACTATCTGTCCAATCTGAGGACTATGGTTACCTGGTCCTCAGATCTCTGCAGGGTAAATCCAGACAGCTAGCTAGACTATCTGTCCAATCTGAGGACTATGGTTACCTGGTCCTCACATCTCTGCAGGGTAAATCCAGACAGCTAGCTAGACTATCTGTCCAATCTGAGGACTATGGTTAGGCTACCTGGTCCTCAGATCTCTGCAGGGTGAATCCAGACAGCTAGCTAGACTATCTGTCCAATCTGAGGACTATGGTTACCTGGTCCTCAGATCTCTGCAGGGTAAATCCAGACAGCTAGCTAGACTACCTGTCCAATCTGAGGACTATGGTTACCTGGTCCTCAGATCTCTGCAGGGTAAATCCAGATTGCTAGCTAGACTATCTGTCCAATCTGAGGACTATGGTTACCTGGTCCTCAGATCTCTGCAGGGTAAATCCAGACAGCTAGACTATCTGTCCAATCGGAGTTTTCTCTTGCACGACTGAAACAACTTTTGAACGTACACATGCTGTGTGGACTGTCAACCTGTTCTCATTCCTAGTCACTAGTCACATACTGACTCTCAGCGTCAGATACAACGCACTAAGCAACACTTCAGCGTCTGAATGGAACGCACAGCTCCGCGACTCTGTAAGATGATGTAGTATTAAGAGCGACATTAGCAAGTAGTATGAAACACTGAAATGGTGCATAGGGAAGTTGGTTTGGGGGGTCGATTTTCCTGAACCTAACTGTCCCATTCTTGTGCCGCATGTCCCCGCGTCCCTACCCAGAGCATCACAGGTGACACGGTAAGATTTGACACTAAAGGAGACTTTTAGCATAAAAAAAACGCCAAAGGCACATGACCAAGCGTATGTGTTTGACGCAGTGGGAGTGAAGGTGTTTTGGGACTAGCCAGACCTTATTCCGCAACACTGTGGGGGAAGATCTGTCAATGCGAGACTACTAAGTGACTAATAAATAATAACTCAAATGTGGTATGAATATGATTGTCTGCACATAACTCGGGGAACAGTGATTGAGCAGACACCGGGCTGGTTGGAGGCGGCTCTCCTGCTGCTGCTGTTGCCCACATCATCAGCGCGGTGTGGGCCGAGATGTCAGATGTCTCTGGGCTCCTCTGAACCAGCAGCAGCAGCAGCAGCACACTGGGCTATTGACTGACCCAATTACAGCAGTCACATGAGGAAGAAGCCCCACAGTTAGCTCATTAGTGTCTGGAGTCTCTCTGCAGCGCCTTCAGTCTTACTCTGCCTCCATGTCTCCTGCTGTTTTATAATGTACAGTCAATTACTAAGTCATGTTTGATTCATTTAGTACATTTGGAGGAATTTCTATTTTTTTTAAATAAACGCTGGGATACGTTTTTTCTAGATTCGCTGGCACGTCTTTTAGACTAGCATGTTTGAAGAAGCTGTAAGGATACATGTGTATTATGTGTGAGTTGATGGACAAATAGAACCATCATTTATTTACAAGCTTGTTTATTGAGGGTGCTTTCTGTGTTACAGGTGTTATTGTCTCCAAATTGCTCTACTATTATTGTGCATGTCCTAACATTTTTCTATTTTAGTTGTTTAATTCATACATTCTTAATATATGATAGTCATTTGTCTACCATCAGAGATTTTGCCTTACGCTTGGTGGCTTTGCTTCCATAAATATCTCTTTAGAGATGATTGGTTAGGAGTGTTTTATAGCATTTTACATTTATTTTTTTCCAACAGTGTGATGAAATTCTTTGTCAGCAATTAATTTTTTGCATCAGGCAAAAACAGAAGTTGCTGTCAGATTTTTTCATCATCAATTTCTCTTTAGATTTTCCAGAAAATTCATGGTGCTCAGAGAATGATGCCTACTGAATATGATGATTCCTCATTGATTGATTGATGATTGGTTTTGGGTGGCAGTAGCTCAGTCTGTAGGCAGTTGGGTAGAGAAGTGGAGGGTTGCAGGTTCAAGTCCTTGTTCAGGCCAAAGTGCGAGGTGTAGACTGGTAGCTGGAGAGATGCCAGTTCACCTCTTGAGCAAGGTACCAAACCCCCCCCCAACCACTCAGGGGGCCTGTCCAGCAGTTGCAGCCCACTCACTCTGACATCTCTCTGTTAGTTCATGTATAGGAGCTGAGCATGTGTGTAATAACAGAGTGTAAATTGTAATTTCTCCATAGTGGATCAATAAATAAATAAATACATTTTCTTCAGTGCAGTCATGAGGTGAATGTTTTTAAATTAGTGAATGTTTATGCTGCGTTCCAGGCAACCAGTAACTTCTGTTTTCACAACCTTCTGCCCTGGAACGGCAGTCAAACCTGTAACTTACTACTCGTGAACTCGTACTAGATGGTTGTACTCCCAGTTACAGTTTTGACAAGAAACGATGTCAACCGCTGTTGATTGTGTTCAGACGCCGGTGATTAACGGTGAGAAATAGAAATAAATAGACATAAATAGGCAACGTAAAGTCCGCACATTGTAATCAAAACAATACACATATACGATTGTGTACTACTACAGGTAATGTTTATTAAATGAAGCCCAAAATATGTTGCAGACTAGAAATCGCTAGTATCAGCTAGCGCTTGCTAACGTAAATAGCCGCTAGCTAACGCTAACGCTGCCTAGATAGGTTTCTCGTGACTTTGCCTGGAACGCTGCCAGGTTGTGAGTCGTGACTTGAAGTCTTAACTTAAGGGCTAAAAATTGTGTCTGGAACGCAACATAATTCACACAATCTGTCTATGAGTCTATTCAATTTTATTTATAGTATCAAATCATAACAAGAGTGATCTCGAGACACTTTACAGATAGAGTAGGGCCAGATCACATTCTATAATTTCTAAATTATAGTGGCGAGGAAAAACTGCCTTTTTAGGAAGAAACCTGGGAACGACCCAGGCTCTTGGTAGGTGGAGTCTGACGGGGCCGGTTGGGGGTGTGATGCCCAGCGGCAATAACAGTCACAATAATGATAATGGAACAGTGACTACAAATGGTAGTGGTAGTAGTTCATGTCATAGCCGGGCACTGCAGGGCATTACAGGGTGTAGCCTGGCATAGCAGAGCACTGCAGGGCGTTACAGGGTGTAGCCTGGCATAGCAGAGCACTGCAGGGCGTTACAGGGTGTAGCCTGGCATAGCAGAGCACTGCAGGGCGTTACAGGGTGTAGCCTGGCATAGCAGAGCACTGCAGGGCGTTACAGGGTGTAGCCTGGCATAGCAGAGCACTGCAGGGCATTACAGGGTGTAGCCTGGCATAGCAGAGCACTGCAGGGTGTTACAGGGTGTAGCCTGGCATAGCAGAGCACTGCAGGGTGTTACAGGGTGTAGCGTGGCATAGCAGAGCACTGCAGGGTGTTACAGGGTGTAGCCTGGCATAGCAGAGCACTGCAGGGCGTTACAGGGTGTAGCCTGGCATAGCAGAGCATAGGTGGACCCAGCAGGGTTCAGCAGGACCACTATGACTATGTCTATGACTCCCTGGGGAGGGTCTCCAAATGCTATTAACAGGCTTTCATTCTATGAATGGGTTTTATCAGAAGGGTAAGCACCTAGGATCTTTGAATTATTAAAATGAAACATTTGCATTTTAAACTGTAGTACATGGTAAAATTACACAAACGTTAAATCAAATTCATTTTTGTCGGGTCCCGTCGGGTTTTGGACAAAGATCTCCAGCTCTTCAGATTGATTGAATCTGAATGTGTTGCTGACACGATAGACACTGATTGCTGAGAATTGTATGCTGTCACTAGTTTTTCAGTATTTCCAATTTGATTCGGTGTTGATACTGTTTGCAATTACAATATTTTACTTAGAAACAACTCACCAAAAACAGCAGACTTGACCTTTCCCCCCCTTCTCCTCTAAATAGACACTTCCCTGAAGCTTAATGGACTCATCTAACATTCCCACACACAGACAAACACAAATCCTCTTGCCTTTGCCAGAAAGGTCACAGTTAGCCAGTGCAGGTCATTGGCCTCTAGGCAGGTTCAATATTTATGGGTCGTTGCAACATTTTACTGTCTCGGCTTGACAAAACTGATCAGCATCTCAGGGACTCTGCCTGTCAATCCAGCAGCTCGGCACATCCCATCAGCTGCCATCGCAGTCAGCCCGGCAGGATGAGAGATGGCCAATAAGCTGGGCTTTCCCAGCCAAGGATACATCAGCTTGACATCTGCAGCAGGGAAGAATGGATGGATGGATGGATGGATAGATGGTGGTTTGATGGATGGATGCATGGATAGATGGATGGATGGATGGATAGATGGTGGTTTGATGGATGGATGGATGGATAGATGGTGGTTTGATGGATGGATGGATGGATAGATGGATGGATGATGGTTTGATGGATAGATGCACGGATGGATGGATAGATGGATGATGGTTTGATGGATGGATGGATGAATGAATGGGTGATGATGGTTTGATGAATGGATGGATGGGTGAATGGATGGATGGATGATGGTTTGATGGATGAATGGGTGAATGGATGGATAGATGATAAGGACAAATATCTTCTGATTTTATTTTGTAGTAACGAGAAGCTTAGAGAAGATCTAGTGGAGTAAAAGTATACATTTTATTTAGGAAATGGAGAGGAAAAGTCAAAGTTTACAGAAATATAAATAATGAGGTAAAGTACGTGAAAATTCTACTTAAGTACAGTAGTACTTTGTACTTTGTTACATTACAACACCGCTTGGTATTGGGAGATAATCAATATTTATAACAAACTTGTAAATACTTGCTTTGAAGCCACACACTGGTGTAGACAACCACGTAGCGTCCCTTGCTGCACAACCAACGGACCCAACGGATGCAGGATACGCGAGGCAGCCGCCATGCATTTGAGTAGTTAAAAGCGAGTATATCTCCAGCTTTACAGCTGGTGTGTAATATATAATATTGAGCCACATGCTGCACTGGATTCATCTACAGCAAAGTAATCTCAGTGAATATTGATCATTTGCGTTGGAGTTCAGGAGGTCAACTACTGTAGCCTGAGATGTGTGGGAGGTTTGTAGAGGAAGAAGAATCCTGATAAAAAACCGATGAGTCTGTCGCTCCCTGATGTGAGTCGAGTGCAGATTTGAAACGCGACAAGTAGCATACAAGATGCTAACGAGAGACTTCTTGTTATGTCAATACAGTAAAAAAAAAAAAATTAATACTTAACCAAGTTGGTTCACTGCTAGCTTAGCTACAAGCTAGCAATCAAACACAACAAAGGCTGTCAGTGGAACGGCGTTTTGAGCTAACGTTAGCAATCAAACAATAACAACGTTTTTGAAATGACTGCTAGTTTTTGAAAGGATTCCCATCTTCTGTTATTGTTTGTTTTTAAAATGAATATGATATGTCAGTAGCAAAACGAGCACTTTATGAACGTAAATACAAGCTGGACAATTATCCCATTAACTTCCATTGTAGCTTGTTTCTCTGCTGCCGACTGCAGCGATCTCGTTTCATACTGCATCAATGTCAAAGGAACATTATTTCCTCAATAGTTTATATTGTATCCGATACTCTTGAAATATTAGAACTTTCTAGCTTGAAAAATTAGAACTTTCTATCTTGAAATATTAGAACTTTCTATCTTGAAATATTATGACTTTCTATCTTGAAATATTATGACTTTCTATCTTGAAATATTATGACTTTCTATCTTGAAACATTCCCCTCTGAGGTGGAGTGGAGTGGAGAGTGGAGTATGAAGTCTAGGATCAGACCTTTTCTAGGTCTAGTTTCCCCGTTTTAAGTTTTACAAAAATAAAAGCATGACGTGTTTTGGAGGTATATACGCTTCTGAGCTGAAAATGTCCCCGGATTTTGTCTGAGAAATCTGGTCACCTTAATTTATGCAGCACTGCTGGAAAACTCCTTCAGGTGAATTGAGCTGTCACTTGAACACAGAGGGGAACAACTCTTGGCCGGAGACAACTTAAAGCAGTGACTCAAACATTTACTCATGGGTGGCATTGGCAGTGAGCTCACAAGGTCAAATTAAAGTGCTTTGCTAATTTCAAGCCAGCAAGATAAAATCCCTCAGTGCCTGTGCAAAACAGGCTACTGTTTGTGACTACTATAAAGCTATCTGTGATCTGTTATAGTATATATATTGAATTCAGCACATATACAGTCCATGGTTTAATCTCTTTAAGATAAAACAGAGCTATGATTGATTAGTTATGCCTGAAAGGTCAACCCTATGCCCTCGACGCGACAGCTTCGTCCTCGGTGGAGCTGCCGGAGAGAAGACATATCGTCTAATTGTCTTCAGTGACCATTTACATCTCCCTTTCCCAGGTATGAGAATGGCTGTTTATGTGCTTAAACTGGAAGACATGTTAGCGAATTTCTCTGTATGTGTTTGGTTGTGTTTTAAGTGTGTTAGAGGCTAGAAGCTAGATGTTAGCTACCTAGCTAATATATCGCTAGCTAGCTAGCTAGCTAGCGATATATTAGCTAGGTAGCTAACATATAGTCATGTTAAGTGCTTAGCCAGCTAGTTATTAATATCCTAAACAGTCTAAAGCATAGACTGTATATTAATATATACTATCTGATATACTGTATTGTTGTATATTATAATAATAATATACAGACTATGGTCTAAAGTGACTCCTAGCGGCCATAGTCTGTATATTATTATTATTATAATATACAATAATATAGTATATTCAGATAGTATATATTAATATACAGTCTGTGCTTTAGACTGTTTAGGATATTAATAACTAGTAAGCGTTACGTAGTTTCGCTAATATACATAAACAACGATCAATCATCACCATATGTCTCATGGTAAGACTTTTTGACAGTTTTTAGTGGTTATGAGACGCAATATGAGAGAGAAGTTTGGCGATAATTGTTAACCTAAGTGTTTTTAATTTTTGTAAAACTTAAAACGGGGACACTAGACCTAGAGCTGAGTATCGGATACAATATAAACTATTGAGGAAAGATTTTCCTTTGACATTGATGCAGTATGAAACGAGATCGCTGCAGTCGGCAGCAGAGAAACAAGCTACAATGGAAGTTAATGGGATAATTGTCCAGCTTGTATTTACGTTCATAAAGTGCTCGTTTTGCTGCTGACAGACTCAGATTAATATTCTAAGTGTCTGATAACATTATGGAAAGGATTTCTAAGGAGGCTGACCTTTCTGTTAAAGATTAAGATCATTTTTAAAACATAAAAGTCCACCAGACTCCATGTAAATAATCAGTGATTTTAGCGTGTATAGAGCAGCATATCTCCACCAGACTCCATGTAAATAATCAGTGATTTTAGCGTGTATAGAGCAGCATATCTCCACCAGACTCCATGTAAATAATCAGTGATTTTAGCGTGTATAGAGCAGCATATCTCCACCAGACTCCATGTAAATAATCAGTGATTTTAGCATGGTAAAATACGGCTTTCTAAAACATCTCTGAGCTCTGAGCAGCGCTGCTCGATCGGCTCCGTTTGGTCAGAGTTTTCTTTCTGTCATTCCAATATTGGGTCTGTCAGTCACAGTGAAAACCGGGGACAGATCCAGCCGGGGGACAGGTCACCAAAACCGGGGACTGTCCCCGGAAACCGGGGACGTCTGGTCACCCTATGTTAAGGTACATTAAACCACATTAAGCTTTTCCCTTACCATAGGCTCTAATGGAGCAGAAACGCTTAATGTCAGCTAACGTCCATAATAATTGAACATTGGGTTACATTTTTTGGGACAGTTTTCAGGGGTTATGAGGAGCAAAATGTGAGTTGTATAGGTACATTAAACTATCCATTTGATTCCTGCAGCCTTCAGGCGGAGCAGGAAGTGACAGAAACACTGTGGTCCGATTCCGATTTATTAAAATGTAATCAGACCCATACAACAGCTTGTACAAGTCTCCAGTTGTTTTTATTATGATGGAGTAGCTCTCAAAATGTTCTACATGCGACCTGTTGCTCATTTTAATTAACCTCATGTTGTCCTTGGGTCAAATTGACCCATTTTCAGTTATTTATTTATTTTTGTCACAAAAAATGGGCCATTGAAATAAGTATATATCAAAAAACATCAAGAAAAGCACCCACAACATTGAAAAAGTGACACAAATGTTGAAAAAAACAATAATAATGTTAAAAAGAATCTGAACGGATTTAGTTTCTCCAACTTCTAAACATCACAATCAGCAACACAATGTGGTTTGTACAGAAGAAGCCTTTAAATCAGACAAATGGCAATTAAAATCCCTCCGATTCAAAAACAATACAAACTTTGTATGAAACGTCATCATGTTGAGTTGATTCTGATCTATCCATCCATCCATCCATCCATCGATCTTTGTCAGCTTATCCTGTATCGGGTCACGGGGGGCAACAGCTCCAGCAGGGGACCCCAAACTTCCCTGATTCTTTACCAATCAGCTGAGGGGCCAGTGGAAATGCTCACATAAGTTTTAATGAAATCTTTTGTCTACTGGCTTTTCATCGACCATTACGATTTTATGGCTTATACCCCAATTGTCAAAAGGAGAAATTGCATTGTATTTTTACTTCCTGAACCCGCTGTGGCCGGGACTGTTGAGCTCTAACGCGGGTGGGACATGAATGGTTCACGGGATGTATGCACGCACATACTGGACTACTGACGCATGCCTGAGAGAGAGTTTTTGACAGATGTGTGAGGTAAAAATGGCCTGTATTGATATGTTTGGATACAATTAATTATAAGCAAGAAAGACTTGAAGTTAAAATAATGCTGTTTTTTTTAAAGCTTATTTTACCCTCCTCAGGTTTAAGCTACAAAGACTGCAAAGACACCAACCATATAGCTGGAAAGCTGGAGCTAATGGCTACTCGGCTAAAACAAGACGCTGGGTTCCAAGGTTGTGGACCAAATTGAAGATAAAGTGAGTAGATTTTTGGATTCATACTTATTTATTTATGTTACAAAGACACTAGTTCAGTGGTGAGTTAAAATAAATCTTCTAGACGGCCTACGATTTGGTTGAAACGGCGCTTTTTTGTTTTTTCTAAACCAAAAAACAGTAAGTTTCTACACTGTATTGATCAGGGGTGGGAAAAAAATGGATTGATCCTCAATGCTCAATTCTGATAAGTTAATAATCAATTTATTATTTTTTAAATGTGTTGATTTTTTTATTTAAAAGTTACTTTCAAGTGTATAAATCAGAAAACGGAGTGACTGAAAGAGGACGGGACAATGGACAACAACTTAGAGTTTAGGCAACAGTGCAGAAAAAAACGCACAAAAATGGCCAAAAGACAAAAAAAAACAAGTTTTTGGTGTATATATGTGTGTGTATGTATGTATGTATGTATGTATGTATGTGTGTATATATATATATATATATATATATATATATATATATATATATATATATATATATACACACACACACATACTGTATGTTTTTCACCTACTTTATCACATTAAATCGACCACCTCATGTTTCATGTTGTAAGAAGCCGATTCTCCACCTTAAAACATGACTCAGCCTCTGGCATGGAGGATCACTGTGAGAGAAGGTGACTCAGCATGTTGAAAGCTTAAGCATGGAATGAATACACAATAAAAAACTTCATTAAAACTTATGTGACAAATACTGTATATTTCAAAATCTAACAAACTTTCAGGCATGCTCAGTGGCCGTCCGTATGTAGAGGGTTACTCCTCGACGCAGCGGGCCCGGGTTCGACTACGACCTGCGGCCCTTTGCTGCATGTCATCCCCCCCCCTTCATATGTTCAGCTGTCCTGTCAAAATTATTATTATAATTTATTTTTTAAATATGAGCATGTGCGACTCAAATCTGCACTTGACTTACATCGGGGACTGATTTTTATTTTTATTTTTACAGTGTGTTCAGGGGACAGGCAGCTAGCGGTTAGTGAGGAGACTTTAGCTGTGTGTGTGACAAAAAATGTTGTGGCCTAAAAAACGACTCACATCGCTTACTCCTAATTTCTACCGGGTGCGGAGCCAATAGGTTTCCATTACAGTAAATGTGTGTATTTCCACTGATTGCAGAACGCCACAGCCCTCCGGAGCAGATACGCAGAGCTCTTTTCTTTTTTTGCCGCATGCCGGGGAGCTCTGTAGCAATTCCGCACAGGGCAGATAGTGTGGGACAGGAAGTTGAGCACAGAAACAAATAAAACATCCCGTCCATCCATCATGTTTCCCTTTCAACACAGCACAGAGTTGTTTCTCCTCTACTCCTTTGGTTGTTTTTGTGGTTCTATTCTACATGAATTCACGAGATCTCGTGGGTCCTCGCGACTTCAGTTGTCAGTCATGGCCGCAGCCGTTCTGTTTGAAATCCAGACCTGGTGGGTGTTGAAGGGCGGCGGAGCATGGAGCCGACACGCAGCGGAGCAGATCCGCAGCCGCTCTGCAACCGGTGGAAATTGGGGGTTAGAGCACCTTTTTATTGCTCTCCGATGCTCCAAAACGGACGTTAGAGGCAATTGCTGCATGTGGTGTTAGTTAACATGACACTAAGGTTCACTGCTTATTGTTTTTCTCATTGGGCCCAAATGAAGCAATACTTAAAACAGAAATCACCGTGGAGTTTGTATGAACTCCTCAGGACGTGCCTGCTGCGAAGGCTGTCTTGGGTCTCTGGCTTGTGAATCATTACCACAACAGCTCAAAAGCAGTCAAAGGATGGGAACGCAAGTGTTTGAAGAGTTCCACAGCTGAAGCTCAAGCGGAGGGCGGCAGGGGCGTGCCCTTACAGAAACATGACAAAGTGAACAGGATGCCTCTAGCAGTGGGCAGCTTTCATCAAGGCCTGTGTGGGCATGATTTCAGAAAGACTGTGGGCACCTGTGGGTGACTCATGAAGGCCTTTCTGCTGCTCTGAGCTCGAGTGGCAACAAAAAAGAATCCTAACTGTAGGTATGAGAAGAATATGGCCAGTTTCTCACCACTGTAAGTCAACTTACTTCTTTTCAAGCCGGGGTTAGCGTATGTAGGATTTTCTCTTGCAGGCCGCAGTGATCCAGGTAAACCCTGTAAACGGCATCTAGGACAGGGAAGAAAGGAAAGAAATCTCGCAGTCTCACCCGGGAAAGAGCAAACTGAGTCAGGGGGGGCTCTGCAAAGGCAATGTGCCTACAACGCCCAGCAAGGCTGAGGGGTTGCCACATCGCCTGCAGTGGGTGCAGGATCGGGGGTTGTAACTGACAGTAGTTAAGGGAGGCGCTGGGACATCAGTGATGAGGCAGAGTTGGCGTGACGTGCCCGTCAGCAGCCCGCTGCACAGCGTGAACACACAGCACAGCTCCTGTAATGTACTTTGGATGTGTACGTTTGTTTACATGCAGAGAGACAGCGCAGAGCTTGTGGAGGATGAGACGGCACGCTACAGCGTAGGCGTAAGATACTGGGGGGGGGGGAGAAGTAGGGCAAGTGGGGCACGATGGGCTGGCTGCCTCCCTCCTCCTACTCCGTCTCCGCTGTCTCAGAGGAGATGGAGGAATACAAACGCAGGCCGGCGCCTTCGTCTTGCCTGCAAATAAAGCCGCCGTGAGTGCGTCTACTCCTGCAATACCTTACTGAGCTTGTGTCATATACATACCTCGTCTCCTGCGGGGTGTACAAGCTCCAAGAGCAAGACTGAGAGGACCTCACTATTCAGAAATTTGAAATAAACGCATCTCACATGGGGCACAAAGCACTTCCCGGGCTAGTACATGTTGGTTTAGATGGCAGAAACAAGAAAGAGGAGGAAAGGAGTAGTAAATGTAATTTAAAAAAAAAAACGTCAATGAGGAGAGGCAGAAAAGCGAGGGGGGGAAAAGAAGAAAAAACAGGCAGAATGGTGCTGAAGCTGCAGGGGCATATTAAAATATGAATCAGAGGCACACTGGCTTTAGGACAGATAGACACAGAGCTCAACTCACAGCCTTGAACATCAACAGTAACGTCACCTAAGCAAAAACAACACGTAGTTCCTTTTTAGCAACAGTTTGCTTTATTTGCAATCGTTTCCCGAAAGCATCATATGTTCAATTTTATTTATAGTATCAAATCATAACAAAAGTTATCTTGAGACACTTTACAGATAGAGTAGGTCTAGACCACACTTTATAACGTACAAAGCCCTAACAGTTCTAGTAATTCCCCCATAAGCGAACAAGTAGTGTGACTGTGGCGAGGACAAACTCCCTTTTTAGGGAGAAACCTCCTAAAAGGGTGTAGCCGGGGGTGCAGCAGGACCACGGCAACAGCTGCAACCAAGATCTTGTTGCCTTCCTCATCCTAAAAGAATATGCTGGGCAAAAAGAAAACATAAGGACTCTAACTAGGTTAGGAACAAGCATTTCTGGGACAGGAATCACACAAATGGAAAGGGAGAGGAGAGCAGCTCAGTGTGCCAAAGGAAGGAAATCCCCCCCGGTCTAGAACTATAACCCCGTAACTAAGAGACAGGTTAAAGGTTAAGGAGAGATGCCTGGTCGGGCAAGAACTCTCCCCAGCCAGATCGGGCTTATGTGTTACAATTACATGCCAGCATATAGAGAGCCGAAGTCACGCCCTTCTACGTCCGGTCCATGGGACCTATCTTTCTTTTTAGTATGAACTGGAGTCAATGAGAGAGATTTTTTTTTAGTGTCCCTTCTCTGTCCTTTCTCACTAAAAGAGCCTTTTTATATGTATATTGGCTGATATATATCGGATTTTTTTAAATCACCAAATATTTCTTGTATATTAATATTAATGTTTCTTTATATTTGCATTTTAAACTCCGGTGCATTTCTGAGGATTATGGTTACCTGGTCCTCAGATCTCTGCAGGGTAAATCCAGACAGCTAGCTAGACTATTTGTCCAATCTGAGGACTATTGTTACCTGGTCCTCAGATCTCTGCAGGGTAAATCCAGACAGCTAGCTAGGCTATCTGTCCAATCTGAGGACTATGGTTACCTGCTCCTCAGATCTCTGCAGGGTAAATCCAGACAGCTAGCTAGACTATCTGTCCAATCTGAGGACTATGGTTACCTGGTCCTCAGATCTCTGCAGGGTAAATCCAGACAGCTAGCTAGGCTATCTGTCCAATCTGAGGACTATGGTTACCTGCTCCTCAGATCTCTGCAGGGTAAATCCAGACAGCTAGCTAGGCTATCTGTCCAATCTGAGGACTATGGTTACCTGGTCCTCAGATCTCTGCAGGGTAAATCCAGACAGCTAGCTAGACTATCTGTCCAATCTGAGGACTATGGTTACCTGGTCCTCAGATCTCTGCAGGGTAAATCCAGACAGCTAGCTAGGCTATCTGTCCAATCTGAGGACTATGGTTACCTGCTCCTCAGATCTCTGCAGGGTAAATCCAGACAGCTAGCTAGACTATCTGTCCAATCTGAGGACTATGGTTACCTGGTCCTCAGATCTCTGCAGGGTAAATCCAGACAGCTAGCTAGGCTATCTGTCCAATCTGAGGACTATGGTTACCTGCTCCTCAGATCTCTGCAGGGTAAATCCAGACAGCTAGCTAGACTATCTGTCCAATCTGAGGACTATGGTTACCTGGTCCTCAGATCTCTGCAGGGTAAATCCAGACAGCTAGCTAGACTATCTGTCCAATCTGAGGACTATGGTTACCTGGTCCTCAGATCTCTGCAGGGTAAATCCAGACAGCTAGCTAGACTATCTGTCCAATCTGAGGACTATGGTTACCTGGTCCTCAGATCTCTGCAGGGTAAATCCAGACAGCTAGCTAGGCTATCTGTCCAATCTGAGTTTTATGTTGCACGACTAAAACTACTTTTGAACATACACATGTCCCACCAAAACAAGTTCCTTCCCGAGGCTGTTTTGCAGAGGCACTGTTGGTTCGTCTAGCGCTTAGTGCCGCCCAAGACGATTATGATTGGTTTAAAGAAATGCCAGTAAACCAGAGCATGTTTGTTTCCCAGCCCAAAATGGTGTGTGGACTAGCCAGAGCCTCCTCCGCAGCGCTGTGCAGGATGGTCTGGCAATGCTGGACTACACCAAACTAAACAATACAGGTGTAAAAACGCCCTTAAAGTGGCACTCAACCAATGCTTTCTTCAGTCAGATGTTACAGCTGTGTAACACTGTGCAGATGCAGGGATTGAAGTTTTACACTTTTCTGCATGTGCTGTCCAAGTGCAGCCTATGGCCCGCGGGTGCTTCAGCTTTCTGAATCAATATTTCAGTGCCGAGGCGTCGCTCATCCTCCTTCCACGTGGAACGCTGCCAACATCCAGTTTCAGTGCTACCATCAACCCGCAGTGCATGGCTTCTGCCCACGCACACACACACACATCCACATGGAGCATTAGCAGTCAGAAACACAGCTATCACAGCTCGTTCTTTTGTCTTGCCAGGTGGAATCGTACATAATGACCCTATAGGACTAAAATGTGTTTAAGCAATCTGTAAAAATGTACATTCTTCTAACATGAAAACTAACACTTGCCATATGTTTTATGCCCCATTGACCACCAGTCAGTTTGGCTAATAGGCAAGTGAGGTAAGTGCTCAATATACAGTGGGTACGGAAAGTATTCAGACCCCTTTAAATTTTTCACTCTTTGTTTCATTGCAGCCATTTTCCAAAAATCAAAAAAGTTCATTTTATTTCTCAGTAATGTACACTCAGCACCCCATCTTGGACAGAAAAAAACAGAAATGTAGAAATTTTTGCAAATTTATTAAAAAACAAAAACTGAAATATCACATGGTCATAAGTATTCAGACCCTTTGTTCAGTATTTAGTAGAAGCACCCTTTTGATCTAATACAGCCATGAGTCGTTTTGGGAAAGATGCAACAAGTTTTTCACATCTGGATTTGGGTATCCTCTGCCATTCCTCCTTGCAGATCCTCTCCAGTTCTGTCAGGTTGGATGGTAAACGTTGGTGGACAGTCATTTTCAGGTCTCTCCAGAGATGCTCAATTGGGTTTAAGTCAGGGCTCTGGCTGGGCCATTCAAGAACAGCCACGGAGTTGTTGTGAAGCCACTCCTTCGTTATTTTAGCGGTGTGCTTAGGGTCATTGTCTTGTTGGAAGGTAAACCTTCGGCCCAGTCTGAGGTCCAGAGCACTCTGGAAAAGGTTTTCGTCCAGGATATCCCTGTACTTGGCCGCATTCATCTTTCCCTCGATTGCAACCAGTCGTCCTGTCCCTGCAGCTGAAAAACACCCCCACAGCATGATGCTGCCACCACCATGCTTCACTGTTGGGACTGTATTGGACAGGTGATGAGCAGTGCCTGGTTTTCTCCACACATACCGCTTAGAATTAAGGCCAAAAAGTTCTATCTTGGTCTCATCAGACCAGAGGATTTTATTTATCACCATCTTGGAGTCCTTCAGGTGTTTTTTAGCAAACTCCATGCGGGCTTTCATGTGTCTTGCACTGAGGAGAGGCTTCCTTCGGGCCACTCTGCCATAAAGCCCCGACTGGTGGATTGCTGCAGTGATGGTTGACTTACTACAACTTTCTCCCATCTCCCGACTGCATCTCTGGAGCTTAGCCACAGTGACCATTGGGTTCTTCTTTGCCTCTCTCACCAAGGCTCTTCTCCCCCGATAGCTCAGTTTGGCCGGACGGCCAGCTCTAGGAAGGGTTCTGGTCGTCCCAAACGTCTTCCATTTGAGGATTATGGAGGCCACTGTGCTCTTAGGAACCTTAAGTGCAGCAGAAATTTTTTTGTAACCTTGACTAGATCTGTGCCTTGCCACAATTCTGTCTCTGAGCTCCTCAGGCAGTTCCTTTGACCTCATGATTGTCATTTGCTCTGACATGCACTGTGAGCTGTAAGGTCTTATATAGACAGGTGTGTGGCTTTCCTAATCAAGTCCAATCAGTATAATCAAACACAGCTGGACTCCAATGAAGGTGTAGAACCATCTCAAGGATGATCAGAAGAAATAGACAGCACCTGAGTTACATATGAGGGTCACGGCAAAGGGTCTGAATACTTATGACCATGTGATATTTCAGTTTTTGTTTTTTAATAAATTTGCAAAAATTTCTACATTTCTGTTTTTTTCTGTCCAAGATGGGGTGCTGAGTGTACATTACTGAGAAATAAAATGAACTTTTTTGATTTTTGGAAAATGGCTGCAATGAAACAAAGAGTGAAAAATTTAAAGGGGTCTGAATACTTTCCGTACCCACTGTACATTAAAGTAATATAATCTAGGAAAAGAATCTCTGAAGTGGGGGGTGTATCATAACATAACAGTCCCTCCAGGATTTCGCAGACTTTTTTTTGCAGCGCTGCATATACACAACACAACCAAATACACAAACGCAATGCAAATACACACAACACAACCAAATACATAACACGATTCTCTCTCTCTCTCTCTCTCTCTCTCTCTCTCTCTCTCTCTCTCTCGTTCCGTGGGGTTGAAAATCAAGCTGTTCCACTTAGCTGCTCCCGCTAGAATAAAACAAAAACAAAAACCATTTGCACAAAGCAAGCTGATCCACTTTTCCATGTTGATAAGAGCGTTAAAATGAGAAAAAAATCTTGGAACAAAAGAAATCAAGGGACATTTAGAATAGAGAAAAATGTGCGATTAATTGCAAGTTAACTATGACAATAATGCGATTTATTGCAATTAAATATTTGAATCGGTTGATAGCACCACTGTCTTGTAATCACCTAATCACTGATTTTACTTTACCCGGACTTTAAAACCGCGTCTGTTATATCTAGCTTTGAGGTTGGAAAATGCTCCTGTGGTTCTTATTTTGAGCTACCGCTAGGAGCGCTAATTTATTATTAATGTTGCTATGGCTCGGATTAAGCCTCGCACACTTCCAACATTATTATGAAGCTTAGAAATTTTTTTTTTTGGTGACATGTAGGGCTGTAACCTCCCAGTCGAATGGTCGATTTATTGGTCGATACGTTCTGGCTCGACCAAAATTCTGATTGGTCGATTTTTTGCCGTGTTACTCCATCAGGTGGAAGCATGGACCGTTACGGTCTATGGGTGGAAAGCACTAATTGCTAATAGGGGTGTTTACAGAGCACCCCTGTTTCACAGGTAACAGGCTGTCTTCAGAACACCCCCCTTGTTTTCACCTTTTTTGGATTAGCCCAACCCACCGGAGACAGATTGAAGAAAGAACTAGAAAGCCTTCGTCTGATGGTTAGCTGAATATTTACTTAACTGTGAGTGTTTAGTTTCCAGTCAGTCCTCCTCTACCATGTCGAAGACATCGGCAGTGTGGCAGCATTTTACAAAAATACATAACGGGAAAAAGTCGAATGCAAAGTTTGCAAGTAACAGTTAGCATATCGCAGCTGGACTACAAACATGGCGTATCACCTAAAAACGGTAAGCTAACCTGTCTGCGTTAGGTTGCCCTGTCTGTTTGGAGTAGGCTGTATGAACATATCAGAGTCGGCATATTTCATAGTCTAATAAGCGTTTTATAACTACCGGCACACCCACCCACAACCACGGTAGCGTTCCCCAGACCCCCCCCAGTACCCCTCAGACCCCCCCAGACCACGCTGGATGTTAAGCCTCTATCATAAAGGCTTAACATCAGACCCCCTCAGACCCCCCAGACCACGCTGGATGTTAAGCCTCTACCATCCAAACGTTAAAATAATATCACTGAAGGAATTGTGGACTTTATGTCTCAGGATATGAGGCCCATTTCTGTTGTGGAGGGCTGAGGTTTTAAGAACTTGTTAATATACAGCGCCAGCACGCCCCACCATCACGCACAATGTGAGAAAGTTTCAGAGTTAATACAACACAGCGAGGCACTGAGCGTGACCACAGATATGTTTAAATATACATTAAAGTGGACGTGCCTTTTGTGTTTAAGAGTAAAAGCTTTAAATTAAGAGTCTATTCGTGTCTGAGCCGCAAAGCCGAGCTCCGATGTTCAGCGCTCCGTGCGAGGACGATTTAATATACTGCAAATAGTCTACAAGGACAAGTACTGCAGGACAGTACAGTTAATTAATCTAGTATTTTTTTTCCGCCAAGATTTTCTTTGGTTGATTACAGCCCTAGTGACATGCTATCAGAGCGAATGTGATGATTCACTATGTATAGATTTTGAAGCAGTTTGTGTTGTAACGTAATATTCACCTAGAGTCATTTGTTGTGTGTTATTTACATTTCCAGGTGTTGGGCAGTACTACCGCACAAACCCAGCAGCAGACAGAAATCTGTAGGCTGGCCCAATGTAAAAATAATAGACGGCGCTGGCGTGTGAGTGTGTTGCTCAGTCTGAGTACCATATATGATAATTAGCACATCCTCCCTATCTGAGTATATGTGTCACATCAAGTCGTATGCTGTTTTCCATTCCCTGGGTAGAATTTTCACTGATCTAAAGTCAGTGCAGTTGATATATTTAGCAGATCAGTGGAAACCCATCTACTTTCTGGGGCGCTGCCAAGATGCAATGCAATTTTGGACTTGCAGAGTGATACGCGTAAACATGGCATAAGGCTGATGGAAGGTTGTCTGGGGCGGGATTCTCCTCGGGGAATTTTTGTGGAATAATAAGCTTTATTTTGATGAGTTTTTTTTTTTTTTTTTCATGCACTCAAAACATTCAGGGTTAAGCCCTGGAAAAAAATGCCCTGGCGACATCGCTGCCTGGCATGCGCACTGCGAGAGATGAGATGGAAAGAGAGACACGCTGCGCTGCTGCCAGAGGAGCCGCAGCCGCTGACTGATATCCCTCTGAGGAGCAAGTCACAAAAACAGGGTCTAAAAAGCAAGAAAGTCGCCGAGTTGGCAAATGTGTGTGTGTGTGTGTGTGTGTGTGTGTGTGTGTGTGTGTGTGTGTTATCCATTAGGCTACATTTAGCTAATCCGAGTTCGGGGAGAGAGGCTCGTCCAGGGAGGGCACAGTTGGGGGGAAAGGCGTTAGGGTTATTTTTTTCACAATTTTGAATAAAAAGAAGACATTGATGAACTAATGTTTCCCAATAAATAACATTACACTCAGTTTTTACACATTACACACAGGTCTGAATTATACATCCATGCACAAACAGGACCTTTTATACATTAAGTGGTGGACAACGTATTCAGATGTAACAGAATTTTTACGGAAAATATGAATCGAGGTTTGTTTGTTTTTTTTTGTTTTTTCAAGCTCTACCGATTTTAAGATTTTTGGAATTCTATGAATCGATTTTGAATCGGTAGAGCTTGAATCGCGATTTGGATACAGATCAATTTTTTTGCACACCCCTACTATCTACATAGCTTTCCTTCTTGTGAGGACTTTGCCCATGTGAAAAAAATGCTTCTAACTAACTAACTAATTCTATAATATGTTATAACTTTGTTATAGCTAACGCAATACTGTGGCCCCTTCTCAGTTTTTTCTGCCTCATTGTAGACTCTTTCTTCATCCCGAAGGAAATTTTAGGCATCCAGTAGCAAGACAACCATAACACAACAAACACAAATACACACATATATCACACATACATAAGAATAAAAATAAAAATCACTCACAGAAATGCAATGACCATGATAAGGTGAGGTACTCTGGTAGACTGGGTGCAAAAGTGAACAGTGCAGTAGATCATGATTAAAAATTAAAAAATTAATTGACTATTATATATAAACATAATAACCTATAAACTGACTGATTTGAATTAGAATAAGAACGATATGTAACCGTGAATAAGTTATAAATAGTAGGGGCGGGCCTCACCAGAGGCCTCACGATACCATATCACCACGGTACTTTTGTCACCATACGATATAATTGCGATTTTAAACATATTGCAATATTCTGTGACGTATTGCAATTTTATTTTATTTATTCCCAATTTCAAATGACGTCCCCAAAAGGAAAACTTTGTCAACATCTAAAAAGAAACATGTCTCTGTTTGCTCATCTCACTTTAATGTTATTGCTGCAAAATGGGATTGTCAAGCAGACAAACTGACCAACACATATATAGTAATAGATCGATACTTGGCTTCTGTGTATTGATACAGTATTGCCACAGAAAATATTGTGAAACGATGGTGTATTGATCCCCCCCCCATCAAATAGGCATGGCAAAGAGAAATATTGAAACCGCTAAAGGGCATCTCCTATGAGTAAAACAGGTCCTGCATGAACAGGAATGGCATCATATTGCTTCATGAATAATCACTATATAGCTGCTTCATTGAGATCAAAACACTTCAACAATGCTAATTTCCCCGCTGTGTTATGAGCGTCTAAGTAAGTCCACCTAGGAACAGTGACCAGTCACCACCCTCATTTACTAATTGATTTAATAATTAAGAGAAACCTGCAAGCAGGCCATTGTTTTTCTTCTTCACATTATGGGACTTCCTGTAAATGGTAGAGACATGTATGAAGGTCCCAGTCCATTAAGAGATGATAAAAAAAATGACCTAAATATGAGAAGGGTGAATAGATGACTCATATTTTCCACATTCTACTTCCTGTATGTTCGCACTGATGATTCACACTGAAACAAATGGGATTAAATTCAATTTATAGATGTGCATCCTCTGCTCACTTTAGCTCCTCTCGGAGGGCTCTCATTGTATCCGTGACTGCTTTTAGAGCCGACAGGATGAAGCTAATTTGAAGATTGCATTGATTTTGTTTTCTGTTTGAGAAAGCATCTTCCTGCGCAGCAGCAGCAGCAGCAGCCTTAATACACCTGCACAGCAAACTGCAGCCTTAGTTCCTCTGCTGGGGGAGAGGCGGGTGCAGGCTTTCTCCCTGAATGTTTTCTCAACAGCTCCAAATCTTTTAGGGTTTTATAATGGCATTCCACCTTGTGTCATTTCCCATCGGTTTCTTCCAATGGAGCAACCCTTAGGGATGTAACAGTATGAATATGTAACCTCACGGTTATAGTGACCTAAATTATCACGGTTTTAGGTTTTATCTTGGTATTTTTAAAAGTGCGTTCAATGCCTTTAGCAGCTGCACATTCAGCAGACCGGATAACTATCTTCAATCAGCTGTCCTTCGGCATTCTTATAATAACCAAAATATGCCCATGGTTCAGACTTAGTCCTCCCAGAGTTGTCCTCGCCTCCTTCCGCCATGCTTCCATCTTCAGGAAACGCACGCTGGAGGCTACGCAGTGCGCCTGCGCGGCACCTTCAGGAGACTCGGATTAGGTTGGGAAGGATTTAACACACATTTTTAGGGCAAACGTTATCGTTAGCATTTTTACATGTTACACCGGCAATTGTTACATCCCTAGCAACCCTACGTACAGTATATTATGGAACTTCAAAATGGTAACATTGGACAGTTTTTGCCTCTCTTTAGGTGGCGAAGTGCAAATGGGTCATCCTCAACATTTGCTGGGTTCTGGTTTCAGAATAATAAAGACAATGATGTACAAAACAGGATGTAAAAAAGCAACAAAAATGTAGGAAAATAGCGTCAAAAGCAATGGATAAAGCAAGACAAACCATTAGGGGAAAAAAAGCGACAAATAGGCAGTAGTGGCCTAGCGGTTAGAGAGCTTGTGACCCGGAGGTTGTTGGTTCAATCCCCAGACCAACAGGATAAAGTCTGGGTGGGGAAAGTGAAAGAGCAGCACTTGTCCCTTCCTCATCACCACCACTGAGGTGCCCTTGAGCAAGGCCTTTAACCCTAACCTGTGACAAATCAGACTGTGGTTGTCATGTCATGGCGTTCCTGGAAAAGAGAAGCTGCCTCTTAGTGAAGCTCCCCTGAATAAATAAAGGTTAAATGAAGTAAATAAATAAAGACAAATGTTGAAAAAAAAAAGGAACAAAAACTTTGGAAAAGAGAGAAAAACATCAAAAAGAAATGGGATATTTTTTTCCCTAAAAGATGTACAGGTTTTTTAGGAATTCTTTCATCAAATATTTTGAAAAATAAATAGAGCATGGCTCTACCCCCCATAGGGTTGAGCTGAGGACGAATGTTTATAATGTCTGACTGTTCCAGCGTGCTCCGCTGTAAATATCAAATGCAATATATTGACAGCTGAGTGAATAAGGGTCATAAATGGACAGCTGGCAGCGATTGTCCTCTGTAGCCTACCAGTTTGTGGGGACATTGATTCCAACCAGTGCTGTCAAACGATCCAAATATTTAATTGTTTCAAGGTAATACTTTACAAATGACATGTTGAATCTTGTGACTTCCTATGTGGAAACACATCTGGAATTTTCTATTTAACAACCATGACTCAGTGGTGCAAACATGCCTGTTTCTATTTAATTACATGGTTATATCACAATAACAGCGGTGCGGAGATTACCTGGAAATGCTTCTGGTAGTTTCTGTGTGACAACCATTAATCAGTGGTGCAAAATGCAAAACTGCCAGTTCTATTTAAGTACATGGAAATATGACAATAACACGAGGTGCAGAGATTACCTGGAAATGTTTCTGGTAGTTTCCAGGTAATCTCTTCACCTCTGTTGTTCTAAAATTACCATGAAATGTGTCCTGTCCTGCAAGCACGTAGCCCTGTGCAATCTGACCAGCAGCTGGACACCTTCCACCATCACGCCCTGGAGACTGGGATCATCCTAACTCAGTTTATTAGACTTACAAAGGGTAAAACTGGGATGAAACACAATGACCAGTTACTTGGATATTCAGATACAGTATTAGGGGACCACTAAGGTCTATATAAAAGAGACTTCAGATACAGTATTAGGGGACCACTAAGGTCTATATAAAAGAGACTTCAGATACAGTATTAGGGGACCACTAAGGTCTATATAAAAGAGACTTCAGATACAGTATTAGGGGACCACTAAGGTCTATATAAAAGAGACTTCAGATACAGTATTAGGGGACCACTAAGGTCTATATAAAAGAGACTTCAGATACAGTATTAGGGACCACTAAGGTCTATATAAAAGAGACTTCAGATACAGTATTAGGGGACCACTAAGGTCTATATAAAAGAGACTTCAGATACAGTATTAGGGACCACTAAGGTCTATATAAAAGAGACTTCAGATACAGTATTAGGGACCACTAAGGTCTATATAAAAGAGACTTCAGATACAGTATTAGGGGACCACTAAGGTCTATATAAAAGAGACTTCAGATACAGTATTAGGGGACCACTAAGGTCTATATAAAAGAGACTTCAGATACAGTATTAGGGGACCACTAAGGTCTATATAAAAGAGACTTCAGATACAGTATTAGGGGACCACTAAGGTCTATATAAAAGAGACTTCAGATACAGTATTAGGGGACCACTAAGGTCTAAATGAAAGAGACTTCAGATTTATAATAATAAAATATACTTGCATGTGGCACAACACAAGATAAAAGTGGCAAACTAGCTGACTGAAGCACACAGTCAGTCTAATATGAGCTATCAATCATCATCAAATATACACATACTGTACATCAAATAATTAACAGAGATATCAGAACAGTATGTCAGCATCTATTTCACATACTGAGATAACACAAACCATGAGGCTACCTGCGCACATTCAACTTCCTGACTAAATCCCAGGGTGCAATGTAAAGTGCTACCCAAAACAAAAATGCAGAAGGAGTTTTTTTGCTACCTTGTTTTGATTTACCCGCCGTTGTACCGAACCGTGACGTATGAACCGAACCATGACTTCTGTGTACCCTTCCACCCCTGCTCTCCACATTATATGGAGGTAGTACATAGAGGCCATATAAGCAGCCATTTGTTCACATGCAATTTGCATGCAATACTACACCACCACTTGTTTGTTCGCTTTATGATCAATAATGTGGCTCAGAAGGACAGTCAAACTCACGACCCGGTCATCTCCTTGATAAGTTGTGTGTGTGTGTGTGTGTGTGTGTGTGTGTGTGTGTGTGTGTGTGTGTTGCAGATACAAATTCTGCATGGATGTACAGAGGGACAGAGCACATAAACCCGGTAGGGCAGCACACAGCAAACACATTCCTACACACACGAAGACTGGACTCTGATCTTGGGGTCTGTTATAGGGACCACTCTGGCTCTGTTGTGTGGAGAATTATTAATATACAAACCTTTTGTGGTCTCCTAGTTAACTCATTAATGTGTGCTACTTGGTCTTCATAGATGATACCTGTGTGTTGAAGTAAACCATACCTTTGTGTGTTGAATGTAAAACTGTGTTTTTGCAGTTTGTTAAGGGAGCTCTTTCTCTGTGTAAGCATGTGTAGTGCAGTATTAGTGTTGGAAAGAGCGAGCAGTATGTAGGCCTGAAGAGTGGCTGTGGTGAGGTGACTCTAACGATGGTGAACACGTGTTGGCTCACCCACTCACTGCTCCTCTGATGGCGTTCAACAGACATGGAGTGTGAAATTAGTTCAAAGTTATACGGACAGGCCCGTCTCACTACACCCACACTGAGGCTCCCGTACGCACATGGCACAGTGGTGAGACCAACAAGGACTTTTCTGATGAAGACGTTGTGAAGCATCGTTAGGCTGAGGTGCCAGAAAGCGTGATGTTTTCCTTCAGATATTACAGTTGTGTTTCCACGGCATTAGTGGTCCTATAACCCTTTTTTTCTGCCTTCATGTCACAATGTGTTTTAGTCAAGCGCTCAAGTTTTCTGATTTACGTGAAGGGTGACTTAGCACCGCCCAAAACTATTGTGATTGGTTTAAAGGTCCCATGACATGGTGCTCTTTGGATGCTTTTATATAGACCTTAATGGTCCCCTAATACTGTATCTGAAGTCTCTTTATATAGACCTTAGTGGTCCCCTAATACTGTATCTGAGTCTCTTTTATATAGACCTTAGTGGTCCCCTAATACTGTATCTGAGTCTCTTTTATATAGACCTTAGTGGTCCCCTAATACTGTATCTGAAGTCTCTTTTATATAGACCTTAATGGTCCCCTAATACTGTATCTGAGTCTCTTTTATATAGACCTTAGTGGTCCCCTAATACTGTATCTGAGTCTCTTTTATATAGACCTTAGTGGTCCCTAATACTGTATCTGAGTCTCTTTTATATAGACCTTAGTGGTCCCCTAATACTGTATCTGAAGTCTCTTTTATATAGACCTTAGTGGTCCCCTAATACTGTATCTGAGTCTCTTTTATATAGACCTTAGTGGTCCCCTAATACTGTATCTGAAGTCTCTTTTATATAGACCTTAGTGGTCCCCTAATACTGTATCTGAAGTCTCTTTATATAGACCTTAGTGGTCCCCTAATACTGTATCTGAGTCTCTTTTATATAGACCTTAGTGGTCCCTAATACTGTATCTGAGTCTCTTTTATATAGACCTTAGTGGTCCCCTAATACTGTATCTGAAGTCTCTTTTATATAGACCTTAGTGGTCCCTAATACTGTATCTGAGTCTCTTTTATATAGACCTTAGTGGTCCCCTAATACTGTATCTGAGTCTCTTTTATATAGACCTTAGTGGTCCCCTAATACTGTATCTGAAGTCTCTTTTATATAGACCTTAGTGGTCCCCTAATACTGTATCTGAGTCTCTTTTATATAGACCTTAATGGTCCCCTAATACTGTATCTGAGTCTCTTTTATATAGACCTTAGCGGTCCCCTTATACCATATCTGAAGTCTCTTTCCCAAAATTCAGCCTTGGTGCAGAATTATATCCACTAGTCCCACAATGTGCTTTCCTTAGGATGTGCCATTTCTGAATCTATAGCTTTTGAGGAAGACGGGGGGCAAGGTGGAGGCCGGGGGTGTGGCCTTGACCTACTGCCACTTTGCTCGTTTAAAAGCCAAGATGTCTCTCTCTCTCTCATGGGTGGGCCAAGCAGAGAAAGCGGAAGTAACCTTGCCCCAGATTCCAGATCAGCCCATCTGAGCTTCCATTTTCTCAAAGGCAGAGCAGGATACCCAGGGCTCGGTTTACACCTATCACCATTTCTAGCCACTGGGGGACCATAGGCAGGCTGGGGGAACGCATATTAATGTTAAAAAAGTGAAATTTGTATGCCATAGAAATTTTAAAGAAATGCCAATAAACCAGAGATCTTTTTTCTTCTATCCCAGAATGTTGTGTGGATTAGCCAGACCTTCCTCCTCAGCGCTGTGGAGAAAGGGCTGACAATGCAAGACTAATATTAGTATAGTTGCAGGCTAGTTTGAGTGGTTTAAACTCGGAAGGTTATATAAAGGTGCCCTGCCACACTTAACCGCTTCTACTTGGATTTTTTGAAATATGTTAGGTCCATATGTGTGTGTGTGTGTGTGTTATGTGGTGAATGTGAAAATTAACTCCTACCTCCTCTGTCAGCTCTAGCCAATGAAAAGAAATAAGAGAAATCAGGCCAATTACGCTGGGTAAAGCATGCTGATATCCAGGCTGTCATTGGCTAGCTGTTAGCCAATCAGAGTCAAGCAGCTTAGCTCGTTGAATATTAATGAGAACTGGCCCAAATGGAGCTGAGTCTTCCTGCAGGCTTTCTATACCACGCTAGAATGGCTTGAAACAAGGTAACCACGGCTTTTTTTCCACACAAAAAAGAGTTTCAGAGTCCATGGTAGAACTCCAGACATTACCACAAAGTCATGAAATATGTGTGACAGGGCACCTTTAAGCTAACAGACTAGCCACTGGCTAAACAACGTTGTTGTTGTTGAAAATGTCTTTATTAGGAGTAACCCCTTGAGATCTTGACAGCATATTGTTGTTGAGGGTAAAATCATAATCAGACACAACAATAAGCAAGAAGACACAAAAAACCTCATCAGTCAGTCATAATCAAGTTTGAGGCAGAGTAAGAATGAAATGCGGGCGGGGGGGGGGGGGGGGTGTAAGACTATCGCATTGCACATGATTAATGCAGGGCCCCTGTCTGCTAGAAGCGGTGGTGAAGGACACTCGATGCCTCGGGGCATCAACCGACCCGCTTCCCCAACTGGGGCTTGGCCCCCTCTCTGCATGCTTGACCGGGGGACTTGTGAGTGTTTGGAACCTGTGCAAACCTACTGCAGTGGCTCGATACAGAGATGAAAGGAGATGGCCTTGGAAGGTTCAAAGGCAGAGTTTCCCCTTTCTGTGAACCCCTGCCTCCTTTTTTTTTCTCTTCATCTCCTCTGTCTTCCTGTCAACCTCTCCTGATTTCCCCCCACTCCTTCTCCGTGCTTTCCGTCTTTGTGTCCATCTTTCACACCAGCCCTCACTGGCAATTCGTCTTGTTTATTTATTTTCTGTGCCATGGGTCAGGTCTAGTTTAACTGGCTCGACAGCACTAAAGGCTAAGAAGCCCTGCCACATGACAGGGCCCTGCATTCACATACTGGGACTCAGTGGGGAGGAGTTTACTGTGTAAATACAACCGGTATGACCTAAGAGGAAATCATGGTAAAAGCTCTGATTGCTGCTCGTGTCTGGTTCTCCTGATTCTTTGGGTTCTAAAACGTATTTTTCTGCATACTTGTGTACATAATCGTCCTTTCTGTTAGGCCTGCACGAATCGGGCAAGGCAGCTTTATTAGTATAGCACATTTCAGCAACAAGGCAATTAAAAGTGCTTTACATAGAAAGATTAAAATAGTAAAAGTTATATTGCAGTACAAGAAATTAAACATTAAATAGCAGTTAAAGACATTTAAACATATAAAAGCAGAAAAAAAAGGAGATTTTAGACTGCTAGTATGGGACGGTGTACAAGCCGCTGCCCCACACACGTTATCGGAGCGCAATAACCATTTTGTGGAAACCCAAATTTTGTTGACCAATAAGGTCGCTTTATACAGGCAGAACCACATGTCTTTACCATCGCATCCATTCACCACTGGCCCTGCAGGATCATGGGACTTTGTACTCTGGTTACCCACAACCAAGAGTAGAAGTACTTCTCTTTACACTACAATATAGTCGTCACTATAAGTTATAATATAAGTTTAATTACGGCAAACATGGCTAATTCCTGAACAGCTCCAACTGTTTTTTTGTAGATTTTACTCGAAAATTGATGTCACACCTGCGTTGGAGAAATTCTGAGAAATATATTTATTTCCTGTTCAGAAATACCCCCAGAATGGCCAAAACCCTAATCTCACAAATTGTTAACAAAAACATCCTAAAAGGCACCAAGTTACTCAATTTACTTCAATATTTGTTTCAGCCAACATTATTGATAAAAATGTCCTTTTTGATGCTTAATTGTTTAGAAATGTTCATCAGAACAGTCAAATCACTGTCTAATGAAGTCATTTAACTTTGATCTTACCCTTGGTGTTTGTCATATAGTTTCAACAAAAATCAACTTCAGAATAAGAAATCATTTAAAGAAAGGCAACATCAAAAAGAAAGGTCTTCAGCCTTGATTTGTAGCGAGTTGTAGCGGACCTGCAGTTTTCTGGGAGCTTGTTCCAGATATGAGGAGCATAGAAACTGAACGCTGCGTCCCCCCTGTTTAGTTCTGACTCTCGGGACAGAAAGCAGACCTGTCCCAGACCACCTGAGAGGTCTGGGGGGGTCTTAGTGTAGTAGCAGATCAGAAATGTATTTTGGCCCTAAACCATTTAGTGATATATAAACCAGCAGAAGCATTTTGAAATGAAGTCTTTGAGGCACTGGAAGCCAATGTAAAGACTTCAGAACTGGAGTGATGTGTTTGGGGAAAAATATGAAATGGTGTTTTTTGTGTTTATTGCACACATGAACCATGACAAAACAAAACAAATTGGCAGTACCCAACATAGATTTTTTTTTATGACACCTATAGCACATATACACTCACCGGCCACTTTATTAGGTACCCCATGCTAGTAACGGGTTGGACCCCCTTTTGCCTTCAGAACTGCCTCAATTCTTCGTGGCATAGATTCAACAAGGTGCTGGAAGTATTCCTCAGGGAGTTTGGTCCATATTGACATGATGGCATCACACAGTTGCTGCAGATTTGTCGGCTGCACATCCATGATGCGAATCTCCCGTTCCACCACATCCCAAAGATGCTCTATTGGATTGAGATCTGGTGACTGTGGAGGCCATTTGAGTACAGCGAACTCATTGTCATGTTCAAGAAACCAGTCTGAGATGATTCCAGCTTTATGACATGGCGCATTATCCTGCTGAAAGTAGCCATCAGAAGTTGGGTACATTGTGGTCATAAAGGGATGGACATGGTCAGCAACAATACTCAGGTAGGCTGTGGCGTTGCAACGATGGTCAATTGGTACCAAGGGGCCCAAAGAGTGCCAAGAAAATATTCCCCACACCATGACACCACCACCACCAGCCTGAACCGTTGATACAAGGCAGGATGGATCCATGCTTTCATGTTGTAGACGCCAAATTCTGACCCTACCATCCGAACGTCGCAGCAGAAATCGAGACTCATCAGACCAGGCAACGTTTTTCCAATCTTCTATTGTCCAATTTCGATGAGCTTGTGCAAATTGTAGCCTCACTTTCCTGTTCTTAGCTGAAAGGAGTGGCACCCGGTGTGGTCTTCTGCTGCTGTAGCTCATCTGCCTCAAAGTTCGACGTACTGTGCGTTCAGAGATGCTCTTTTGCCCACCTTGGTTGTAACGGGTGGTAATTTGAGTCACTGTTGCTCTTCTATCAGCTCGAACCAGTCTGGCCATTCTCCTCTGACCTCTGACATCAACAAGGCATTTCCGCCCACAGAACTGCCGCTCACTGGATGTTTTTTCTTTTTCGGACCATTCTCTGTAAACCCTAGAGATGGTTGTGTGTGAAAATCCCAGTAGATTAGCAGTTTCTGAAATACTCAGACCAGCCCTTCTGGCACCAACAATCATGCCACGTTCAAAGTCACTCAAATCACCTTTCTTCCCCATAATGATGTTCGGTTTGAACTGCAGGAGATTGTCTTGACCATGTCTACATGCCTAAATGCACTGAGTTGCCGCCATGTGATTGGCTGCTTAGAAATTAAGTGTTAACGAGCAGTTGGACAGGTGTACCTAATAAAGTGGCCGGTGAGTGTATATATAGTGTATATATAGTGCATCACCACAAGCCTGTAAACATAGAGGCTTCAATGAAGAGAAGGGAGAGCATTGCAGCTCTTGGGAGAGCTTTAAAACCTATTTTATACAGTCTTTGTTTGTAGCAGTGTTTGTGATGCAGTCGGCTCGTGAAATTTAAATGAGAATCAAAGTCATTAAAAAAAAAAAAATTGAAGTTATTTAAAAATTAAATCGTGAACAGGGTGACTCAAGATTTTATAAGACTTAATCGTGCAGGCCTACTTTTCTATTCTATATCAAACCAACTAATCAAATTGATCAAAAGCCATGTTGGTTTGTCTTTTCACTGTTGCAACAATCACCACTCTGGTTGAAATAAACCCTTAATTCACCCCTTTACTCTTTATTTAAAGGTCCCATGGCATGAAAATGTCACTACATGAGGTTTTTGAAAAATATGTTGTCAGATACTTATATAATAATAATCTGAGCCTATCAGTGGCAAAAACGGCACTTTGTGGACATACTGTACATTGACGGTGCACATTTGCCCTATAGGATTACATTGCTTAATACTGGACCAAATTCAAAGATTTGTCTTCACATTAGACACTTTGATACAAATACATTGAAAATAAAGTCCAGGTTGAAAAATAACAAAACTATCCTTTACCTGTTTACTTATTTCAAATGTGTAGAACTTGCTGCTAATTGGCTCTGTAATTTGTTGGCAGCACAGTGTTTACTGTTGCCCTTTTGTTTCTTTTCAAAATTCATCCCATTGTTATACGACCTCCATGCATTTATGCACACCTCGTCTTGGATTGAATTTAAGTGTGCCTCGGCACAGCAGTGTAATTAGATGGAGCACTGCAGCATATGGAATCACTGGTTGTCTGGTGATGAGTGTGCTCTCCAGTGACTGCTATTCACTTTCATTTCCTTCAAAAAAAAGATTAAGTTAAACATATGGGGTCAGCTAAAAAGAGGAGTTTAATTTGATATTCCAAAATATGATTATTCTGGGGCCTCTTCTGCTCCTCGCTGGCTTCTCAAGCTGTCATTGGCTCACAAATCCGACACTTCCTCCACGCACAATGTTTGCGGATTAGAATAAAGTGTTAAAGTAAAAAAATTACAAAATCCTCAAGCAGAGAGGACAAGTATCTGTTATTGCTCATACAGTTTCCATTTTCCATTCATCCATACTTCTCTTGTTCTTTCTGTCATATATGCACAGTTAGGGAGTGAGTCCTTACCCCAAGTGAAGGAGTTTAAGTACCTTGGGGTCTTGTTCAAGAGTGAGGGGACCATGGAGCGGGAGATTGGTCGGAGAATCGGAGCAGCCGGTGCGGTATTACATTCTGTTTATCGCACCGTTGTGACGAAAAGAGAGCTGAGCCAGAAGGCAAAGCTCTCGATCTACCGCGAGGACCCACGAGATCTCGCGAATTCACATATCGTTGCATGATTTAACAGGATGTAGTTTCACAAAATCCAAAACAAAAAGACAATGAATGGGGATGATGGCGTACACTTTCAGACAGTCTCCCCTCCAAGGCATTCATGGTGTTGATTGTACACAGAAAAAGTTATGTGACGAACGTTAACATTTTAAACCCTGTCTGAATTCATACCCAAATGTGGTAAAAACTCTCTGGGTGGATAGAAAGGTCGCCATTTAACCACAAGATATTTCAGTTTACCCAAGCAATGACTCTGGTTTGTAGCTGCGTTCGTGCAAAAAGTCTCCTTGGACGTTGTTTTCAGACGCGCTTGGTCGGGACGTACCTTTTAACTGACATGCTGCACCAGAACGGGACAGTTAGGTTTAGGGAAAGATCATGGGTGGGGTTACAAAATATACATTTTACGGACACCGGTCTCCTGGGTGAAAGTCCTGTGTTTTCGGTCTTTCATACTCCTAGCTACCTTCGCCACTGACTGAGCATCAGTATTTGATGAGTTTGGAATAAGAACGGGTTGCTTTGTTGACAGAAAGGTACAGTCCTCCATCTCTGGTTGTACCGAATGCCGTTTGAGAGAGGTGATCCACTGCCGCAGCTCATCTATTTTGTTTGATGGCCAGATATTGGCGTGGAAAATGCTGAGTAGAGATAGCCGATAGCCTTTATTTACGGTGTCAATGCCACCTTGCGAGCACTTCTGGTCGGCGGGGCCCGGTTGGTAGCCTGTGACGGTTTGTCGTTGTTTGGGATCAGCCATGATAATATGTGTGAGGTTGTTCAGGCTATGCATGTATGACAGCCCGAGTTAATTCATGGCTCTCTGTAATGACCTGGCGCCGCCTTTTGACCCTTCTGCAACCCTCTCCCCATCCATCTCTCTGCCCGCTACACCTCTCTGGCACTTCACAAATCAGCTGACTCCCCACTCAGAACTCCTGTGGGTATGTGACATGTTTTAAGTCTTCCTCTCTCTCTCTTTTGTTTATGTCTTCCTTTTCGTTTGGTATCCTTTTTCTCCATCTCTGATGACAAAGATCCTCCTTCCATCCACGACCCCTCCTCCTGTCTACCCCCACCTCCCCGCCCCCATCGGCCCTCAGCCCTTCTGTGAGAGCCTGATAGACGCTCTCCAATAAGCAGCCGGCATAAATCTTTCCCCAAGTTGGCCGCAAATATCTCAGCCATGCTGATTTATAGGAGGTGCCTTTCCCATCTGTCTCAAAGAGGGACTACTGTGGTGCTTGCAGGCTGCATGTAGATGGGATAGATTCCTTAATAGCAAGTCTCTTCAAAAGGAGAAGGCCACCTTCACGAGGTACTAGTAAAGAGAGAGAGATAGGCTCATAGAAAGCAAAAGGGACTCACGTGTTAAAAAAAAAAAAAAAAATAAAGGGTCATTGAGGCAGTAAACAGGCAAATGGGCATGGGATGAGAGCTGAGCAGGCTGAGAGATATGGGAACCACACAATGTCAAAAGCACTATCATCTCCCTTTTGAGGAAATGGAGACAAGCAAACAACAACATTTGATGATCGCTCAAATGCCTACAATAACTGATGTAGCCATATTTTTGGCTGATGTAGGCTTGACTATGAACAAAATATGAAGGGATTGTTTTCCCTGTTGGAAACCCAATGTTTAAATTGAAAATTAAATCAAATCCAACTGTGGATTTGCAGAATCAAGACACCCCCTAACAAGAAGCCATTTTTTGTTTCGGTCCCTTGTTCCAAACATATTGGAGGGGGAAATACAAATTCCATGGAGCAGTGTAGTATGATGCATCCATTACTCAACGTGACTGAGCTTCAAATTCTGCTGCAGAGATTGATCCAACCAAAATGCTAGAATTATATGCTAAAACTCTCGAATACTTCTGGAACCAGCAGCTTTGTACCTTGGTTGTCTTTCAGAAATGATTAGTGATTACTCATTAGTGAACACTGCTGTTTGGGGAAACCTGTGCACAGTGCAGCTCCAGCCTACATCCATGATACCTTCAGCATTTCATCCAGCTTTAGAGAGGCATTCATTGATTTTTGGCCACTTGGAACCAATGGAGTAAGCTGTAAACAGCAGTTACATAAAGAGTTGTTAATGCCTATACACCCAGCATACACATATGAACATTGTCATTCATTTGGACTGATATTTGTGTCCACCTGATGTTGGTGGTTGCATGGTGCTGGTGTTGGTCTCTACCAACTTCTGATGGACATATCTGTCTCTCTAGCTGTTAAATGCTCTACTATGCTTGCCAGCTAGGCTAACTGTGTCATTTGGTGGGCAAGGTAAGTACAGTAGGTTAATCTGAGCTTTTTTTCACTGAATTAATAAATTAATTTTATTTGACAGGGACAGTGTACATTAACATTGCCGTAAATGCACCAGAATTAGCTAAAAGGCTATTTTTTATCTGTTGTCCCTGGACAGATCTTACAATTGTCTACCAAAAAAAAAAATACATTAAGAAGATTACAGTAAACACTACAAATATAAAAAGCAGTAAAACAGATATAACTCTTCAAATCCCGTTGATAAACACAGAGTACAAGAATACAGCTGTCTGCTGCTGGTAACGGGGTTGATGAGAGCAGAAAGAACCAAGACAGAAAAGTTGTGGGTGGTTCAATCTAAAACAATAAGCTAAAAGAGGCTAAAAGGCTCTGTGGAACCGAGGGATCAGAGGTTGTCACTATGAGTCACAACTTTCACATTACACATTGTTATTTGATCCATGAATAATATGACATTTTGGATAGGAAGAGCTGTAAATTGGCCACCAAGAGTTAGAGACTTGTGTGTTTTTAATTCTTATCTTAGAAAAAATAAAAACTGGCTATTTTAAACTTACATGGGTTGTGGACATTGATTTGCGCTTAACAGTCTGTACTGTTTGTGCCGAGTTAGCAGAGTCCTTCACGTTTACACTGAAGTGGAGATAAGCACCCCTTTGTCCTTAGCCTGGGCCGCAGCAGATAAACACGGGAAAACACCAAAATTGTGGAAGGCCAGGCTTGACCAGGGGCAGTCAGAGAGAGAGAGTGAGAGAGAAGAAGACATTTGGAAAAGGGGAGGGGATCAGTTTGAATATTCCACCTGTGAAACCAGCTAAGAATACATACCTGATAATGTCATTGTGAAGTCACTCCATCTCAAGATTCAAGATTCAAAATTATTTTCATTGTCATTCCAAAAACACTTTGGGAAGTGCAGTGTAGAACGAAAGTATGTTGCATCGGACCACCATGAAAAGAAACCTAGAAACAGATCAGCAGCTAAAAAATGCAATTATAAGTAATGTTAAAATGCGATATATATATATATATAAATAATATAGCTAGCATTTTAAAAATACGATGCATGTAGAGATACACATGTATATCCCACACATACCAATACATATACATCATATGCACACATACTGTATATTCCATCTTGTCAGTAGGATGTGTCTCCTCGTGTGTTTAGTGTTTAGAGACAACCCGTTCTCACTCCCAACTCGTAAACTACCGTCACTTGGTCAGCGGCTCTCAGCGACTGATACCGACGCGAAAATCACCCTTTTAGCGTCTGTATGAAGTGCACCGGGCAGAGCAACAGCTTGACTGTGGCGCTCTCAGGTGACACAATGGCGTCAAAGATAGCGAGTGGTATGAAAGACAGAAGATCCACGTCAGGAGGTTGGTTGGGAGACCGAAGTTCATGTCCGTTGTTCTCCCGTGTGTCACTGAAATGTACATTTTGTAAACCCCACCCACGGTCTTTCCCTAAATCTAACTGTCCCGTTGTTGTGCTGCTTGTCACTGAAACGTACATCTCAACCCAGAGCGTCCAAAAGCCACGCCTACAGTCCCGACCAAGCGTGTCTAAAATTGACACCAAAGGGCTAGACTATAAACGAGAAGTTTTGCATCAGTAACAAATGCCTAAAGTAACTGCATACCTAGATAGCCTACATATTTGCACTTGCTGCTATTGCACTTCTGGTTAGACATAAACTGCATTTCGTTGCCTTGTACCTGTGTAATGACAATAAAGTTGAATCTAATCTAATTTCAATGATAAATCGTTTTCAAAATGGCATTGCCACAGTTAAGACCAGGAGCAGAATATGTTGGGCCACATATGAAAAGCCCACGCACTAGAACCTGCATTTTATTGTCTTGTGGTTGGCAAGGTGCTACCTCAGCCTGAGGTGAGAGCGGCAGAATATTATTATATTTACTCTTTTGTCTTACACCTCTCTCCTCAATTTTGGCAGAGCTTCCATTTCTCTGGACTGAGCATTGGTGGATCAGTAGCGATAGTTTTTCATTCGTGTTCACATCCAAATACGCTCGGGAGTTTTTGAAATGAGTAGAGGGGTGAAGCCATCGTGCAACACCTTCTCTGTACAAGAATATTTATGAATCATTCATTCTCTATCTCAAAATTGAAACCAATGAAAATGACATTCCTGATTATGTGTTACATAAATCTATAAACAGACGCATTTGTCAGTATAAGGATGTAAGATGTCTCGAAACGGGGAATTGAGACGTTTGACAAAAGCCGAGATGTGTGTTTGCCTGCTGTGGCCTTAGTATAGAGTATAGACCTTGAGGTGTCAGTGTGTCTTCAGCCTGAGCTCCTACCAGACACACACACACACACACACACACACACACACACACACATTGGAAGAGAGAATGCAAGTAAACACACTGAATTTCAGGGTTTTGCAATGCTGAGTTCTCTTTCATTACGTTTTGTAATGACAATTTTAATGTAATACTAAAACGCTGTTTCAGCAAGGTGGTCATTTCATTTCGTTCAATAAGGCCATAACCTCCGAATGATCAATACAATCAGAAGAGCCTCTTATCAGTTAAGTAGACCATTTATCCCTTGACTGATTAAGGTCTTGGTTTTTGTGGGTCCTTAGTTAACTAGACAATCTTAAGGTAAATATATATATTTGACTTTTGGTTATAGAACCTCCTCTTTTACAAAAACCCACTATTTCCACAACATGAATTGACGATTTATGTCCAATGCCAACATTTAGCACCAGTGCAAGAAATACATAAACTGGCGTTTATGTGCAGAGGGATGAGAAGTTGTGGAGATGAATGGCCGTGTGGCACATTGAACGATTTTAATGCTGCATGCCGGAGAGCGTGTTCTGTCTCAAATTTGGAGTTATGTTTTCTTTCTTTCTTCTCTTTTTTTTTTTTAAAAACACAATCTTTCCCTAACTGTAACATACCATAGCTGCCATGCACAGATTGTAGAAAATGAAAAGAAAAATGGACAAAACAATCCCAACTCAATGTCCATTAACTAGCTTGTTCCATTTTTTTAACCATGTCTCATGGTCTTCATCATATATATGGATAGCATAGATAGGTAGGTAGGTAGGAAGATGGATAGATAGATAGATAGAAAATAACACGTGTCTTTCCAAAGAGCATGCGTTATGCAATCCTCCATAACATAGATACAGTTACATACAACATAAATACATCTGTACAGAATACATAATGTTTTATTGGGATTCACGAGCTGTGGTCTAAACTGCTATGGGAAAGCTTAGCTTAAACATTTTTGTGTGGCATTTTAGGCATTTTTTGTGACCGGACTGCTTAGACATGAAAGGGTAGAGGGAGGGGGGGGGATGACATACAGCAAAGGGCTGCAGGTCGCAACCGAACCTGCGGCTCGTGCGTCGAGGACTTGAGCCTCCGTACATGGGGGCCCAAAATCCTTTTTAAATTCAAAATGCTATTTACTGCAGAACAGATGTCAGTATTTTACTTTAACCACATGCTGCAGTAATCTGGATGTTTTCCCCAATCCCAACTCATGGTCCACTTCCTAGCTTTTTCCATATTATATGGTCTTCACATTGGATTGGAATTGTTTTGTCAGGCTACTATTTCCAAGGTCAAGTATGAACTGTGCTTGCCATGCAGGATTTGAAAAACGTTGGCACTGATTTATGAAAAAACGTGAGCAGCGAATGTAATTCAGGTTAATATTCTGTCAGGTAATGGTTGTTCAGAATGCACTACAAGCTGACACGATAAGATGAAAAAATAAAGTAATACACAATGCAATTACTACAGAAAAAGCTGCAGCATTTTACTTTTACCACATGCTACAGTAATGTGTTCATTTTTGAGTAAAATACTGAACAAATGAATAATTATTTAAAATGTCAGAACTGCGAAAGGGTTACATTACCCAGTTCAAATCATTCAGCACTTACGTAAAAGTAATATGAACACTTGCAGCAGTGATTTCTAGCTGGGATTAATGTATGATACAATGGTACTTAACATCACTTCACCCACATACTGTACTGTGGTAGTTATTAGTGGCGCCGGCAGGATTTCTTTTCATAGTATGCACATAAAACACGCTTACACAATCGTGTACAGGTTATTTGCAGAAGAGTCATGCAGAAGGCCAAATGCACCACACAATAATGTAGTCATATCTCTTGTGACTTTCAACAGAAATAATATATCTAAATAAGCCACAGAGAGATGGCTGAAGTTGTTTTGGATGCATTTTCCATTGCATTTTTCTGGGCTTCTGTAGAACTTTGGATTCAGCGATCTATTTATTCACAGTGACATGTGGGCTGCACATGCTCAATGTAACAGTCCACCTATGAGTCATAGACGAGAGTAAAGTGCTTGCTGTAACCAGTTTATAAAAGCACTTAAAACAGTGCCGAGAAAACGTACAGATGTGTCTTACCTAACAGTCCACCAGCCACAACCACCACAGAGATTACATTACCAGCAGGCCAGACCTGCCCCCTATGCTCCACCAAACACCACCTTCCTGGCTATTCCACACAGCATTCTGGGATAGGAGCAAAATCATGGTCACCAGAGGATGATACTTAGAAATAATTCGTTGAAGTTCTGTCCACTGCTCGCAAATCTTTAATTTCAATTGTAGTTGTAATAGTTCATGGCGTAGCAGGGCGCTGCAGGGCGTAGCTGGATATAGCAGGGCTGAAAAGCAGAAGATTCTTTCCCCCATGGTCATATTCGTTAACCATAATTACTAAAGACCATAAGCCTTTCCCCTTGGCTTCATCATCAGGCCAAATTTCCACTTGTGCACAACAACAAAAAATATGAAAGAACTGCTTGAGGTTTCTGGCCCTATTGCACCAATTTCAAATTTTTCAGGTTCATATTTTTGTGTGTAGGCTACCATGTTGTTTTTGCTGAACAGAACCAATGGCCATCGCAATGGAATATAATGAATTAGGTCCAGCTTTGGTGGTTCACTTCGCTGTTCTTAGTTATTTAAAGTATTTGTGCGCGTGCTTTTGTCTGCCTCGTTTTTCGACATAAACAGAGAATTTTCCCATCTAAAAATGGGGAACCATCTCTCTCCGTCACTGTTTGCAGCAGATAAAGAACAGCGCATTGTGCATATTTAGAAACCAGCAGGCATGCCCTTAAAAAAGCCGCGGTTAAATTGTTTGAAGAAGGTTCTCATGGATGAAATGCTTTTGTGATATAAAAAAAAAAGATTGTGGGTGAATGTGGGGGTGAGCGAACAAGTTATCATTGTGTGTACATGTGCATGCATTTGCCCGCATGTGTGTGGGTGTGAGTAGTTTGGCATGTTGGCATGCGTTGGTGTATTCGTGCACGTGAGTTTACACAGCTGTCAGATACTGGGCAACAGCATAGACATGTATTGTTTGTGCTGCCGTACCTGCCTTTTGGCAATGGAAGACGCTGTGATATAAAGCCAATTGTGCAGTTAGATTACTGCAACAAGAAAAGATTTCCTCACATCATTACGGATTTGGCTGCTAAATTAAAAAAGAAACCCAAGAAATTGCTTCTTGAAGTGTGGACAGATTAAAAACAACTATGGCTGCTCCATTTGATGAGAAGGACTACAAAACAAAAGATGTTAACCACAAACCATGGCGGTGTAATCACTCCCGGGTCTAACTTTAGAGGATATGCTCAGAAGACATTTCTCAGTGGATTTGGTTTGAGCCACAGACAAAGCTTGATGGTCTCTTGAGACAGGGTGGATGGGGAAAAGATGGAGCAGAAGAAGAAGAGAGTGAGTGAGCTCAAGGCCTGAAAAGACAGGCTAATTGGACAATAACATGCTGCATTGAGAGAGGACATTGTTTTTTAATGTAATCTAGAGAGAATGCTAAATAAATAAAGGAAACCCAGCAATACCAGAATGTGTAAAATGTCACAGCTTCCCAATAAAGACACACATGGGCAACTCCAGAGACCAGCAAACATATCGTAATTCCTCAAATAAAAGCCGGAGCCTTTATTTACCTGAACCGCAGAAGGTACCAGGCTTTTATTTGAAGCAGGCTTTTGTTACATGCAGGCCTTTATTTCTAATTCTATCTGTTTGATAAGTATACTTGTTTTAAATTTCCTGTTTTAAATGAAAAGCCGTAGCGTTCCAGTGGACAGAGATCATTCATTTTTTTAAGTGACATTTGCAAAAATATCACCATACAACAACAGCCAGAAGGGCGACAGAGCAATTTGGGTCAGAAATAATCAAACACCACCACTGTGTCAGTTTGAACCCTGTAAATGTACCGGGTATTTATTTAAAATACAGGTACTACGGTATTGCTGATAGATTACAATAAGATCTTACAGTTGTTACACCAGTATCTGATTAACATTAGACGGTAGCTAGCTAGCTTTGTTTCTAGCTCCAAGCTAACTTTTTGCCCTAGCTAGCTGATAATGCTCTGATCTTGTTGGTTCAGCCTTCTGTTTCTTCTAGAGGATGGATACCCGACCCGAGCCCGACGGGACCCAACGGGACCCGACGGGTCGGGCCGGGTTCGGACAGATTTTTAGAAAGGATGCTCGGGTTCGGGTCGGGCTCGGTCACATCAGCGCGATAATTCATTGAACATTTTGAATTTAAAACAGCTTATTATGTAGGTAACCAATGGGCCTGTTTCACCTGATGCAAATGTTTGTTTTTGGATTAAAATAAATGTCAAATATCACCCTAACATCCGTCTTCCTGTGTGCTGTGACAACCAAAGACGTGCGTATTAAGCTCCATGTGGCAGCGCAACGATGGAAGATGTTAAAAAGAAGTTGGCCGCAGGAGATTTTAAAACTATTGAAAACGAAGGAAAGTCAGCTGTGCATTGATGCGCTCATCTGTTGACATTTCCCGATGCCTTCCTACAATTGCTTAATAAAAGCGGCTTTCCACACAAATTAGTATGAGAAACAAATGCGATTTTAACTGTGTCGGGCTCGGACAGAAAAATCCGGCCCGATCCGCACTCTAGTTTCTTCCAGTCTCGAATCCTCCTGGGGTCAAATGACTCGCAGCTTTTTTACCCGAGTTTTCCTCCGCATACTTAAAAAATCTTTTCGTTTTGTTTTTTAAAAGTCCATCATTAGCTCCAGCGCCTGTCATTCTCTGCTAGCACTAAATGAGACTCGTGTTATATCCAACGTAGCTACTGCCATCTATTGGCATCTTCCTGTGCTTTACTACACACTACACACACACAGCCGCATTGGCTAAAATACCGGTAGGACAATAATACTTATTTTTATTTATTTATTTGTTTATTTGAAAAGGGGACAATGTACACTGATCAACATTCGAAGCAAGTGTAAGCGTACCCGAGTTAGCCATAGGCTAGTTTTCATCGGCAGTCCCCTAGCCAGATGTTATTAGGCATCCTAAAATAATAAACATCCTAAATAATAAACAGTTATAATACAATGAAGATATTTATACAATAGACAAAAGGTTAAAAATTACAATGTTAAGTCACAACAATCGAATAAACAAGATAAGCATTTTACTTTACATGAGTGCCATAACCCAGAAAACCAAATTGGGGGAAAAAAAAAAGCATGAATATATCGTTGAATCTGTTAAATTAAATTGGTATAAATGTACATTATGATAAACTTGAATGCACATTATATGAAAGGCACTTTTAAGTGAGTACCATTTTTTTAATTGAGGAATTACGGTACATAGGCCTAGAATTAGAACTGAATTATAGATCTGCACAGGCAAAGGGTCGTTTTTGTACGGCTCCGGCCCAGGATCCCACTCTTCATCTTTTCAGCATGTGCTCAATAAATGTCATGGAAATGGAAACCATAAGAGTTGATATTTCTTCATTTCCAAAAGTCAAAATCATCCAATTCAAATTCTAAATATGCCAACCTTTTCTAACAAGATGTACACCAACGTGACCAGCACTTAAAGGAATAATTTAACATTTTGGAGAAAAACGCTTGGCAATCATCTGGTTAGCTTAATCTGATTAGTGTAGCACAAAGGCTGAAAGTAGGGAGGAGCAGTCTGGCTTTGTCCAACGGTAATAAAATCCACCTACCAGCACCTCTCAAGGTCCCAAATGTACATGGTGTATCTTCTTTGTTTATTGTGTGGAAAATCTTACGTGACAGCTTGCCATTATGCATGGGGCTGGACTATTTGTTGTCAGTGAGCGGTTGCCAGGCAACCAGCAGAGTCATTGGGAGGCAGACATGGGACGTACAAATACTTTGTTACTGTACTCAATTAGATTTTTCAGATTTGTTTTACTTAACTATTTTTGTGCCAATTTTTTTACATTTTAACATGAATACTTATATACGGTACTTTCTACTCTTTACATTTTACAAAACTGGCTCGTTACTTTAGTTTCAAATAATTTCAGTGGCGTTATTTTTCATGTCCTCAATACTAAACTCCGAATTCAATCTAATTGGATGGAAATATACGTTGCACTCGTCGCACCACTACAAGACAACCCGACAGATTCAGCGGCATTCATTCGCGGCAACTCATTGCTGCTTGATGGCGGTCACGTTAGCAAGTAGTAGTATGAACGGCGACATGATTGAAAATGAAGAAAACAGATCCCAGAGAATGGGCAGTCAAGCAGCAATCCCGATCATCCAATTCAATTTTTTTTTTATAGTATCAATTCATAACATGCATTATCTTGAGACACTTTACAGATATAGTAGGTCTAGACCACACTCCAGAATTTACAAGGACCCAACAGTTTCCTCCAGAGCAAGCAACAGTGCGACAGTGGCGAGGAAAAACTCCTCTTAGGCAGAAACCTCGGTCAGACCCAGACCCAGACCCAGGCTCTTGGTAGGCGGTGTCTGACGACCGGTTGGGGTTACAATGAAGAGTGGCAATAACAGTCACAAAAAATAGTAGTTTGTAGTAGTTCACGGCATAGCAGGGCACTGTGTGGCGTTACAAGGCACAGCAGGATGTAGCAGGGCACAGCAGGACGTAGCAGGACGTAGCAGGATGTAGCAGGGCACAGCAGGACGTAGCAGGACGTAGCAGGATGTAGCAGGGCACAGCAGGACGTAGCAGGACGTAGCAGGACGTAGCAGGGCGTAGCAGGGCATCGCAGGACGTGTAGCGGGACCATGGCGACAGCTGAAACCATGATCCTCGACCTTATCTGAGAGAGCTGTTTGAGATAGTAGGCATCAAGAATGACTCCTGGCCAGTGTGCTGCGTAACTCTAAAAGTATGGGGAACTTCTTAGTTAATGTCTGTTCAGTAATTCATATTTTATCCTTTATTTTCTTTCCAGAAGCCATATTTGAGCACACACACATATACCTTTTTTTCCATGTCCACTGAAGTTTCTCAGCTAGTAACATTCATGTGGTCCAGGTAGCTTTGCATAAATATTGGTTGTCATTTGCAAGTCTACTTTTACTTTTATACTTTAAGTACATTTCCAAGCTTGTACTTTGTTACTTTTACTTGAAGAAGAAAGAAGTTAAATAATTTATTCTACTTCTACCAGAGTATTTTTTTTAACACGAGTATCTGTTCTACTAAATGTGACCCATGCTTTGGTCCGTTTGGGAATTTCCGACATGAAAAAAGAATTCCTTTCCAGGCCAAAACCCTGACCCAAGCCACAACACATTCAGATTAAGGGGAAGAAAAAACACAAGCAAGTGGAAACATGTTTCTAGCCTCCTCTCCACCTTCTCTCCGACACCTCCTTCTGACGCACGATCCAGCTAATGAGCGGCCAGCGCTGTCTAATTGATGTGACTTTGCTCCGACTTCCCTGGGAGGGGGAGTTGTCTTTGTGAAGGTGAGGCTTTACACAGAGGTGACTGACTCAAATGCTTCAAGCCTCTGGATGTGAAACTCAGCGTACTTACTGAAATATGACTGAACAGAGGGTAGAGTTTGACAGAAATGGCTCATGACAGATTTGGACGGAAGACTTAAATAGTAAGGATGAAGCCACTTGATACCTAAATCTGTAGGCTTCCACCGACTATGGGTAGTTGCAGTATGGAGAGGAGGATGATAGGACACAAAGAGAAAGGATAAAAGAGGAATACTGGATATAGGAGAGCAGAGGTGGGTAGAGTAGCCAAAAATTGTACTCAAGTAAAAGTACTGTTACTTCACAATAATATGACTCAAGTAAAAGTAGTCATCCAAATAATTACTTGAGTAAGAGTAAAAAAGTGCTTGATGAAAAAACTACTCAAGTAGTGAGTAACTGTTGAGTAACGTCTGATTTATTTCTTAACGCAAGCATCAATCAGACAAAAAATACAAAATAATCATCTTTAGGCAAATTATAGTTCATCCAATCAATAGAATAAATTAAAATGTATTTATTAATTACAAAATAGCTTAAGTGAGAGACTTAAACATCAAATTTTGATGGATACTATATATATGAAATATTCTAAACGTGTAAAAGACAAACATTCGCCTCTCCACAGCAAAAACAAAAATGACTGCTACACGTCTCCTCAGGTTAGATGTTGAGTTGTTGGACGCTGAAATGTCCGTTTGTTTTGGTTGACACTAAACGCAGCACAATGTAGCTGGTGTTTCACACTTTTATTAAAAGGTAAACATGCTTTCACTATGAGGCCGGGGGTGTTCCTCCTCGTCTGTGTTGCCTTGGCGACGGTTGATTTTAACATTTGTTATCCACGTATACAAGGACAACAGTAGATTATGTAATGTGGGAGAGGACATAGGGTTGGATGGTGGGGATCACATATGACGAGCCTGTCATGTAGCAATACAGCTTTAAAAAATAAAAAAAACTACAAACACCAACTACGTACTCTGTTCTGCAAATATAAAAGTAGCTTTACACACGGCAGTGAATGCACTCAGCACAGGAGAAAGATCCATAAAATGAGAGGCAGAGAGAGGCAGGCGTTCAGTGAAGAGCAGATTAGAGGACGTAAACGGACGCGTGATGGGCAGACGGACAGGAATGCAGAAACAGAGACAGACTGACGTCAAAGCCGAAATGACTGTTTCCTTCTGAACAAAATCTACAGCTGCACTTGATAGGTGGAATATTTAAGCATGGAGGTTTTCAACTGTATATTTCATCTATTCTAAGGATCATCCAAAGAAGGCTTAGATAGAGGTAACACGATCCCACAGTTGAGAAAAGATCTATTATCTATTAGATAATAATCTGTGAGACACTGTATCACAGAAATAGATAAACTGACATGTGTGAGGACAAGAAGAAAAGTATAACAGAGGAGTTAGTCTGATGTTCAGAGAGACACTTCCTTGTTGGTTATCTTCCTTGTTCAATAATTGAATAAAGCTGCATTTAATCTAAATTTATTGGACTCGTCATGTGTGCAGTCTCCTCCATTTCCGGTCCAGATTCCCAGATATCAGCGCTGTACTGATGTAGCCTGATCATCGGAGTGAGACTACATTTACACTGCTACATTTTGGTTTTTAAGCTGACTTTTGAGCCAAAAGCGATCTGTGTGTTTTTTTAGCAAAGTGTTTTCAGCTCCAGTAGAAGAACTAATCTCCGCTTTGAATTAAGACCAAAATATCTCATCAAAATTCTCGTATACTGGGCATGCGTGTGCCGGTGGTAAGCAGGAGGCAGCATGTATACTCAGCTCGTTGCTGGTAGTTGCCATGGTAACATTAGTAGTATAGTTTCAGAGAACGACCTGTTGTGACTCCCCAGTGCAGATTTGAGTCGTGCATGCTCAGATGTAAACGCTTTACGGCACAACGAGTCATACTGAAATTTGTGAAATCCATGAAATAATAAACTTTTCTCATTACAAACAATAACAAAATAACAATTTAGCTATCTGATTGTTTTATTGCTAACGTTAGCTCAAAACGCCGTTCCACTGACAGCCTTTGTTGTGTTTGATGCTAACTTGTAGCCAGCAGTGAACCAACTTGGTTAAGTAAGTTCATTTTTACTATACTGACATTACAGAAGTCTCTCGTTAGCATCTTGTATTTTACTTGTCGCGTAGTGACGCATGCGCGACTCAAATCTGCACTTGGCGTTCGTTGGGGAGTGACAACGTCATGACAGGTAAGACTCGGATCAGGTGGCGAAACCTCGGCGCCAGTGTCGGTGTTGCCAAAGGTCTCAACCCAGCAGTCTCCAAACCAAACCAAGGGTCAGAAGTCTTTTCAAATGTCTCCGGTTTAGAGTTTTCAAATGTAAACATGAGAGAAAGACAGGGTTAGCAGCTACTACCTATGGCTATGATCCCTACTACTTGGACAAGCAAGGCCGTCTCTGTGTCCATCTTCATCTCTACATCAGAGGGCACACTGAGGCGAGCGTGGAGGTGCCCGGGACAAACTTTAGAGTTTGAGTATTTATTTAAACTTTGAACTGAAGCCATAATCTTTCCCTATCCTTAACAATGCTGTTGCCATGTACATATATTGTGCTGCAAAAAGTGAGAACTTTAAACATGTTGGCATTTGAACTAATTGGCATTGATCTTAATCTGCCATGTGTACGGTGCATTGGAGAGCAGTGCTTGGGGTCATCGCTATGTTCCCTCAGCTATTCATTTCTATCAAAATGTCCCCCCCCCCTCATCAAAATTAGGCCCTAGTGTGGTCCCTCAGCCCCTAACCAGTGGCGGTATGTGGGCTGAGGGACCACACTAGGGCCTAATAGGTAGATAGGGCTGAGGGAGCATAGACACGCTCCCCAGAATTCCTATGTATATGACTCAGGCGTTGCCAAACTAAAAAGCCAAAAACCTTTCTGATTCTATAGTGTTTTTGGCAGGATGCTGTGATGTTTTTTTTCCCAGAGAAGCAATTGTAGCAATGACTCATTTTAATCTGGTGCCACCCATCTGTCCATGTCTGGCCAGGGCATTATCGAGCTTGTGTAAACTGGCTCTAGCAGTAGCCTTTTTCTGTTTAGGAGGGGGCGATTATCGTGTCCCAGCCAATTGGTGGCGAGTGTCACGTCAGTACTGCAGACGTCACTTTAGATCAAGATGGATGCCGCAGTAGCAGTTGCTAGGAGGAGCAGTTGACATTTGTCATGTAGTTAGATTATGTTGATCTAAGAGTTGTTACACACTGTCGCTTGTCATCATTTGTGAATTTTTATGAAAGGGAAGATGTTGGGTTGTTTTTCCGACTAGCGGGAAGGAGGTCTAGATGCTGATGAGCTAAAAGACAAAATCTGATTTGAATTCAGTAAAAAAGCAACACTAGTGCGGCGTCTTTAGGTCAACTGTATTCAAAATTAACCAACTTAGATAGACCTTATTACTATAATAACTAATAAATCCTCCATCTTTCTGCAGATTGTTGAAATAAACTGAATGAGCATGTTATTTCCTCAGGGAGCTGGCAGTGTTTGGAGTGTATTAAGGATGGGTGAGTGGAGGCCGTCACTGGTGCCTTTGTGTGGAAGTAGTTCAGATGTCTATTCCTTTTAAGATGTCTATTCTAAGATGCATTTGTGTGGTTTTAGCTTTTTTTTTGCTCTGCAGTCCATTTCACATGGCTGTTTGTTCTCTTGATACAGTTCCTTGTCTCCTTTATGTGGTGCACTTGGTTTAGCATGGTGGTTTTTTTTTCCATGCTCTCTGGCAGGGATAGTCACTGTCTCTGGGGCCGTTCTAGTGCATTGTGGGTCAGACAAAACAGGACTGGGCCACGTCTGTTACAAAGCCCCGCTGGGTAAGGCCCAGTGCCATCGGATGGCTTGACATTCAGTTTCTGTCGCAGTGCTCGAGGGGCCAGATGGACACACTGCAAAAAGATTGCAAACCTAGCAAGTGATTTTATTTTGTGCTTCGATTCATTTAAGGTGTATTACTGCAACTAAAGATTTTCACCCCCTAAAATTAATTCACAGTTCATCTGCAGGAATGTAAAGGTTGCGTCCGAAAACGCATCAAATGCACTACATACTCATTATGTATGCTATCGTCCAACGTACTTTTGTGTGAGTAAAGAGTAGTGTGTATCTTTTCAGATGCACTAAGCTGACACTTCCTGAAAGCCTCATTGCCGGCTGGAGACACGTAACCATGGTAACCCCTGCCGACCTCCGCTTTTGCGGCATTGCCAGATAATGCTTAAATACTGAGCATTATCACATTAATATTAGCATTAGGTAATTAACTAGGTCACAGGTGACAAAATCACAGATTGTAAATATTTAGAAATGTAAATTAGAGCGTTAATGACGTCTGTTATGAATGTTTTCTATACTGTAGTATTTCAATGGAAATAGTATGCAATTTGCACATTATTGGTATCATACAAACAAAAAAACTACCGTACATACTGATTTAGCCTATTTGATAGAATTTTAGTATGCAGTTTCAGATGTAATAAGCTTCATCATTAATATTGATGACTCTGTTTATTCTGTTCCACTCACAACGTGCAGACGCTTGAGCTGTTTCCAGCACCAAATCTCAAGCCATTTCAAGGCTTTCCACTCTCCTACTCATAGCTTGTAGCCGGCTCTAGCCCATTCAAATCCCTCATACTCGCTGGTCTTGAATTGAGAAATCTGTGATTTAAACAACAATGCTGTCATCACACAGACCTAGCAAACCAGCAATTCAAGTTTTCTATCAAAGGGATGTTGCATTTCTTGGTAAGACACTCCCCCGATGGAGTCTAGACACTGGAGGTGGCGGCAAAGGAGCCCGAAGACCTGACTGAAGGAGTTGACGGAGCGTCCCGCAGGAGGAAGACCCAGGGTGCCTTTGGGTGACGGTGGATGGTTGCATGCTGTGCCTGAAATGACAGCTGACAGCAGCAGGGAGAGAAACAGATTTAAAGCAACGAACGCCTCCAGCAGCTGATTTGATTTAGGAAGAGAGCAGTGATTAAGTGTTACAGAAGGCCTTACAGAAAGAATTTCCGCTGAGCTACATTAGAGAGCGGAGTGTTGGGGCGGCTGTGGCTCAGTGGTAGAGCGGTTGCCTGCCAATTGGAAGGTTGGTGGTTCAATCCCTGGCCCTGCAGTCCCATGTCGAAGTGTCCTTGGGCAAGACACTGAAGCCCGAGTTGCCCCCGCTGCGCATCGGAGTGTGAATGTGTGTGTTTATCTGATGAGCAGGTGGCACCTTGTACGGCAGCCTCGGCCACAGTGTATGAATGTGTGTGAATGGTGAATGTATCCTGTATGATGTAAAAGTGCTTTGAGTAGTCGTTAAGACTAGAAAAGCTATATAAATACAGCACATTTACATGTTGTTTTTCCCTCTGGTGGACGTGGCTTTTAGAGTATGACGCGATGCGCTCTACCTATTCAACCAGGTGATTTTATTTTCTTTTTATGATGAATCATAGGAGGAACATCTCCCTGGAATTGCACCTCATATGATGTTCATGTTGTATATTTCATATTGTGCAAAGTCTCTGAAAAGACACAGCACTTCCAGGCTGGAGGGCAAAGCTTCTGGAAGGGCCTAGGTAGGATCACACAGAAGGCCGACTTTATTTCTACTGGCTCTCATGTTAATGGCATTCTGTAGTGTAAGGTTACAGAATGTACTCTGGTACACAGTTTAGCTCTAAAACCCAAGAAAATATGTCCATAAAACGGCCTTCACCCCCCATGTCAGTGGAACCCCCCCGAATAATTAGTTAACCCACTAATTGAGGATATTGGTGACATGGTCACATGATATATTACTAAAATATCCTTTGCTTGAAAAAATTTTTATAGGAATACTGTCGGTTACAGTTTATCAAGGTAAGCCGTAAGTTGAATTTGTTCACTGTTAGGCCATAAACACGCAGCTGCCTGGTGCCTTATTTCCTCGTCTGATAAATATTTGCCAAACGAAGTCACATTAACATAAACTAAGTGAAATATATGTAAATGCACAATATGATCTGCAAGCGCTGAAGGGTTCTCTGAGTGAATACATCGAGAAGAAAGGTTAAGTAATTTGCATTTTTTGCAGTGCATGAAGCGATGGCCTACACATTTCTTCCCCCCCCCCTCCCTTGGGGGTTAACCGGGGGCAGCCCTGGAAGCATGTCTTCTCCCTACAAACTTTTGCAGCATCTGTGTCTGGACGTCATGAACAGAGCCATCCGTGAGCCAACAGTCCCTCAGGCTTTGGGGCGGAGGAGGGTCATTCATTCTGCCCCGCAAAGCTCAGAGCTTCTGCTCCTCTTTGTCACAACCGACCACCCCCTCCATATCTCCCTCCCCCCTTTCCGCTGCTTCTTGGAGTGCTTCCAGCCTCCAGGCAAGGAGCCTGTGATGAGGGAAGGGAAGAAAGGGGGAGAGGAGGATGAGGGGGCTGGATGGATTGCCTGGCTCTGATCCAGGCGTTAGCACTGGAGGAGGAGGAAGAGGAGGAGGAGGAAGAGGAGGAGTAATGCTGTTTGTTTCTAACTCTCTGTTCAGAGAGAGACAGCAGCACTGAATAAATGGAAGTCAATGGAGGGCGGTCAGTGCTGGAGATGGACACGACTTTACTGCAGGCAGCAGGAATTCAGGCAACTTTATACATTTGATCACATTTTGTATAGTGTACATAATTACATGTGCATGTAGCTACAAGCTACTGCATGTGCTGTACATTTTTACATTATCTTTAAGGCAGTGAGTCTTATGTATAGTATGGTTGTCACAATCTGAGCTATCTGGGCGCCCACGATTTCAATTTTAAATCAAAAATCGTTTGAAATAAGCTTTCAATTTCAACTATTAAAATTGAAAGTAGGGATGGCGATTCCCCCAGTATTTAAAAAAACAATTATTATATTTGTATTATTACCACTATGATGTTATATATCATTACTAAGGTTGTCAAAATGAACGCGATAATGAGTTTACCCAAATTCCTTTTGACGGCACTAGTTGTTTTGTTCTGTGATTTGGGCCTCGCGTCGCGCCCATAAACTGTATATGAATGGACAGTGGGTGTGGGTCAGTGGTGGAGCGGTCGCCTGCCAATCGGAAGGTTGGTGGTTCGACATGCAATCCCATGTCGAAGTGTCCTTGGGCAAGACACTGAACCCCGAGATGCTGCGCCATCGGAGTGTGAATGTGTGTGTGAGTGTTTATCTGATGAGCAGGTGGCACCTTGCACAGCAGCCTCGACCACAGTGCATGAATGTGGTTCCTGTACTATGTAAACAGCACTTTGAGTAGTTGTTGAGACTAGAAATATGTTTTATATATAAGAACAGTGTATTTACATTTACAGCGCATGTGTGACGTCACCCATTGCTTTGTGGAGATCTGCTATGAGTTGTCAAGTTTGCCGTTAGGGCGCAGCCATCCTGGTTGCGGAAGTGTCGATTTTAGACGAGAGGAAGGAGGGAGGAGCCCTTATGCAATTACTTTCCACTGCACTTTAATTCGGATAGCTTCTGCCCAAACTTTATTTGTATTACCATAAATCATTGTAATACTGCTCATTTTAGCCTAACTTATTATATCGATCTGTAAAAATTCTGTCTATAATAGCCGCCTGTATATACAGTATATTCATAGTACATACTCACCTGTAAATCTTGCTCATATTATGTTCATTGTACATATCTCTACTTATAGTAATTTTCTTATACTTATACTAAATTTCTACTTATAGTAATACCCAAACTGTATATTATATTCAGTACATATCCAGCTGTAAATCTTGCTCACAATACTTGTTATCTATATTTTATATTCATAGGACAAACCCATCTGTAATATTCTGTTTATAATAGTATTCATCTCTATATTTATTCAGTACATATCCATGTCCTGCACTCATGGGACCAGTGTATATCCTGCACCTGCTGCTACTGCACTTCTGGTTAGACCCAAACTGCATTTCGTTGCCTTGTACTTGTACCTGTGTAATGACAATAAAGTTGAATCTAATCTAATCTTACACTCTACTCTACGTCACACACTTTCACTGGCAGTCACATCATAGCCACGCCCTAAAATACCCCCTGCTTTGTCGCTGATTTTAAAATCAACAAGACAATAATTCAAAAGATAAAAATCATTTGGTGTTGCAGAAGACTTAAAACTAGCGATTGAGACCATAAACTCATTATGAAAAATGTTTACTGAAGTTTCACTACAAATATTTACTGAAAATTTAAATCAAGTGAGTAGTACACCATGATAACATCAAGGGGATCACTAAACCCGCCCAAACCCGCCATCTGTGATTCAAAATTCAATGAGCAGAAATGGATAAAAACAGGGCCTTTTTAAAAGGTAAAAGTAAGTTTCAAAGCCCTTCCAGATGGTTCTCTCAACACGACTAAAGTTATTTGCATGTACTGATGATGTGTATTGAGTTACCACCGGAGTATGTTGTTTCTCAAATGCCACTTCGGCATTAAAAACCTGGAAAAATATCCCTTTTAAAGTACATGTAGATACAGATGAAAAATGTGCCATTAAATATTTGAATCAATTGACATTAACTGACTTTTGACTTTAATTTCACAAACCCAACTCAAGGTCTGTTTTCCCAGAGCTTTCCATTGTATTACATGTAATATGTGAGATGCCACTGGTGTCACTATTACATGCACTTTTGTTGCAAGTTTGTTTTCATGGTTGGAATATAATATATCGATAGCAATTTCTCTTCTGCCTGGCAACAGAATAGGAACATTACGTCTACTTGTTTATTACTGGGGACAGATGCTTAAATGACAATAAACACTGATTATTATGTGAAACCAGCCTTGATAATTTATCAGCCATGCACCCAACTTTAAACTGCGCTGTTTCTGCGGCGGCATTAGCAATGTTCGTACAGTGCAAATGTCTAATATTAGAGCAGGATGTTACTGCAGAATTTCTAAAATCCCTCTATACATGCAAAACACCGTGACTTATAGCTAAAATAAAGGCCTATCTTCCTTCAAAAGACCTTGAAAAAGTCATCCATGCTTTTATCACTGCTCGGCTGGATTATTGTAATTCTTTATATATATGGGTCTACACCAGAAATCTTTAAATTGGCTCCAGCTTGTCCAAAACGCAGCTGCTCGCCTTTTAACTAAAACAAAAAAACGTGAACACATAACGCCGGTCTTGGCCTCCCTCCACTGGCTCCCTGTCCGTTACAGGATAGATTTTAAGATTTTATTGCTTGTTTTTAAGGCCTTAAATGGTTTGGCGCCATCTTACCTGGCTGATCTCTTATGCCACCATTCTCCAGTCAGAACGCTGAGGTCAACAAATCAGCTGCTCTTGAAAGTCCCTAGATCAAAGCTAAAAAATAAGGGCGATAGAGCCTTTGCAGTGGGCGCCCCCCACCCTATAGAACAACCTCCCCATGCAGTGGGTGCCCCCACCCTATAGAACAACCTCCCCATGCAGTGGGTGCCTCCACCCTATGGAACAACCTCCCCATGCAGTGGGTGCCCCCACCCTATAGAACAACCTCCCCATGCAGTGGGTGCCCCCACCCTATGGAACAACCTCCCCATGCAGTGGGTGCCCCCACCCTATAGAACAACCTCCCCATGCAGTGGGTGCTCCCACCCTATGGAACAACCTCCCCATGCAGTGGGTGCCCCCACCCTATGGAACAACCTCCCCATGCAGTGGGCGCCCCCACCCTATGGAACAACCTCCCCATGCAGTGGGCGCCCCCACCCTATGGAACAACCTCCCCATGCAGTGGGTGCCCCCATCCTATGGAACAACCTCCCCGTGCAGTGGGTGCCCCCACCCTATGGAACAACCTCCCCGTGCAGTGGGTGCCCCCACCCTATGGAACAACCTCCCCATGCAGTGGGTGCCTCCACCCTATGGAACAACCTCCCCGTGCAGTGGGTGCCCCCACCCTATGGAACCACCTTCCCATGCAGTGGGTGCCCCCACCCTATGGAACAACCTCCCCATGCAGTGGGCGCCCCCACCCTATGGAACAACCTCCCCATGCAGTGGGCGCCCCCACCCTATGGAACAACCTCCCCATGCAGTGGGCGCCCCCACCCTATGGAACAACCTCCCCATGCAGTGGGCGCCCCCACCCTATGGAACAACCTCCCCATGCAGTGGGCGCCCCCACCCTATGGAACAACCTCCCCATGCAGTGGGCGCCCCCACCCTATGGAACAACCTCCCCATGCAGTGGGTGCCCCACCCTATGGAACAACCTCCCCATGCAGTGGGCGCCCCCACCCTATAGAACAACCTCCCCATGCAGTGGGTGCCCCCACCCTATGGAACAACCTCCCCATGCAGTGGGTGCCCCCACCCTATGGAACAACCTCCCCATGCAGTGGGCGCCCCCACCCTATGGAACAACCTCCCCATGCAGTGGGCGCCCCCACCCTATGGAACAACCTCCCCATGCAGTGGGTGCCCCCATCCTATGGAACAACCTCCCCGTGCAGTGGGTGCCCCCACCCTATGGAACAACCTCCCCATGCAGTGGGTGCCTCCACCCTATGGAACAACCTCCCCGTGCAGTGGGTGCCCCCACCCTATGGAACCACCTTCCCATGCAGTGGGTGCCCCCACCCTATGGAACAACCTCCCCATGCAGTGGGCGCCCCCACCCTATGGAACAACCTCCCCATGCAGTGGGTGCCCCCACCCTATGGAACAACCTCCCCATGCAGTGGGTCCCCCCACCCTATAGAACCACCTCCCCATGCAGTGGGCGCCTCCACCCTATGGAACAACCTCCCCATGCAGTGGGTCCCCCCACCCTATGGAACAACCTCCCCATGCAGTGGGCACCCCCACCCTATGGAACCACCTCCCCATGCAGTGGGCGCCCCCACCCTATGGAACAACCTCCCCATGCAGTGGGTGCCTCCACCCTATGGAACAACCTCCCCATGCATATTAAAGCTGCACAGACCCTACAAACGTTTAAATCTCTGCTTAAGACGCACCTGTTTGCTGTAGCTTTTAACCCTCGTTAACCCTCGTTAACCTGGATTCGATGTTTTTAAACTGTTGTTGTTTGTCTCCCTGTGATGTACTTTGGTTCTAGTAATTCTTTACACTTGTTATATATGTATTTGACATCAACCCTGTTCAGCACTTTGGTCAACTGTTGTTGTTTTTAAATGTGCTATAGAAATAAAATTGACATTGACATTGTGGGTTGTAGTGAGAGCTTTAGCGACACCATGAAACCACCATTCATCAGCGTGCTCATACTCCCTTTCAAAAAGCTCCCTTTCACATTCTCTGTGCGAGATCCAGCCTAATTACGCATCTGACGATGTGCAGTGAAGACATGAAAAACTCCCAACTACACGTTTTCTCAAGCAAACAAATGGTTGTGAATCTCTTTTCAGTAGACGTCATATGGTGTTGGAGTACTTTCCAAACTATCGTTATCGGCTTCTAATGGCCGATAAATGAATATTTAAAAAATAAAGTGAAAACAGGCGAAACACCCTTAAACCATGTTATGAGTTTGTCCACCAGAGGGCGCTCTACAACGTCCCTTGATTTTGTTTTTGTGTTTGTGAACTTTAAGTTTCATATCTTAAGTTTGTAGTTTTTTTTTTTTACATTTTATTTATCCGACCTTTTAATACATTTTGTTCTGTTGTTCGTATTATTTTAGTGAGAACTCATAAATTACTACAAATAACTAATGTTAGTGAAATCTGTTTTTGTTACTAGTTTCTGCATATATTTTTTTTAAATATACATATATATTGGCCAATGTATTGGATTTTTAAATCACCAAATATTCTGCCTTAAAAAATATATCAGCCAAATCTGTCGGGCTCTACTCGAGAAGGCCACGGTATTTATGAAAGAAGCAGAAACAGATCTCTGAAGGGCCTTCACTACAGAGGATGAGAGGCAGCACAAACAGAAAAGAACATTTCTGTAGGTGCTTGAGAAACAACAATATTTCTCCATGGTCTTAAAAATTAGAATAAATCAACATGATGGCTCTCATTTTCTTGTATTATTCACCCTCTGCTGCTGAGCTCCACCTACGTACTGCAGAGACCAATTGAGATATGATTCCTTTCTTTGTCCTGAGGTCTGGGTCAGGTTTAACTCCTGACAATGACACAAACAATGATCGCCACAGAACTTTCTTGTAATATCCAGTTTGACAGTCAGTCATAACGGAAAACAACATAAATAAACTACTTTAAAGTAGATTTTCTTTAGGGCTTTATGTCGTGGTATCCATCTATCCCTCTATATCATCAACTATAACAGCAGTCCCCCTGAGTAGTACTCCTGAGACATGGACACCCGTTTTCTGGGTGAAAGTCTTGTTTTCACCTTACCTTGTGGATAAGTCACACTCAAGGGAATGAAGAGTTGAGGGTATTAGATGTAGAGGAAGCTGTATTATACATATATACTAGAGCTCTACCAATATATCGGCAGGCCGACATTATCGGACGATATTAGGCAATTCGGTATCGGAATTTGAAATGATAAAAATGAAAAATATTCATTCATCGGAATCATTTATGACAAATTATTCTGATAAATGAATATTTAAAATAAAAACGGACGGTCAACCATGTTATGAGTGTTGGCGTTGTATAGTCTGTCCACCAGAGGACGCTCTACAACGTCCCTGTTAGTGATGGCGTTGCATAGTCTGTCCACCAGAGGACGCTCTACAACGTCCCTGTTAGTGATGGCGTTGCATAGTCTGTCCACCAGAGGACGCTCTACAGCGTCCCTGTTAGTGATGGCGTTGTATAGTCTGTCCACCAGAGGACGCTCTACAACGTCCCTGTTAGTGATGGCGTTGCATAGTCTGTCCACCAGAGGACGCTCTACAACGTCCCTGTTAGTGATGGCGTTGCATAGTCTGTCCACCAGAGGATGCTCTACAACGTCCCTGTTAGTGATGGCGTTGCATAGTCTGTCCACCAGAGGACGCTCTACAACGTCCCTGTTAGTGATGGCGTTGCATAGTCTGTCCACCAGAGGACGCTCTACAACGTCCCTGTTAGTGATGGCGTTGCATAGTCTGTCCACCAGAGGACGCTCTACAACGTCCCTGTTAGTGATGGCGTTGCATAGTCTGTCCACCAGAGGACGCTCTACAACGTCCCTGTTAGTGATGGCGTTGCATAGTCTGTCCACCAGAGGATGCTCTACAACGTCCCTGTTGGTAACTCTGATTATTCTTTTGTTGGTAATGTGTTTTTGTTCAAAGGACTTTAAGTTTCATAGCTTAAGTTTGTATTTTTATATATTTTATTTATCAGACCTTTAATATATTTTGGATGTTCTGTTGCGACAATAAAACAAATTATTATGTTATTTTAGTGAGAACTCATAAATAACTACAAACTAATTAAAAAAAACTAATTTTAGGGAAATCGGTTTATGTTTTGTAACGCGTTTCTGGATTATTTTTTTAAAACATATATCGGTTGATATATCCAAATACAGGATTTTTAAATAACCAGATATTTGCATCGGTATTGGCCTATATACATATTACCCGTCCAATTGTATCAATATAAGTGATGTGTAACATACAAGTTAAAAGTAGAACCTCCAAATCAGATCTTGCTCGTACAGGGACCCAATGTAAAGAACAGGGTAAGATGATCAAGTGTTCAAATGAGTTTTGGTGAACGTCCTTCCAGCAATATTTTGTCCAAGTTGTAGCTTGCTTATTGTGGATTTCCTTCATGTTAGCCAGAGGAAAGAAAGTGTATTACAGTAGTCGTGGGCCTTGACGAGGCACATGCATGAACAAGTGTTTCAGCTTCAGCCACGGAAAGAGTGGGACAAATTTTGGCAAGTGGAAATATGCAGTCTTGGTGATATTGTTGACATGTAGAGAGATTAGGATCAAATAGGACACCAAGATGTCTAATCCTTTGTGGAATAGTGTAACCTGCTGTGTTGAGAGCTCACAGAACTTCTTTCTAATCGGCTTTGGACTAAGAATTTTATTTTTCTCAACAGTTAAAAGGAGGAAGTTCTTTGGGTTTCACCAGCTGATAACAGGCGACCACTGGGTTGTTATGCTGTGTTCCTAGGCAACAAACAGGCTGACATTTGCCTAACTGGGCCATATATTGGCAGTTGCACTGATCTAGGCCACGTATACTGGCACCGGCCCAGTCCCTGTGGCACTGCCTCTACCTGCTTGAACATCATTTCTGTTGTTTGTGTCAGTTGACTGTACATCCCCCTCCGCCTCTCTCCTTCTCTGCAGACCAGAAACTATTAGATAGATCCTGACATCATGTATTTCACACTCCATTGAATTGAACATCCCCTCTTAGAAATCTCTGAGTTCAATCTTATCTTAACAAGACAGGGGTCCAGGCTGACAGTGGTTGCAGATATGGAGACGTTTTTAAGGGGAAAAACTATATTGGTGTAAAATCCATTTCTGCTTTCAATACCAAGTATACTGTAAATGTTGATCTCATCACATAGTGAGAGATTCTGGCCTGTTTTTTTTTTTATACAGTATAACAAATGATTGTGAAAATAATTGATCTTGGGGGATGTTTCATACATCCAGATGCTTCCAAAATGTTGTTTTTGTGGCTGACTTGAGGTGTGTGTTCGGTAAGGGCAGTAAACTTCACTTTTTACACACAGCAGCAGGATGTGTTGTTGGGGAAGAGTGGGAAGTCGGACAATATTTTTGTGGACTATATCCAACGCTGCACAGAGTCTACCAGTAGTCTAGCGGTTTGAAGCTAGGTCCACGAGAATCACCGATCTATACAGCAAATCCACACACAATGGTAGATAGGCACACAGGGGGAAAAAAAGCACATCGCACATGTCCAAATCCATCATGTTATATGTTCAAGTCAGCTGCACGGACCCGGGTGGAGCAACACAAATACATTGACAACCACAGATGATAATTATCTGTGGGTTTTTTACTACAAGCGAAGCTTTCCACTTTAAATATACAGTGGTTCCCAAACTGGGGGACCTAAACGTGAAGCAGATGATGAATGTACACAAAACACCACAACTATGAAAAGAGTGATGTTGGTGACCACAGCAGTGCAGTTTTTATATAAACTTTTTGTTCTCTTTTTGTCTTTGGTTGCGTGTATGGCGTCAACCCCCACCCCCCCCTCTATTTTAATTTAATGATACCTGAAAAATTCCATTAATCCCCTCGTTAAAACTATTTCTATTTTCTACCACACTGACCGTTATCTCCCCCTTTTTAACATGGAACCTTTCACGACAATGCCCTGTACATACAAAGCCTTCCCACACATTACATGTACTGCAAATGCTTCTGTGTGCCAAGCTGAAAACTTTTGGGATTTCTAGGCCTGTAGAAATATTTCCTAAGACAGAGCCGTTTTACACGGACAACAAAGTGTACTCGCTGGTCTCTCCGGCAAACAGACTCGAACACAGAGAGACAAAAGGAAACCCCACCCTAGTTGGAAAAAGAGGCGTGAAAATGTGCATGCCGGCTGGCTTAGCAGCGACGTACACGCATCGCTCTCAGGGTCGACCTAGCTCGGCTTTTCATAAAAGGCTTCCTCTGAGACATCCTTTTGCAGGATATCAAAGACCTTCTGTGGTGGAGGTCCTACTTGAGAGAGATCAAATGGAAATACAGAACCTTCACCTTCCTTCAGTCCTTCTGTATCTTAATTTTAATTATTTGGCAAAACCGGTCTGGATGATAAATACTACAGTACACTGTTGGAAAAAAAAGACTTTTCCCATGAAAGGTGAAGATAGATTTGGAGGGTAGTCTTTTACTAAAAGCTGCAACACCTCACCTATAGCCCCAGAATGTCTGTGTAGAGCTGTGCCACAACTACCAAATGAACCATCACTATTCCTATATATATATATATATATATAATATATATATATATATACACACACATATACTACTGGTAAAAAGTTTGGGGTCACATAGAAATTCCCATTGCACTCCATTGTAGACAGAATGCCAGCTGAGATCAGTTGTATTGTTTTTTTAACCAGGGCAGTAATCAGATTACATTATGTGCTTACATAATAGTAAAATGGTTCTCCAATATTTTTCTAGTTTTTTATTTTTAAATGATAGATTAGTACACAGAATGTGCCTTTGGAACATTGGATGAATGGTTGCTGGTAATGGGCAATGTAGATATTGCATTAAAGATCAGCCCCCCCACCCAAATTAGCAGGTATTCTGTCTATAATGGAGTACAATGGGAATTTCTATGTGACCCCAAACTTTTGATCGGTAGTGTTTATATATTGTGACATTGCTGACCTTGTCTTGTTTTAATCAGGTAGGCCTACAATATATAGTAGGCTCTTTACAGCTACACAAAGTTGTTAATGTTATTGAAATTACCAGACGGCCCACTTACCCATTTTTCAGAGTTTGAATCTGTCTGCCCATTGAATGTCCAGAGATAGCCCTCCCTGTACGTCACCTAGCAGCAGCAGCGCTGTGTCAGACACATTTAGAGATAGCCCTCCCTGTACGTCACCTAGCAGCAGCAGCAGACACGTTTCTGGTGTGTAGGACATAGAAAAATCCACTAGTGATGGCCTAATGAAGCATCATGAACCACTTTATTGTCTGAGCCCACTGGATGGATGGATGGATGGATGGATGGATGGATGGATGGATGGATGGATGGATGGATGCCATCTAGTAGGCTCTGAAAATAAAGACACAGGTTCACGAAGCTTCATTCAGCCATCACTAGTAGACACGCAACAGAAAGCCTCGCTCACGTGGTGCAGACAGTGTGTACCCGGCCTAAGAACCAATGTTTTACAGCTATAAGAGCCTCAGAGTGTAGGCTGCCAATAGCCCAGGAGTTAGCACGCCTTCCCCCTTTAAGTCCCCCCCCCAAAAAAAATTTATAATAATAATAATGCACCACAGAGCACCACAGGAAGTCATTCCTGCCTGTGGCCATAAAACTTTATAACTCGTCCCTCTAAGTGTCTGACACAAAGACACTTAGTGAGTTTGAAACTGGACAATATTATCTGTTTTGTGCAATAACACCGGCTTAAAATGTTTGCAATACTCTGCTGCTACTATTTATTCAGTATTACTGTTACCATTACTACTACTTAAGTATGTACTGTACCATAACAATTCCTCCTTATAACTGTGTAAATACCGTACATATCCACACTACTTATATTTCTTTATTTATATTTCTACAATGCAACTGTAACACCGAATTTTTAACACTTTTTGGGGATCAATAATGTATTTCTGATTCTGATATGTCTTCCTCTTGAAATGGATCTTTTTCACAAATTCAAAAAGCATGCATGTGCAAATCATATATAATTTACAATAGATGACTGCTTTACGGTGTGTGTGTGTGTGTGCGTGTGTGTGTGTGTGTGTGTGTGTGTCTCTGTGTGTGTGTGTGTGTGTGTATCTCTGTGTGTGTGTGTGTGTGTGTGTGTGTATCTCTGTGTGTGTGTGTGTGTGTGTGTGTGTATCTCTGTGTGTGTGTGTGTGTGTGTGTATATCTGTGTGTGTGTGTGTGTGTGTGTGTGTCTGTGTCTCTGTGTGTGTCTCTGTGTGTGTGTGTGTGTGTGTGTGTGTGTGTGTGTGTATCTCTGTGTGTGTGTCTCTGTGTGTGCTGAACTAGAGTTGTTAAGTGTGTCGCCTCACAGGGACCTGACTGGCATTTAGGCTGAATATTCCCACAAGCCAGTGTGTAATTAATTATCCTGCTGTTCACAGCCACAGCATCGCACCACCGCCACCACCTCCAACCCTGCTTCCTGCCCAGCCCCCCCTCGCATAGGTTAAAATGGGGATAATCAGTTCCACTGGGACCACTCTTCTCAGCCACCACCAACCGCCTCCTCTCCTCTACACACACACACACACACACACACACACACACACACACACACACGTGCCCCACTGCTAACTGACACTGCATGCTGTGACAGTTTCGCCCCACACCTCTCCTCATCAATGACATCCCCATCTGGACAACAAGAACAACAACGCTCAGCTGATTTCTCACTCCTCCTTTTACACCAAAACACATTGTTTACAAACTACGATGTTTTATTATAAATGAAAGTACCCAGCAATGTACGGGCCTCCAAGTACAGCTGCAATAACTAGACCATTAAACACACACAGTCAGTTTCCAGTTTCTAAAATGTGAGTACTTTTAATAATTTAAGTACATTTTCCTGATGATACATACATCATTTTACTTAAGTAACATCTTCAATGCAGGATCAGTGAGTTTTTACCGTGTGGTATTAGTATTTTGCTCTTCCATCACTTCATGTAACCAGTGATTGGAATAACGGCGTTATAAATAACGGCTTACTTTTTCAGTAACGAGTAATCTAATTGATTACTCTTCCATCTTAATAACGCCGTTACCGTACTGCAAAGACTTTTTCTTCTTCTTTGGTTAGTGGGGCGTGCACGAGACAAGCGCGTAAATGCTGACGATTGGCTGAGGTTGAGTAAAATTTCAGGGTAAGCCAATCAGAGGTAGAGTTGGGCGGGTGTTCAACACCATGAACAACACGAGCGAGTCAGACAACGAGAGACAGGTATGCCGTCACTTTCTACCTCGCTCTATCACTCCCAGCTGTGGCCTGTTGAGGGGCAATAAATATCTAAATATCTAAATATTTGTATGGATCCACTATATATAACATAATATACGTACATGGCATCTGATTGGAGGCTAGTCTCACTTTACCCCACAGCAACATTAAAATAGATCAGATTTGTGTACATTGCTTCTGTTAATAATGCATTATATTAAGTGTCCATTTCATTATAATATTCAGATTTATCATAAATCATTGAACATGCACATGTATTTATATTCCATTAAAGAGGAGTTGAAGTGGGGTCACATTTGAGCATTTAACAATTTACTTGAGAGTAACGCATTAGTTACTTCCTGAAGTAAATATAATATAGTATAATTTGGAACTGAGTATCTATTTTTTTTACTTTTTTGGAAGAAGTAACTAGTAACTAACTAATTACTTTTTTAAAGTTACTTGCCCAACACTGTAATGTAGTACAGGGATGCCTGGGAGTGGCCTCGTCTTTTTTTATTTTTTTTGTTTCTCAAGGTGATATCAGAGGATTGCTGACTACAACTCCCAGTTGCCTGGGAAGATCCTTGTCCTAGTCTCACATGTAGGGGTACTGACGCAGGACAGATGAAAGCGAATGAGCGCTGAGACTAGAGGAGGATGGAGGCCTGACCGCTCTATGCTGCTGCACCACAGGGGAGCGATGCCCACTCAGCATAGCTGCTGGTTCACAGGGACTTCACAGTCCTGTGTTATTACTGAGTAGTTTGCACCGCCAGAAACGATTGTGTTTGGTTAAAAGAAATGCAATGATGTCTGTGAAGAGGAGCCAGAGGAGCCAGACCTTACTCCACAGCGCTGTGGATATAGGTCCGATAAAGCGAGATTAGTTATATTGTGTAGCATAATAAAAACAATGGTCACTTTTGAAGGGAAAGCATTTAACAAGGGCTGGGTACCAAATTCAATTCTTCAGTTTTAGGCGCCGATCAAATTGCCTCTGAATTATAGAAGCATCAAAAAATGCCTCGTCACTCAATATCCAACTTCAATATCTAAGGAGGAAGTCTCATCAGTGTCAGTGAGCCAATAAGCATGCTTCTACCAAGATCTTATGATGCTGCTGATTGGCTGTATATACCAGTGGTTCCCAAACCTTTTCAGCTCAAGACCCAAAAGAGAAATTTTGGTGTCTCCCCGGGACCCAAGTTTACAAAAATACACCATGAATCATTGTAACATCTCCATTTTTAAACTGTGGACAAAAGACGGAACAAACTATGAATTTAAATGCATGTAAAGTATATTTATTCCATTATAACGATGCCTTCAGCGCTGCTCGGTTCCCTTTGAATGTTCCCTGAAAGGATTCTTCTTTGCAAAGGAAACATTGTTTGGACGTTCCCCGATAATGTGAATGTTTTGTTTGAAGATGTGTGTCCAGTTTATTCATTTTAAAAAGAAGAGCGAGAGAAAAAAACCCACAGCATCTGAGCTGAACAGACCAGTGTAGCAAAAAGGAACGCTCTTATTCACATAAGATTGATATGCATTTTACTCTGCCAATTGGCGACCCAATAAAACGGGTTTGCGACCCATTTTGGGTCCCGACCCTAAGTTTGGGAAACATTGGTCTATGCGATACACACAGAGAAGGGAGCAAAAAAGTCAATTAAAAGATGTGTGCCGTAATGTCATTTGTTTTCATTAAATTGGATTTTATAAAATTGGTATTGAAAAAAGTATTGTTTAGGAACCGGTGTCATAGTCACGGTATTGGTGCCGGTACATGTACCGACATTTTTTTTTTTTAATGATACCCAGCCCTACATTTAACATGTTTGGCAGGGTTTCAGCCTGAGAGTTAATGTAAAGTAGCTCCAGAGTCAGGAGGAGGTGGGGCTGCATTTGGCAAGGGAGCCCATGAACTGAGCTTTTTAAATCTCTTTTCTTTTAATATTCAATTCACATTTCAATTCAATTTTATTTATAGTATCAATTCATGATAACAAGAGTTATCTCAAGACACTTTACAGATACAGTAGGTCTAGACCACACTCTATAATTTACAAGGACCCAACAACCCCCCCCCCCCTTTTTCATGTCTTCTGGCAAATAGGAAATTCAGGCATAAAATGCACAAAAGAAAAATCTTTAAAAAAAAAAATAACACAACAAAGGCCGTCACTTCAACGGCGTTTTGAGCTAACGTTAGCAATCATAAGACCATAGATAGCTACAACGTTTTTGAAATGATTCCCATCTTCTGGTATTGTTTGTAATGAGAAAAGTTTATTATTTTAGGGATTTCACAAATTTCAGTATGACACATAATGCCGTAAACCAGAGATCTTCAACAGGGGGCTCGTGACCCCTAGGGGGGTCCTCAGACTCACTGCAGGGGGCCACCAAATTCTTAAAAAACTATTTGTTTCTTTTTTCAAAAATGAAAAAAATTCTGAAAATATACATTGATTTGAATCTAACATATTACATATTAACAAAAATGACACATTGAAGATAAGCTTACTATAGGTAAGGTAGCCACTATGGTAGCTATACAATTAAGCTTAAAGAGTCACTGTGCCTTCCACATGTATGTTTAACATTACAACATGATGTATACATAATATCAAATTTTATTCATCCATTCGGCTCAGTTTAATATGCAACTCAGTTGTCTACAATATATGTTGGTCCCTACTCTGTCTCTCTTTGAGCTACGGGGTCCATGGCCTAAAAAACGTATAAGACCCTTGCCGTAAACAGTTTAAATCTGAGCATGCGCGACTCACATCTGCACTCGCTCACATCGGGGAGCAACACCTGTATTTGACAATGACGACATTCTAGTTCCTGGGAGAAAAATAACTTCACCACCATCTGTGACCTCCAGACGGACAACAACGGGACACGTTGTCTCCACAAACTTGTTTATCACTATTTAGGATACCTGGAATGCTGCTCTCATTTACTTGATACATAAAGTACTAATGACATAGCCTCATCTTTGCCAGTATTTTGGCAACTTTGCTTAACACTAAATAGTTTGCACCCAGACCCTGATATCCCGCACAGAAAGCTGTTAGTAATAATAATAAAGCACTTGGCTGCCAAGGAGTTTTTACCTTTTTAATCAGCATTTTTGGGTAAAACCAGAAACAGACATGGCACTGTTTTTTGTTATGTGTTTTTTTTGTTATGTCTTTTTACATTAAAGCGTTTTTTTTTTTTTCCTAGCAGCTCCACTTCATGCACAAATTGAAATTGCACATGGAAATTAATAGATGGTAATGTACCTAAATAGCTCTGCTAACAGGTTATTTCAGTTGAAAAAACTTGTATGAAGGGTCAAGACATGGCTCAAAGATATAAGCAATTCGGTATAGAAAATTACATTTTTTAGGGTCTTATAAAATTTTGTAACATTTGCATTAAATTTCCTGTTATAGTTTCAAGCAAGATCGGTGGTAACTATGTTATTACAGATGGATTAAACATAGTCCTCACATTTGCAATAAATTCCAACAATACTTATAAACCACTAATGATAAAATGATTTGAAACTGTCTCGTGAGTTCCTAGTAGGGACTCTGCTAATACTTCATCCTCTAAGTTATGCATAATTTATGTTAAGTGCTATGGGAAGCAAACAATTCAGATTTCAGTGTAGGAAAAGCTCTGATCCTGCTCATGCTGTGAGGGGATTTTGGGGAGGATGCTGCCACTTAATCATTGTAAGGAATTAAGTATGAGGGCTGCTTTGCGGGTTCTTCATGGGATCAGAGCTACAATGCACGTCCGCTGCTTCACTGTCGATCAGTGATGACGCTGACATGTGTTCCAAGATATTTAAAAGAGCCCATGTACATTTGGTTTCGATGAGATGAGTCATTTGCAATATGCAAAACTAATTATAACTACAATTCTGAGATAAGTGTTGATTGCCACATTACACTTTTCTCTCCTCCGCCCACAGCGAGGCCTACAACAAGCTGTACTGTGGGTGGCTGTTTGTGTGTAGCTGCTAGCTTCTATTGGTAGCCCACATGTCTGCAGGGTCCTCATAAGTAGCCTCACCTCCTCTAGTGCCAGGGCTCCTTAGCATTAGCAGACAGACAAGTGTTTGTTCAACACCCATTGATGTCATTTGAATTCTACTCCACTCCACCCAGAGAGGCCGCCTGCTGTGGCTCAGCACAGCAGACTGCATTTAATGGGTGTGTGTGTGTGTGTGTGTGTGTGTGTGTGTGTGTGTGTTAGAGCTGGGCGATATGGAGAAAATCAAACCTCATGATATTTTTTGACCAAATATTGCAATGTCGATATTGCCGCAATATTGTAGGGTTGACTTTTGGTGCTTTCACAAAAAAGTTACACAAAGTGATTTAAGGTAAATAATCAAGTGGATATAATGCTGCTAAACAGCTAGAACAGGCTGATAAATTCAAAAAATGACTTCACGTACTGTAAAACCATGAAAAATACACTTGTCATATCACGATATTACGAGATCCAAGTCTCATGTATCAATGCCGATATAACATTGACATATTGCCCAGCCCGTGTGTGTGTGTGTGTGTGTGTGTGGTGTGAGATAGTGTGTCATTTAGCAGCATGTGTTAAAGCCGCTATGAGGAACTTTCATTTAGTTTTATTTCTAGCGACCCCTTGGACAAAAGCAGTAGTACCACACCTGCTGTCATAAAGCGTCCACGTCTCGCATTTTAAAGGTACATTTTGGAACAAAACAGACGTATTACTTACCTGTCTAGGAGGAAGAGAGCCGATTTAGGGTTGGTTTTGAATCATTTACAATCCCGTAAAATTGTCTCCATCTGTTGAAAGCCTGACCGAAGTGGACTGCTTTTCTGGTCACTCTCCCTTTTAGCTTTTAGTTCTTCTTTGTGTGTTTTCCATTTTTTTCTGTGATGGCCTTGCCCCAGTTTCAGCCATAACTACAACAAATAACTTCTACAATAAATTGAAAATACAATGAGGCCTGTGTAAAGAAATATCTTGCTTCTTTTTACCTGGCTGGATTACACTAAAATTTGTGACCCCTCACAATTTGTTACTGTTAGTCCCGTTGGCTGTTACAAGTCATGTATGATCATCAGATGGAAAATTAAACAGTTTCAGAAACATTTAACCCTTGTGTTGGTTGTCTTCCCGTCACAATTAAAAAATCAACAATTTTGTTGACGCTTTAAAAAAAAAATTCTTACGTTCTTGTCAATTTTTTCAACACTTTTGACGCTATTGAACACTAAGTAACACTAACTTATTAATTTTAGTTTTCACAGTTGTTTTTGGAATTCATGGTCAATAAACCTCATTTATAGGAAACTATACCTAATATTTGAGTTAGAAAAGCAGAAATTAGGAATTATTGAGACTAAAATGAAAGGAATGGATGTTGATGATAATCACAGACTGGAATATGTCAACTTTTACTCAATACTATTTCAAAAACACTTCCATTTGTTTTCAAATGCTACAAAAATTGAATAAGACGCCCCAAAATTAATGAAAGTAGAGATTTGTACTTGGCAAAGAGTGTTGGGTGGAATCAATCATGTTATTTTGGGGAATTAAAAAGAACATTGATATAGGACAACATGAGGGTTAAAAATTCCTTGAGCTACTTTAATGCAAACCAACAGTGTCATCATGTGTGTTTTACTGTGTATGCTTTGAGCTTTTACATGTCGACCGTGTGTCTGTGTGTATGTATTTGTAGCACATTTCCTGTCTCCTGTGCGTCCTAATGCATACGGTCTGCTGCTCAGTCCACATCAGACGGTGGGAAATGAAATGAAATGAAAGGGAAGGCAGAGGCAGCTAAATGGCAGAGGTCCTCAGAGAGAAGTCCAGAATGGACTCGCCACAGATTCTGACCATATGCTTCTCTGGCCCCTGTCTGAATAAGACTGTGGAGACCATACACAACCCCCACATCGCTCCTAGCACGCCATGTCTCTGCTGTCTTTCCCAAAACCATCATATTGCGGCGTATGTTTGTGTGTGTGTGTGTGTGTGAGGGCGTCTATTTGGAAGTAAGACTTGAAGCTTTTTATTTGTTATGATTTTCATTTTGATGATAAAACATTTTACTTTTTTCTGCATGACTTTGTAAAAGTTGTGTACTACACACAGCCAGACAGCATAGAGTAAACAAGAAAGAAAATAGTAGTAAAGTAAAGCAGGTCAACGGAGTGTGATTTCTGAGTTTTCTTAACATTTACCAGTCCCTCCAGGATTGCAGCCCTTTTTTGAGATTGTTGCGGCCCAAAATGCCTGATTTGGTGGGAGCTTTTGTAAAGAAATTCCAATAAAAGTTGCGATGTCTTTTGTATTTTTGTTGCGAGAGACTTGCAAAAAGTCTCTCTTTTTTGTATAATTCCTTAAAAGTATAAGGAAACTTGTTTTCAGGGAGAATATAACTACTCTGGGATAAGAGTTTCTAGTAACCTTACCAAAAAGGCTCAGGATGCGGAATATGTTGGTATAATTAAAAAAAAAATGGCTGGTGGATTTGAGACAAAAAAATAATAATTTATTGAATGAATCAAAAATGAACATGTCTGTCAGTGGCTTGTTGATCTTTACATTGTTAGTTCCTTTCCTATCCTGGGACATACATTTATACAGTTTAATAAACCATTTTAAATAACCAAATATTTGTATCGGTATCGGCCTTAAAAATCCTTTATCGGTCGGGCTCTACTGTGGACATAAGTCTGCAATGCGAGACTACCCTGTTGGTAAACCAGCCATCTGGACTGCATTAATGATGGCATGTGAAATATGATGTACTGTATGAATGGGATGAAAGTAGCACATTATACTGTATACTGCTGCTGTTGGTATAGGGAACAGAAAATAGCAGGATGTTTTTAGCCTGACCAGCAAGCGTTTCTGAGGTTATCCGAAAGGCACTGGCATTCATGCCTGTAGTTTTATTTCAGCGTCTTTTAACTCATAGTGCACCCACCTTCACCTAGAGTTTAAAATGGAAATCCCCCAAAACTCACATGGCGATAGCAATCCCATCTTAAATGCAGCGCTCTCTTGCCGTTCAAACAAAGCCACAGTCACTTGACTGTCTGCACAAACAGAAATGATCTGGTTTTACACAAACCAGACAGAGGGACACCTCCGCAGACATAGCAAATAGGCCCTTCCACATCCATTCCTGAACTCCATTTCCTGTTGAACTCTGCACTACCTGCCCTGGCCGGAGGCCCGAGCTGAGGCCCTAGTTTCGCCTTGCCTCCAGATGCAGCTGAGACACAGAAGGCCTCTGTTCCTGCAGGAACGTCACCCTGATTTTGGGGCCATGCACGCTTCCCCCTCTGTCTTTTTCAGAAATGACGAGTGTAAAAATCCACTCCTGGACAACCTAATTACAGCCAGACTCTCTTTAAAACCCCACCTCAGTTTTCTGGTTTCTTCCACTCTCAATTAAACATAAACAGCACAGTTTGGGTTACACAGACGTATGACTGTAACTGATCAGGAAATCTATTCATACGATGTATGCAAGTAGTCTGTGTAGCAGAATCAGAGTTGAGTGGGAGTACAGGGACCTGGTGGCCAGCTACTCTTCTGGTCTTTCTGGTCTTTTTTGGTCAAAAATGCCTTTTGATTTGTGCTGCAATGTAATTTTCCTAACTAAAAATATGTCAGGTCAATGGAAAAGATGCAGCAAATTGGTTTATAAAAAATCACTTGTGTTGACTCGCGGGGCTTAGCATTCGGTATTATCACTCCAACAGAAACATCTCTAAACAAACAGTCGGCCACGGATCCTAGTTCTCATATTGAGTTAGTTAAAATTGCTTTGTAATGGCGTAGGACAATCCAATCACCCATCATTCCTTCACTCGTCAATATACGATATCTGATTGGTAATCGTCACAAGCCTACTGGAAATGTGACGCTGAGGTTGTTTATAGGTAAGGACAGAGCAGACTCTACTTCCTGAGGGAAAACTCAGGTCCTGATGCCTGTTACACTGTCAAAAAAAGAGGTACAATACAGGTCCATTTTTGTTCCCTAAGGTACAAACTTAGCAAATGTTCTCCTAAAAGTACAAAAATGTATCTTGAAGGTACATTTCTGCACCTTCCATTGTACAGTGTGTACTTTCTGAGGTGTAAGGTACATATTTGTACCTTTAAGGTACATTATTGATCCTCAAAGGTATAATATTGTCCCTTAGAAGGTACTAACAGGCAGGGCTGTAGTCAAGACCACCTTAGTCGAGTCCAAGACAAGTCCAAGACCAGGACTAGTCGAGTCCAAGTCAAGACAGAGTCCAAAGAGGTTCGAGTCCAAGTCAAGACCGAGTCCAGGACAGAATAAAGGTCTTATGCATGACAGTATCAAGACAATCATTTTGGGTTTCCCTTCCCCTCCAATATTATTATCAACATAATAAAGACACCTGGACTCGGTCCAGACTAAAAACCAAATACTAGCGAGTCCGAGACAAGTCCGAGACCATAGAAAAACGGTCTTGAGTCCGGACTCGAGTCCAAGACCGGACTCGAGTACTACAGCCCTGCAAACAGCTAAGGTCCGAATGTGATCCTCTTATTCAAGGTACAATAATGTCCCTTTGAGGGTACCCCCCCAGGGACAAACTTTTGTTCCTTAAAGGTACCGGTTTGTACTTCTTTTATTGACAGTGTACCAGTCTGTTGTTTCAAGTACAATCTTCTTTGAGGCGACGTGCCGGGGAAGTGGCGTCACAGCCGGCGACCAAAACAAAGGCCAACTCTGTTCGTGGAGGTTACAACACATTTTCACTCCCATTGCATCCCTGACCCAGGGGTCAGGGGTCAGGTGCCTTTGGCGTTCCATACTGACTCAGGAAGCCTTCTTTAGCGTCATTGGTCGAGACACTGGGTCGGGATTCTTGGCGTCACTTTTTACAGTTAGACAGTTAGGTTTAGGGAAAGATTGCAATGGAGTTACAAAATGAACGTTTCAGTGACACGCAGGACGTGAACCCCGGTCTTCTGGGTAAAAGTCCTGTGTTGTTTGACCCATTCACCACCCTCACCAACCTCCTTATGCGGATCGTCGGTCTTTCATGCTACTCGCTACCATTCAATTTTATTTATATAGCGCCAAATCACAACAACAGTTATCTCACTGCGCTTTTCATAAAAGTGCAGGTCTAGAAACCCAACAATTCCCACCAAGAGCAAGCACTAGGTGATAGAGGCAATGAAAAACTTCCTTTAAAGAGGCAGAAACCTCGAGCAGAACCAAGGCTCAGGGTGGGCGGTCATCTGCCTCGACCGGCCTGCGTTGTCTGGGAACCATCTTGGGGCCGTTAGAGGTGGCGGTGGAGAAGGGGATGCATCACGAAAAACGCCTCACATCCCCTTTACAGTCCCCTGGTCGAACAGCGGAGCACTTTCAGTAAGCTCCGCTGTGACAAGGACCGCTACAGGAGGTTCTTCCTGCCAGCTGCCATACAAAAAGTCCCCTCTGTGTCAGGACGGGGGGTCGGGAGGTGAAGCACACGCTTCCCTGCTAAGACAAATACAAACACTCTCACCATGGACTCATACATCTTTCCATTGTCTGACTCAAAACTGAACTACAACTTTACTACAGTATACTTGCATATGCATGTATGCACATGTATGTACTGTATGTATGTAGAAGTTATTGTTTAATTTGTTGAACATTTCTGGTACAGGATATAAAATCCTCTATTCAAGACTTAAAACACTGAATACAACCAAAGAGAAATGATTGTGATGAACAAATTTGAAATCAAACTTACATTAATTACATTATCAAAAAATGTCTCTTGTATTGTATTTTGAGGTTGTACCAGAATAGGTTTACATGGTTTCCTTTTTTTTTAAAAACACCATATTTTTGTTGTACTGCACACTGCTGCAGGTCCTGTTTTCACCCTGTGTGTTTAGGTCTCTGTTTTTGCTCCAGAGTGAGACATCTCCCTTCTATCCTATCTTTGTTGGGAGCTGCACATGCTCAGTAGCTCGGTAAGATCCCATCAGCTAGATAACTCTTTCTCCAGCTTTGGTCAGTCCAAGGCAGGATTAGCTGGGAGACTTCTTCTAGACCAGGGACACTTGTGGAATACCTGCAGAACAGGGACAGGAAGTAGTTCTTTTGGAGATCATGGCAAACTAGTGTGTGTTGTAGCAGTGTTTTGCCATTGAGAACGAGCTAGCATGCTACAATTAGCCACCACGTATCGGCGAGTATGCGTGTGGAAGCACCAGAGACACAAAATAACACTCCAAATCTCCAAATTTCCATAATATGGGCACTTTAAAGAATTCCCTCTTAAATTGTACCTATTGTTCCAAAAATGACAGATAGGCTCAACAGTTGCATCATATATTCTCTGGGCTTATAAACCTCAATCATGTCTCCTCTGTATCTTCTGTAATTATTGTTAATGCTTTTAAGGTTTTTTCAAAAATGTAAATGTCCTAGCATAAATCCAATATATTATTAGCAAATATAAATCAGCCTATGTGTGAAAAAAAAACACAGGCCCGTTTAACATAATTAAAACAAGATTTAGAAAATCATGCCAATAATAACATAATATTCTATGCACTAAAAAGGTATGCACAACGGCTTCCGGCCACCCAAACGTTATTGTAGGCCTGGTTTAATATGCAACTTTATTTTCTAAAATATATGTAGTATGGGGTCCCTGATCAGTCTCTCTGTTAGGAGGTCCTTGGCTTAGAAAAGGCCCCTGCTATAGTGGAGTGGAGTACCACTGATGTGTATCATTTAATAATTTGATATCAATTCCACCTAATTACTGACAGTTTGAAATGATTAAACACCTGATTCTATGGCTCCAAATATTACCCTCACCCACCCCCCGCTGTGCAAAGAGCTACACATGTAACATAAAATCAAATTAAGTACAGATGGTTTGAGGAGCAAGTTTGCCTTCAGTGTCTCATTTAACATTCCACTTCATTCACTGACCAACATGAAATCGTGCAGGCCTTGAGATTGAATACACTCCAAATTGCAGTCTGTGAAAAGCAACCCCCTGTGAATGCCCCCGGGGCATCCGAGTTCTAATGGGCATGTTTATGTATGTTCTTGTGCTCTTGTATGTTCCCTCCCCCTACAGGCTGCAATTGTGAATTCCCAACCTGAGGCTTTTCAAGAGCATGACAGCCCCAGCAGGCGAGATGAAAGTAGTGATTTTATACCTCCCTCCATAATTCTAGCCTGTTTTGTCCACTATATGTCATTACCGGGAGCTGCATCTAGTTATTTGTGTCCTGCGGCCGGATACATGTGCACAGAGGGAAGCAATTTGTGTGAGAGGCGTTTCAGGACAAAGAAAGGCGACTGATTTTCAGATCAGTGAGCTCGCAGGCGAAGGGCCGCCCGCAAGCAGCGCTCCTCACAGACATTGTTTAACTGAGAGGTGCGGTTTCTCCTGTGCAGCTGGCAGCCGTCTTTACACTGCAGCTGATGTTTAGGAAAACATTTTGGGCGTAAAGCGGCTCCTGATTTTGATGGAAAAACTAAAGAAAGCAATGCAAAGAGCATGCTAACACTGCCTTTATCCAGCGGACGTTAATCTGTGGGTCAATATACAAGATACATCGTAAGGTTTGCAAGATGGTCAGGAAATATATTTAGTTTTAGTTTTACTTCTTCAGGCCATTAACATAATTGACAGTCAAACTAACAATGTAAAGATAAACAAGCCACTGACAGACATGTTCAAATTTGATTCATTCATTAAATTATTATTTTTTTGTCCTAAATCCACCATATTTCATCATATTATATTAACGTTTGCAGTCTTTTTGGTGAGGTTACGAGGAAAACTCAGCCTAGAGTAGTTTTATTCTCCCCAAAACAAGCTTCTTTTTTTGTTGTTGTAACTTTCACGGTCTCTCGCAACTTCATTGCAACTAAAATACAAAAAACATTGCAACTTTTTTTTTACAAAAGTTCCCGCAAAATCAGGCATTTTGGGCGCAACTGAATGATTAAGATCAGAGAAACGTACGTTGATGGATAATCGCAGCCTCGTGTGAGACAGTGTGACATGAGGAAACAATAAACTCTTAGAAACATGCAGTAACAGCACGGTATAAATACATATGTGAGTGAGCAATACTGAGCAAGAGAGAGAGAGAGAGATGCTTGAGGTTGGATGAAACATTGCAGATGGAAAGAGAGGTGGAGGAAAGACGATGGGGAGCGAGGTTAGTCATCAAAGTTTGCTGTGTCCATATTTGATGGACTTGTTTTCTCCTCTTGGAGCCTATCTCCAAAAGTCTCATGTACTCATTCCAAAGGAAAGACAACAAAGCCCAAGACCTATTGTCTGCAAGTGAGTCCAAGGACTTGAACGTCTTTTACTCATTTGTTTTCATCATTTAGAGAAGAAAGTGAAATCTTGAAGAGGTTTTCTGAGTTCCTTTGTTTGATCAATAATGTGTAGGCAGCATCCATCTTTGTGAGCCTACCTTCTTTCTAATAATAGACATAATGTAACAACACACTCTACACTATTGTATCTGTTTCTACATATACTGTGTGTGTGTGTGTGTGTGTGTGTGTGTGTGTGTGTGTGTGTGTGTGTGTGAGACCTGACAGCGGTTCATTTATATTTATATACAGCAGTGGATTTATTAAACCATGCATTCCAATATGTGTTTACTTGTTGCCGGTTACTGTTCACATGTGAATTACGATGTGAATGTTCTAATGCTAAAACACTGATAATAATAACTTGTGACAACCAAACGGGACACACCCCAAACCTAACATCAGCCCCAGCTGAGTGATGATGGGGCAGCATTGGCCCAGTGATTGGCCAATGATGCCCGCATAGTGTCTGAAGGCCAACTGTCAGCTTGATGTGTCATGATCTGCGGGACTTACACTCAGCAGGGCAAAAATAACTTCATGCTAAGTTGTTTACCAGGCACACCCCAACAATAGACATAGTGTGGAGGAAATCTTTACCCCCGCGTTCAGAAATCCCTGCCTCTGAACAATGTCCAAAATATCCACCAACTCTCTCTTTATGAATCAAATCCCTAAATGAGGATCCTATTGTTTGCGGCAGCTGAATAACCAAGCGATGCAGGCTGTATTTGGCATATCCTGTGCCGTTTGCCCTGCCGGATGGAGGTTTCTGTTGCCTGCTCTCCCTGAATAGATAGCAAGATTGGCCCCGAGACACCAGAACATCCTGCCTGCACAGCAGGAATGTAAACAGGCCTGCATGTTATGTCTACCTGACCCGGCCTGATTTCATAACCTCAGCTATTCCTCAGCTGTATGTGCCATGCTATGCTGGCCTGAATGTGGTGGGAAAACTGCTGTGTGACAGTAAAAGTGTCTTTGAAGTTAAGATGAACATGCAGTGAGAGGACAGATATGATAAGAAGTAACACCTACTGACCAAGCAGTACTTGACCCTTTTTCTCCCAGTACAAATGCTTTAATTACACTAAAAACTAAAAGTTTGACTGTGTTGCTTAAGATTGCTCTATTTATGTGTAGCTTTTTGTTTGGGATATCATAATGTTGATGTGCTGGTTAACAGGAAAAGTTGGGGTGCGCGTGGTACCAGAGCACCCTAGGCCGACTTGATCTGATCTGAGGCCGTATGTTTTGGAGAGAGGGGGCGGAGCTGTGAACTGATCACCATCTGGTGGTGAGTTGGGTCAGGGGATGGGGGGAGGACTCTGGACAGACCCGATAAGCCCAAACGGGTAGTGCGGGTAAATTAGGAACGTCTGGAGGAGGCGCCAGTGCCAATCTCTGTATGACCGAAGCGAGAGCTGTGTCCGGGTTCTCGGCAGTAAGTCGGACTCGTTCCAGGTGAGGGTCGGCCTCAGCCAGGGCTGCGCCTTGTCACCAATCCTGTTTGTAGTATTTATGGACAGGATATCGAGGCGTAGTCGGTGTGGGAAGGGTTGCATTCGGTGGGCTGGGGATCTCATCGCTGCTTTTTGCGGTTGATGTGGACCTGATGGCGTCATCGGCCTGTGAGCAAACTAAGGCTAAACACGTCAGGAACCTACCTATGAATTCAATTAAAAGATGAAATTATTGAATGAGATGATGTAATTAAATTCTAATAAACAGATTTTTTTTCAAACGTTTCAATCTAACAAAATGTAATCCTGAGGGATTTATTAGATATTATACAATGCTTGTTTGACACGCACGCATGCATGTATGCACGCACGCGCGCACACACGCACACACACACACACACACACACACACACACACACACACACCCACACACAGGGCAAGAAGGTTCACTGAGCACAAACCTTTTCAGCTCTTCAGTAAACGGCCCATATTTCTACTTACACCTCATCTTTTATCTCCTTGCCCATGGAAGTAATTATCAATGTTGTCACAGCATTGTGATTCATTAATGAAGCTTTCATCCCTGGCTTTCTGCCGGTGTCGAGGCCTGCGCTATCTTCGCCGACTTAATTAGTGCACGCAGTGCTCACTCACTTTAAGGCCCTCTCAGTAAGAAAGTGATCTGAGGTGGAAGAAAAAGGGAACAAACTTGAGGGCAACTCCTGAAAAGTCCCTTTCCTCTACTCCAAACCCTTCTCCGCGCTAATTCAAGTCGACCTGAGACGCAAAAGCAATGTTGCTGGTATCCATCAAGGGATATGGAACATGACTGATGTTGAAGGAGAGGAGTCTCTCGCTGAAACGTGCCAAGTACTCTCGATTTACTTTCCTTACTTCCAATAGCTGTCTATCGGCGGTTGTGAGTGGGAATTTGGGGGCCGTCACTTGAGAGTTCTGCCTAATTTTGACAGACTCAAGTCCATTGATACATCATTGATACGTAAGTTTAAGTTACCATGTACAAGTTTGTGTTGCTTTTCTTAGAGCTGATAGTTTTGATACTGTATCAGCTGTGTCAGAGTAGAGGTATCGTGCATGTTATGTGATTCTCTGCAGAGAGTTGTGACAAGCTGATCTCGCTTTGGTTTATTATTGGCGTTCAATATATCTCTAGCAGTTTGACATTTTACAACTTATTTACTCACATTTCTCTCCTCTCTGGGGGCTTTAGATGCTCCAAATACTGAAAAGGCTTCACAAAAATAACCCTTCAAATAATGATCCACTGATCTAACTTTGCAATAGAATATGGGGAAAAGCAGCATTAAGGTTTTTGGGCAGTAAAGGTAATGGAGGCGAAAATGCTCAGTTGGAAAAGTAGGACTGTGACGGTAGAGTGTTTTTCTTATTGCGGTGACGAAGCAACATATCTCCGGTATGGCGGTTAAACGCAACCAACCTCACGAGACTAGCGTAAGCGAGTGACGTCAGTGCCTGTCTATTTCTCTCTATTTCAGAGCTGTTCATATTGTTCATATTGTAATATAATACTTATATAATAACATAACACTATTTATTCCAGTACCCTTGGCACTATGCTCCATGTATATCATAATTATAATTTACTCCTGCAGACTTTGCACTCTTATTTGCACTATTGCCTCAACCTGTCTATATTAACTAGAGTTTCTCAAGACAATACCGCCGGTAAAGTGATTGAATGCATGGCGTTACCTCTGAAAAACATCGGCTTAACCCTTAGCACAGTGTTTCCATTTCCATGCGAGAGTCTTTACTGTGTTCTACTGTCATTTACGGCCACTGTGCTTTCTCTCCTCTACATCGATCTGCTACACAGACGGTTCAGAACTCTCTATTGTCAGTAAAGGAAAAACAGAAAAAAAAAGGTTTGCCGACATTGCCGAGGCCAGAAGCTTCGCGTCACAGCGGTCCTAGCAGCTGAGAGAGCAGAGAAGGCCGTCGGACTGACGACTCCCTGACAGCGAAGCGATGCCGACTTCTGACTGCCGACGGCAGCTGATTGGACGAACGTGTCACATAGGTCTGGTTTCTTCGGAAATTGAAAGCCAGACTGTCATGGCGGCTTGTTCAGAATACAGTCTCACATTTTACTAAAATAGTTCACCGAAACGTGTTTCTGAAAACATTTTAAGTGAAAAATAGGCCGTGTAGTCGCTGAATCTGTCTTCATTTCAGATTGACAAAGGTCCCTTTAAAAGATTTTCATCAGATTCTGAGAGGCTCTAGTCACGCTCATCCCGCTCGTCATTTCCATGTTAGCACTCCACCAATTAGATTGGTCATTTGAGCCAAAATGAAGGCTGCCGGCCCCTCCAATGGATGACGGCACGGAACACACCAAACAGACTCGAGTCACCAACCTCGCCAGGCTGTCATTGGGTATATTGGGTGTTATCGGGTAAGTGTGTCAGAGCCTTAATATAACCAATATAAGCTCCTCTGTTTCGGCTACAAAACGTGCATGCAGGCTGAAATTCAACCGTGCTGTCATGTCGGGATTAAGCTATGAGCAGAAGGAAACTCCGCTAGCTGCTAGGCTACTGTGCAATGTTAAACACTGCAGCATTAACGTGTCCACGTCCACCTCAGCTCAATGGACTGTCCATCCTCATGTGCAAAGCTGAAGTGACAAGCAACTTAAGTTTTCTATTTTTTTTTTGTTTTCTCAGGGCTGGGTACCGAATCCAATACTTCTCAGCATACTGTAGATGTACAGCAGAATCATGCACTGCATTCCTCTGCCTGTGTGTTTGCCGTGCTCTGTGTTTCCTCACTCTGCGCTGCCCGGTGACTTCACCTCTGCAGTGTGTGCTGCCAGCAGCTGAAACACAACCCAGCACGTACAGAGGGGAGAAATGAATCCCCTGTTTTCCTATACCGTGTATCCACCTCTCCCCCGCTGTGCCACATTTAGATAAATCTGATGCCCTCTTGGCAAAAAATGTGCTGTCAGAAACAAAAAACCTGGGTCATTTAAAGCCAGCAGCAGAAGTTCTTCTAACAAGACAAGAGGTGTGTGTGTGTGTGTGTGTGTGTGTGTGTGTGTGTGTGTGTGTTAGAGCATGGAGAAGGGTGGGGTGTAGCCATAAATTCCTCTCACATGAATCAAACATGGAAGAATTGTATCCGTCGTTTCGATCGTCAGGGAACACTGAAAGATGAGGAAGATGTGGTGAGAACAATATGTGCAGCATGAGAGACCACACCCTGAAGAATGGCCGGTGGAGTGGTACCAGTGAGCTGGCTGCATCAGTATGAGTAGGCCTGTTTGGGTATCGACCTCAATAGTGTTGAGAAGTGGGAGGGGATCTTGCGGAGTGGAAGTTTTTCCCCCCCACTGTCACTTTCTCTTTCTCCATGGTCCTCAGCACAGACTGTAACGATAGTATCCGGTTATAGTCATGAGTTTTCATTATCCAACTTTGTTTCTAAGGCAGGGGTGACCAGCTCAATGTCCCTAAGGGCCACCCTGGGGGGCCAGACATGTATTATTTCAATGCTTTTCAAAAAAAAAATTCAAATCTCTTTTACATGTCTTATATAGTCTTCTCACTTGCAGTTTGGTCGACACAAAGCCCCCCAAAAAAACAGCAAAAAAAGGCCCTTGAGTCATCTTAGAATTTAGCAAATCAAGCAAAACAATGGTAACATTTTTAAAAGCAGACAACTCACAGCCTGAATATGAAAACTCTCTGGTTGTGTGGGAATTTCTGAGTCTCAGAGTTGCCAAATCAGCCAAATTCTGCTTTTGGGTGTCACGTAATTGCAGTTGGAAAAACAGTTTCTTGCCTTTTTCGGTTTGGCGCACAACTAGCGGGGCCAAAAATGATTGGGATCCTAAATTGATATGCGGGCCTTGAGTTTGACACGTGTCTTAAGGGTTACGTTTTTTTTTTCATCCATTTTGAATGGAGGCTCTAAATACTGCAATACCCATGTGCCTCAGCGGCCGCTGCCACAATGCAGAGAGCAGTCAGAGGTGCAAGTCAGAGCTGTATTCAATTTAAAACGCTTTGTTGTTGCACACAACGAAAACCAGTTGTGTACCATTATTTTTACTACGTATTTTCTGATTTAATAAATGTCTCGATTTGTCAGTAAAATTTCTGAAAAAAACAAAAATATACTCACCACAGTTTCCATATTCAAATGACTTTTTTTTCCAGCAGCCCAAATGCAAAGATATTCAGTTTACCATCATACAAGACAACAAAAGCAGAACATGCTTATATTAAATACTAAAGTGCCCATGTTATGAAAAAAAACAAACACTTTTTCTGGGATTTGGGGTGTTATTTTGTGTCTCTGGTGCTTCCACACGCATACAAACATGGATAAAAAACTATCCACGCTGTTTTGATTGAGAACTGGTTTCTGAATGTCTTCTGTCTTCAGTCTCCGGGTGAGCTGTTCAACATCTGCACGGCTTTCTACGACAAGAGACGAGGTGGCTAACAGTAGCATGCTAGCGCTAGCATGCTGGCTCGTTCTCAATGGCAAACACTGCTACAACACACACTAGTTCACCATAATCTCCAAAAGAACTACTTCCTGTCCCTGTTCTGCAGGAATTCCACAAGTAACCCTCGTCTAGAAGAAGTCTCCCAGCTAATCCTGCCTTGGACTGACCAAAGCTGGAGAAAGAGTTATCTAGCTGATGGGATCTTACCGAGCTACTGAGCATGTGCGACTCCCAACGAAGGTAGTATAGAAGGGAGATGTCTCACTCTGGAGCTAAAACAGAGACCTAAACACACAGGGTGAGAACAGGATCTGCAGCAGTGTGCAGTACAACAAAAATATGGTGTTTTTTTTTTAAATGAAACCATTCATTCATAAACTTATTCTGGTACAACCTCAAAATACACTTTTAATGGACTTTAAAAAAAGATGGAGTCAGATAATGATTGCCGTTTCCTCTTAAAATAAGACTTCATATCGAGACTGGGTTAGCCCCGCCCACTCTGCCGGCGATTTGATTTCTCCCTGCAACTCGGTCTGGAAACCTGCCCGTTTAATTCTCCTGCTTCAGTTCACAATTGTGCGAAAACCAATCACAAACTGGCTGATCTACCTGGCGCGCTTTTGGCGGTTTTAATAGAGAATAGAGAAGCGACCACGCAGCCTCTTGTTTGCATTCAACATAACGGCCACCAGCAAACCCGTTGATCCCGCTGTCGCTGCTACATCACCCGTGATCGTTGATCTGATTGGCTGAAGGACTATCCAGTTGCGTACACAGTCATTTGAACTATCACGCCGTTGGTCACACCTCTTGTGCAGAGACGATGCAGAGCAGACTCCCCAGACCGACGCTCAGTCTCAAATCTATTGAGCTTGGCTTGGTTCTGGTGATAGCCAGACTAATAAAAGACAAGACACAAAAAACCATAGGTGCAGAATTGAAATCAAACATGGATCCAGAATTTGAACGTAAATCAATTAAAGCTCAGTGATTGCGTGCTTTTTACCTAAATGCACCTTGGGAGTCTGAATGATTTTCTTTACTTACGGTTTCATGTCCATTAGCTTGTACTTTTGACTTTCTTTCTTTTAAAAGAATAGGTGTTTCTGACATAGTTGCTCATCTTTTGCAATGTACTAAAATGTACTTTTACCTTTGGAACCCTGGACATCAGAAATAACTCCTCTGGACCATGATTCAAAAATAGGAACGCTTTATACTAATATGCTTTTTTTTTTTTTTTTGTACTAGTCAAAATGTGCCTCTAGTGCTGAGTATAGACGACTATCAAATACCAAAAGCTGACTCTGAGTGTCTGGTGATTGGCAGTGAAACCCCAGTGCCATGGTAGTAGTTTAAAACAACATGGAACAATGCCGAGTGAGTCTAGTCCGTGCTTGCCTCTGCGTATTGTTTCTGAGGTCTCATACTTTCTTTCTTTTCTCTTTTTTTTCCATCTAGTGGTCTTCTGTTGCGAAACAAAGCGCTCAGTGTAACAAAGGGCAGCTGAAACACAAACACGCCGCCAGGCAGCGTTCCCTTTCAACTCCACCGGTCTTGGCTCAAAGCAAACTCGCCCTGTTCTGATATTCCCTCTCACTGCAATACAAACCCAGCCCCCCGCCCTGAGCATTTACCTACTGCACAACACCTATAACTGTAAGGACAATAGGGAAACTAACTGTAAGGACAGTAGGGAAACTAACTGTAAGGACAGTAGGGAAACTAACTGTAAGAACAATAGGGAAACTAACTGTAAGGACAATAAGGAAACTAACTGTAAGGACAGTAGGGAAACTAACTGTAAGAACAATAGGGAAACTAACTGTAAGGACAGTAGGGAAACTAACTGTAAGGACAATAAGGAAACTAACTGTAAGGACAATAAGGAAACTAACTGTAAGGACAGTAGGGAAACTAACTGTAAGGACAATAGGGAAACTAACTGTAAGGACAATAGGGAAACTAACTGTAAGGACAATAGGGAAACTAACTGTAAGGACAATAAGGAAACTAACTGTAAGGACAGTAGGGAAACTAACTGTAAGAACAATAAGGAAACTAACTGTAAGGACAATAAGGAAACTAACTGTAAGGACAATAGGGAAACTAACTGTAAGGACAATAAGGAAACTAACTGTAAGGACAATAGGGAAACTAACTGTAAGGACAATAGGGAAACTAACTGTAAGGACAATAAGGAAACTAACTGTAAGGACAGTAGGGAAACTAACTGTAAGGACAATAAGGAAACTAACTGTAAGGACAATAGGGAAACTAACTGTAAGGACAATAAGGAAACTAACTGTAAGGACAGTAGGGAAACTAACTGTAAGGACAATAGGGAAACTAACTGAAGAGACAATAAGGAAACTAACTGTAAGGACAGTAGGGAAACTAACTGTAAGGATATATTGTCTTATATTGTCTTCTTCACAGAACAATTCTGTGTTATTAAGCTGTGTTATTAACACGAATATCGGTACTTTCTACTCATTACATTTTACAAAATTGGCTCGTTACTTTAGTTTTGTACTAAAGCTCGTCTATCAGGTGTGATTGTGAGTGCATGTCAGAGAATAGCGCAGACACGCGCCTCACACCGCGAGCGGGCGTGCACAGCACACAGAGAAAAAAGTGAGAAAACAGAAAAAGACTAGCTGTCCGGAGGATAATCAGTTGAGATGGTGTGCGTCTTTGAGAACTGTAAGTCATATAACTGATGATGTCAGCCTGCTGTTGTATTGGTCTGTAGTTCTGGTACATTTAAAAGTTAGCTTGTTTGTGTTCTTCAGCTGTTACCTAGGTTACACCTGTTAGCTAGGTTACACCGGTTAGCTAGGTTACACCGGTTATCTAGGTTACACCTGTTAGCTAGGTTACACCTGTTACCTAGGTTACACCTGTTACCTAGGTTACACCTGTTACCTAGGTTACACCTGTTAGCTAGGTTACACCTGTTATCTAGGTTACACCTGTTAGCTAGGTTACACCTGTTAGCTAGGTTACACCGGTTATCTAGGTTACACCGGTTATCTAGGTTACACCGGTTAGCTAGGTTGGAACTGTTACCTAGGTTACACCTGTTAGCTAGGTTACACCTGTTATCTAGGTTACACCTGTTAGCTAGGTTACACCTGTTATCTAGGTTACACCTGTTAGCTAGGTTACACCTGTTATCTAGGTTACACCTGTTAGCTAGGTTACACCTGTTAGCTAGGTTACACCGGTTACCTAGGTTACACCGGTTACCTAGGTTACACCTGTTAGCTACGTTACACCTGTTAGCTAGGTTACACCGGTTATCTAGGTTACACCGGTTATCTAGGTTACACCTGTTAGCTATGTTACACCGGTTACCTAGGTTACACCTGTTAGCTAGGTTACACCTGTTACCTAGGTTACACCTGTTACCTAGGTTACACCTGGCTGTTGATTCGATATAATGGCGATTGTTGAACGTCCTTGCTCATTAAGATAATGTCATTAATAGTGGGTTTATTGTTATTATTTACTAGCATATACTGTATGATTCCTATGCATTGTGTATGGTAGCCTTTACAATGTTATTTATTTATTTTATTACCACAGCCATAGCAGAGCTACCCCCCCCCCCATGTTTATACTGATGCTTGATGTAATGAAGCATCACCAGAGAGAAGTTGTCTCCGTCTGTGTTTTAACAGACACACCTGGGCTGAAGATGGAAACCAGAATCAGCTTTAAATCCAGTCCTAATCTAGTCCTCACTAAGTTTCAATTAAGTTCACTGGAGTTAGTTATTATTTTTGCGTCGTCAAAACCAAATTTAACCTAATTGGATGGGAACATACACAGACTTCTCACAAAATCACAACTGAATTTATATCTTGCTACTCGGTCAGAATGTTATTAACCTAGAGTCCCAGTCTCTGTCACAATAAACAGGCTGTATGTTTTACATATGTTTTATATATGTTTTATATATGTTTTAGGCCTATTGGCAGACAGCCATTTAACATGTAGGCAATGGCATATAAAGAAGAACCTTTTCTCCATGTCCACTGTAGTTTCTCAGCGTCTGTCTAGTAGCATCTGTCTGGTCCAGGTAGCTTCGTCATTTGCAAGTCTACTTTTACTTTTATACTTTAAGGAAATTTTCCAGCTTCTACTTTGTTACTTTTACTTGAGTAAAGACGTTAAATCAGTACTTCTACTTTTACCAGAGTATTTTTTTACCACAATTATCTGTACTTCTACTTGAGTACGGGAAGTGAGTACTTTTGCTTTTGTTTTTTTTTTAAGAATTTTATTGAAGTTTTACAAAATACATGTTATCATACATTAGAGAGCAAAAATAAAGACACCAATCAGCAAATTACAAAACATGACATATCTTACATTATAAAGTGCAAATAGTAGTTAAAGTGCATGTGCTAAAGTGCATGTGCTAAAGTGCAAAATACAGACTAAGGTGCAAAAAGTATAGAACATTACAAATTAATAATGTCCCAAGACAGGAGCTGACTTTTGTCCAGAGCTTTTCTTCTTCTCAGCTCAGTAAGTATTTGCTTACAAACTTCATCACTGGTTATGACAGTCTGTTGTATGGTCATACAGCACCTGGTCCTAGTACTTTTGCCATCTCTGCCTGTAATTAAACTTCATGCCTTCTCTTTTGTGAATGGCGTAAGGAAACTGTCAGGGCCCCAAAAAGACAGAGCTCCTTTTGCAGGTTGCAAAACGTGAGGCGCACTAAAATAATCTTGAATCTTGCACCGTGCTGCCTTTTGTATGCTGTGGTTCCATTGCTCATGTACAAGAGGCAAGATTGTATAGCTTTATCAATTTAACATTTGCCACATTACATTGTAAGTGGTGTGAGTGAATGCATCACCTTGTGCTTTATGTCCAACTTTTTCTATTCTGTTTTTCCTACTTTGAAAGTGTCTCCCCTAGGACATGGTCTAGGTTACTGAGGAGGGACGCAGATACTAACCAGGTCCAGGTTGCTGTAGCCTTAGGTGGGACAGTTACATTTGATAAATGGTCATTTTGTTGTGTTTACAGGTACTGGGTGGGCCCCTGACTCTCTCAGAGCTCCTCCTGCTGCCTGTGTTTTTTTAACCTTTTACCTAGAGATGGAAGGAACCATGTCTCTCTCTCTCTCTCTCTCTCTCTCTCTCTGTCTGTTTTTCTCTCTCTATCTCTGTCTGTTTCTCTCTCTCTCTCTCTCTATCTCTGTCTGTTTCTCTCTCTATCTCTCTCTGTCTGTTTCTCTCTCTCTATCTCTCTCTGTCTTTCTCTCTCTCTCTCTCTGTTTCTCTCTCTCTCTATCTCTCTCTTTCTCTCTCTCTCTCTCTTTCTCTCTCTCTCTCTGTTTCTCTCTCTCTCTGTCTGTTTCTCTCTCTCTCTCTCTATCTCTGTCTGTTTCTTTCTCTATCTCTGTCTGTTTCTCTCTCTCTCTATCTCTGTCTGTTTCTCTCTCTCTCTCTGTCTGTTTCTCTCTCTCTCTCTCTCTGTCTGTTTCTCTCTCTCTCTCTCTCTCTCTATCTCTGTCTGTTTGTTTCTCTCTCTATCTCTCTCTGTCTGTTTCTCTCTCTCTATCTCTGTCTGTTTCTCTCTCTCTCTATCTCTGTCTGTTTCTTTCTCTCTCTCTGTCTGTTTCTCTCTCTCTCTCTCTCTGTCTGTTTCTCTCTCTCTCTCTCTCTCTCTCTATCTCTGTCTGTTTGTTTCTCTCTCTATCTCTCTCTGTCTGTTTCTCTCTCTCTATCTCTGTCTGTTTCTCTCTCTCTCTATCTCTGTCTGTTTCTTTCTCTCTCTCTGTCTGTTTCTCTCTCTCTCTCTCTCTGTCTGTTTCTCTCTCTCTCTCTATCTCTGTCTGTTTGTTTCTCTCTCTATCTCTCTCTGTCTGTTTCTCTCTCTCTATCTCTGTCTGTTTCTCTCTCTCTCTCGCTGGGTTTTGCTTTCACAACACACATACGTTTAACATAGCAACCAACACTGCCTTAGACTTAGGGCGGCTCGATTATGGGGAAAAAAAATATAACCACGATGTCTGAAGTTCTACCATGGAGTCTGTAACTTGGTTACCGTGGTTACCTTGTTTCAAGCCATTCTAGCGTGGTAGAGAAAGCCTGCAGGAAGACTCGGCTCCATTTGGGCCAGTTCTCATTAATAGTCAACGAGCTAAGCTGCTTGACTCTGATTGGCTAACAGCTAGCCATTGAGAGCATGGCTATAAGCATGCTTTACCCAGCGCAACTGGGCGAGCTCATGAATATTAATGAGCTCAGGCAACATGACGTCAGACTGACCAGCTGTTGTGATTGGCCTGAGTTCTCCTCTTATTTCTTTTCAGTGGCTAGAGCTGACAGAGGAGGTAGCAGTTCATTTTCACATTCACCACATAACACACACACACACACACACACACACACACACACACACACACACACACACACATATGGATTTCAAAAAATGCAAGTAAAAACGGTTTTGTGTGGCAGGGCACCTTTAATACTTTTCCCATTAATACTATTTTTTTTATTCAGAACACGAGAAAATAAGAGTTTTCTTGCCAAACATAATGAGCTAAATAATTCTCGATTATTCTGGGAGCCGAAATCATTATCACGAAATTAAATTTCGATTAACTGCACGGCCCTACTTAGACTGCAGATTCATTTATTCTTTATTCATTATTCATCATTACATATTGTTTAACCCGGGACAATATTGAAAATGAACACTTGATGTTTCTGGCCCATTTTATTCCCTTTTTCGGCACTTTTGACTTTTTTTTTTTCATTGTTTTGTCCCTTTCTTTAAGGTTTTCAACGCTATTTTTAATTAACACCAACTTATTGCCAGTTTTACACCGATTCTTTGGAATTCATGGTCAATGCATTTAATTTATAAGTAATTTAATACCTGATTTTAAAATTCTGAATTGTTTATTATTAATATTAGTCCTGTTGATTGATAATCACAGATCTGTGTATGTCAAAGTTTAGTCTGAAGACTGTTTTAAATTATTATTTATTTTTTCAAATGCTATAAAATGTATTACTTAAAATTCAATGAAAGTAATGATCAAGTACTTGCAATTGTACTTACTTTTTTGGGTCATTTGATTTAAAAGAAACTCATATTTCTGATATAGAAGTTTTAGTGAGCGGGTCTTATTTGACTCCAGGAACACAATATACATTGTGTGTGTTCTCCCTCTTTGTCTAACTCACTGAGGGCTGACCTGTGACTCAACCACAGTTTGTCACATGGGAGTAGAAGTACCAGAAACCGTGTGTGATCACAGGAAGATCAGTGCGGTAAGGCTTCCAGTGATTGATGAGTATTTTACCTGCTGTGGTAAACCCCCACCCAGCTGCTACTTTAAGCAGGTCAAATGTAATGAATGTAAACCACTAGATCCTGGTTATCTCAGCCAGACCTGCGAGGGGGTGTTTACACAAGGGACCACACCCCACTACTTTTGCAACACTGTAAGAAAACAGTCACCGATTAAATACTATTGTTTAGAAGGGTGACTCAATGTCTGGCCCGGCAGGTCGTTGCATGTTAAAGCTTTCGGTTGAGTACCTCAGAGACCACATCCTTATAAAAACAAGAACAGGCATCAAGAAAGATCGGTCATGCCACTTGTATATCCTGATTTTGACTGTGGCAGTTGGGGGGTGGGGGGGGGGCTGTTGGTCGAAACCATCTGTGTTTTGCAGGCACGGTTAACAATGTGAGCAATGTGCGTTGGAGCGCAGACCGCCATGTATCGGACCCGACTCCTGACAAGCAAAGGCGGCTTCCTAGAAGGCCTATATACTTTCCATGACACTGTTATGTGGGGCTGGGAGTCAGGTTTTACATTTTTTTGGACAATGTGTTTTGCATATAACTCAGTATACACATGCCTACACATGCTCACATAGGAGCTCGTCTGAGACGTTTAAATGGACCCTTTTAGAAAATAAGGCCCGTCCAGCTGCAAAGTCTAATGGCAAATTGACACAAAAATGTGTGATTTGTTGTGAACATTAACTTTGCAAAGTATTGCATTTTTTACAAGGGCAACTCACAGGACAGAGTGCATTAAAGTAAGGAGAGTTAAGGAAATGAGTACAAGTACTTCACTTTTGATCACCAGTATCCACACATTATATGACAAGGTGGAGTCATTACACATCTCTCCATGCACCAAACACCCTGAACCCAGAAGATCTGCCAACTGGACCCAAATCAGGGTTGGAGTCAACATATTGTTATGTTTTGAAGTGATATTTTCATTCAGAAGTGACAGCTTGAATATCAACCCCGTTGGTCTTAACACAAGACATGAATGGCCAGTGCCTACTGATGTCCGATAGTTTAGTCCAATGTTTTCTACTGTAATCAGGTGTTTAATGGGACCGTTCACCACTGCCAGGGGTAGGGATGATGATCAGATGTTTGTATATAGGGAAAGGTAATTGGAGGATTGTCACAGTTAGATTCTCTCAATACTTAAGCACTATCACTTTTTATCATCCATATAGATGCTCCCTTGTTTTCCCCGGCAGTTTTTTGCGTGTGTTTGATACATATTTTAGGACCTAGGACATCTAGTGCCATAGTCAGTGTATTCTATGTAAAAACAACAGGAATTTATATTAGTACACTGTATATGATGAACTAATATGCACTGCATAGGCATATGCAGCCAGATCACATGGAAAATGATTAATGTTTCTCTCATATACTTTTTTTCTCTTTCTATTTCTCTCACGTGCAAGCACACACACTTGCACACACACACACACACACACACACACACACACACACACACACACACACACACACACCAACACTTGTTTGCAAGGGCAGCCATGCATAACAGCACAGGGCTGTTTAGACAGAAGGCCCAGGTGTATTCCAGACTGTACAGCTGGATGGGGGTTAATGCCAGACACACACACACACACACACACACACACACACACACACACACACACACACACTTCAAACAAATCTTGAAACCCCCATCCTTTCATCAAACCCACATCATCACGCCTGACAGCTGCCAGACAGGCATAGTCACATGTACCTACCCCGACACGAAGGAATGTTCTCACATATGTCTTTTCCACCAAGGCTAACCAGGTGCTGGTTCTGGGCTGGTGCTATAGCCAGTTCGGTGCTGGTTCTACTCGCCAATTATCTAAGAACCAGCTCGATTTTCCACAGCCTGAGAGCCAGAGCAGGGCTACGTTACAACGTCACTGCAAGTAGCTCCGTTGTCATAGCAACGCGTCATGACAATCAACAATAATGGAGGACTACATCCCGATACTTTTGCTCCTGGCTTTACAAATTCCCACTGAAATTCAAAGACAGGCCTTGACAGCTATTTGTGACCGCTATGGACCGAGGACACGTTCAACAAGAAAGATAATTATCTCGCATGATTTAACTTTTATTATTATCTTTTGCTAGCTTGCGAAGGTAACATCAGTAGCGTCAAGCAAAACACCGTTAGGGTGAACAGACGGCCCGGTTTGACCGGGGCGGTCCCAATTTTCCCGACAAAAAGCCTACCGGGACCCGCTCCCAGCACCTGACGGAACCGGTTCTTATCTCTAGACCAGCGCTGAGTTGGTGCTGAGTTGGAACCCGTTTTCTTGGCCCAGAGCCAGGTTTATTTGTGTGGAAAAGCAAAGAACCGGTTCAATATTTGACACTGACTCCGAACCAGCACCAGAACTGCCTTGGTGGAAAAGACATAACAGAGAAGCTGGCGGTTGACGAATTGAACTCCTATCTGTACCACTTTAACAACATATTACTGAAGACAACAAAACTATAATATAATAGTATATAATCTCTTTCAGTCAAAGAGTGGTTTATAGCCAACAACAGGATGGTGTAACTCTCCCTTCCACCCTACTCTCCATTACTCAACACCATAGAGCAGGGGTCTTAGACGTTTTTAGGACCCCTTAGCTGATAGAGAGACAGAGTAGGGACCCCCTACTACATGTACTGCATAAAATTAACTGGACGGATGAAAATGAATGGCGATAATTCCTTAAGCTTAACTTTTTGACTAGGGGCTAAACTACCCATAGGACTCTCAGAACCTCAGGTGAAAGCAAGCTAGCATTAGCTATTAATGGCTAGCATTGTACATCTGTAGAGGCAGTATATGTCAGGAAACGGTGCAATGTGTCTTTTGTCTTTTGTGGGAGAAGGTCTGGCAATGCAAGACTTTCACTAGACAGTTAATTCAAATTTTAACTTCTGACTTTCAGCTGAGAAGAAGAAGTTTCAATAAGATATTTTAGCACTCTTCTCACCCAAGTATGCCCATCCACAGACTTTCAGATGCCATCTCCCAGCTAAGACTGCATATATACACCAAATCTGTCAACTACTTGGCTTTAATCGTGGACACCCTGGACTTAAGAAGATTTTGAGAGATTCTATAGGGACTAATACACTTCGAAATGCAGCTCTCAAACTCGCTGTCTAAAGAGATCAAGGCCAGCGTGCAAGCTAAAGCTAAGGGCTAAGTCAGTGTCTGCAGTTTTAATGGAGGGAGGGCCGCATAGAGAAGGTGAGGAGGAAAGGAAAGAGGTGAAACACTAAGTATGCAAGTACAGCCGCCCCGGGGGCTGAGGAGGCATATTTAACTAGAGCTGAATTTGAAAAAGTTTTGGCACTATACTTCTTTCATATTCACAGCCACTCTTTATTCCTCTCCTTCTCCTCCGTCTTCTCCTCCTACTGCCCTATCTTCCCATTCCTGACTTCAAAGTGCTATTTATGCAAAAAACTATAGTGGAGTTTTCCTGTCCTCGCTCTCTCCTCCCTGGAGGCACATGTTCTTTTTGATAACTTACCTACAATTTATCTTTCTCACAAAGGAGAAATAAAAACATGGTCATCTTCTCATCTCAGCCCCGTGTGTCGTTCCTCTGGTACACACTTCTCTGTTTTCTGTATTCTCTAGCTTTCTTTTGCTTTTTTAGGTTTCTTTTTTTTAGTTTTCTGTCATTATTTTCCTAGTTCAACCCACTAAGTTGTATCCACCTTTGCTTTTGAAGAACACTGTTTAACACACTGTTCAAAAGACAAGTGCAAAATGGAACTACAGTTGGGACTCCCAACTTTTATTCAGAGGTGGGTAGAGTAGCCAAAACTTTTACTCAAGTAAAAGTACTGTTACTTCAGAATAATATAACTCGAGTAAAAGTAAAAAGTAAGTCGTGCAAATAATTACTTGAGTAAGAGTAAAAAAAGTGCTTGGTGAAAAACTACTCTAAGTACTGAGTAACTGATTTATTTTTTAACACAAGCATTCAATCAGACAGACAAAAATACAAAATAATCATCTTTATGCAAATTAGTTCATCCGATCAATAAAATAAATTAAAATTAATTAATACAAAATACCTTAAATAAAGACACTTATCACATCAAATCTGTATATACTGTATATATATATATATACACACACACACACACACACACACACACACACATACACAGTGGCTTGAATAAGTTTACACACCCATGCTAAAATTGATTAAAAAGAGGAATAAAAAAAACAGCTTTTGGAAATTTATCTTAATGCCTTAATTAAAAAAATGTAGAAAAATCCAACCTTTCAAAGACACCAATTTTCTTTGTGAAATGAATGTTTTGTAAATAAATAAATGTTCTTCCTTAAAATACAGGGGGCATAAGTATACCCCCCTATGTTAAATTCCCATAGAGGCAGATTCCTATTTTTAAAGGCCAGTTATTTCATGGATCAGGATACTATGCATCCTGATAAAGTTTGCTTGGCCTTTGGAATTAAAATAACCCCCCCATATCATCACATACCCTTCACCATACATAGAGATTGGCATGGTGTTATTTCAGTTAGACTAATAGCCGGTTTGATTTGCATTGAGAGATGATCTTATGGAAAGTCCCCCATACCTATCTCTATGTATGGGGAAGGTTTGTGATGATGTGGGGCTATTTTAAAACGTACTCAAGTAAATGTGACGGAGAAAATGTAACTACCCACCTCTGCTTTTATTTATATAAGGCACAAAGACTAAGGCGTGTTTTCGCAATCATCTCACTATCACTTACGTTATCCACATTCATAGACAAAAGTAATTATATATCTTCTATATTATAAGATATTTTATTATATAAAAAGCCTAAAAGTCGGAAGTTAAAAATGGAATTACAAAGAGGAGTTGTTATGGAGACGATACACCGTCTCTTCTCGTTGCATTGGTGTGAACTGACAGACAGAAGCATTGCAAGAAGTTGCAAGTTTCAACTCGTCTCGTCGCGAATCTTTGTTCAGAACTGGGGTCAAGGTGAATAAATTAGCTTGCCAGCCATCTTCCTTCAAGTTCCACAACAACATATATCCACTAAAACTGTACAATTTGACACCAAAGACAAATGACAAAATAAAATCAAGAATGAATTTACCATTCTCTGAAAGTACAGTGTAATTAATTTCTGTGTCTGCTGGTGGTATGCATTAGGGTGATCAAGTACTGAAAGGTCACGCAGCTTGGCATCCTTTTTAATTCAGCGTTGCTCATTGGTTTCCAGTCTCTCTCTCTCTCTCTCTCTCTCAGTCTCTCTCTCTCGTATCTGTGTGCTTCTCTCCCTCCTCCTGCTCTCTTTTTGTCTGTGCAGCTGCAATCCTCACCGCTCTAATCCCCTCCTCTCCCCCCTGTGTGCTGGACCGCCATCCAACTATTTAACCACAGCCCTGAAACAAACCAACATCTGTTTGGAGGCCGGCCCAGACCCGGCCACTGCCTTCCTGCTGCGAACACACCAGCCGGCGCCAGCTTAACCCCTTGCTGCCTTGACTAGACGCGGGCTCGCCACGCCGGCGATGCACTCAGCCGCCGAGAGCATGTTCTCTCGCAGACAGTAGTTGGGGCAGCGTCCAAGTATTAATTTTAAGATTCGGTGTCTGCGGTTTGCAAGTGGTGATTCAGGAGATCCGTGTTTTTCTTCATTTCGTCTCAGTCTTTGGCACCAAGTGCTCGTTGCTATGCGGTTTCTGCTCCCGAGAGATCATTTGCCAATGAAACTGTGCTCGCAGTATTGTGAGATCTAGTTCCTCATCGCCAGATCTCCACAGCGCTGCAGAGGAAGGTCTGGCTAGTCCATATCACATGCCTGGATATGAGAAAAACATCTTCTGGTTTATTGGCATTTCTTTTAAACCAATCACAATCGTCTTAGGGGCGCAAAGCGCCGGATGGAGCAACGGTGCCGCTGCAAATGGGAAGTTGTTTTGGTGGAACGTGTACGCTCAAAAGTACGCTTGAAAATTACGCTTGAAAACTCAGATTGGACAGATAGTCTAGCTAGCTGTCTGGATTTACCCAGCAGAGATCTGAGGAGCAGGTAACCATAGTCCTCAGATTGGACAGATAGTCTAGCTAGCTGTCAGGATTTACCCTGCAGAGATCTGAGGACCAGGTAACCATAGTCCTCAGATTGGACAGATAGTCTAGCTAGCTGTCTGGATTTACCCTGCAGAGATCTGAGGACCAGGTAACCATAGTCCTCAGATTGGACAGATAGTCTAGCTAGCTGTCTGGATTTACCCTGCAAAGATCTGAGGACCAGGTAACCATAGTCCTCAGATTGGACAGATAGTCTAGCTAGCTGTCTGGATTTACCCTGCAGAGATCTGAGGACCAGGTAACCATAGTCCTCAGATTGGACAGATAGTCTAGCTAGCTGTCTGGATTTACCCAGCAGAGATCTGAGGACCAGGTAACCATAGTCCTCAGATTGGACAGATAGTCTAGCTAGCTGTCTGGATTTACCCTGCAGAGATCTGAGGACCAGGTAACCATAGTCCTCAGATTGGACAGATAGTCTAGCTAGCTGTCTGGATTTACCCTGCAAAGATCTGAAGACCAGGTAACCATAGTCCTCAGATTGGACAGATAGTCTAGCTAGCTGTCTGGATTTACCCTGCAGAGATCTGAGGACCAGGTAACCATAGTCCTCAGATTGGACAGGTAGTCTAGCTAGCTGTCTGGATTTACCCTGCAGAGATCTGAGGACCAGGTAACCATAGTCCTCAGATTGGACAGATAGTCTAGCTAGCTGTCTGGATTTACCCTGCAGAGATCTGAGGACCAGGTAACCATAGTCCTCAGAAATCCACGAGAGTTTAGAAGGCCAACACAAAGAAAGCAGAAGGTGACATCTGACTAAGTTGGATTTTTCTGTGAATGGTAATATTTGTACTTTTTAGTCTTCAGCCATGGAGGCCCTTACTGCTCATGCTAACAATGCATTTCTGCTTCAATTTATTTCCAACAAACCCGAGACTTAAGTCATATTATTTATATCTAGAAAGCAGTAGTTAATATATAGCTAAAGAGTAAATGAAAAGAAAGAGCAGTGGCGCTCGAGCAAGCCAAAGGGTAAATGAAGAGAGGGACCGGGGTTAAGCGAGAACAAAGCCATGAATCTGGGAAATGAAACGTTACTTTCTGAATGTTTCATGGGAGTCACGTTCTAAAGTACACAGACCTACGCACAACCCTATTGGAAGGAGCTGCGTTGCCAAATTTTGTGTGAATACAGCCGAAGTGCACGCTTCATCCATGGACTGTATAGAAACATGCACGACGCGTCGTCAATACCCATAAATTATCCATGTCAAGCAACCTGTTAGTTATTCATAATCCAGCTAAATTATTCCAGCACCATTTGGTCTCTTCATTGTCATGAAGATTTACAAATTTCATAGTTATAAATAACCATTCCACTCCATTATAGACAGAATACCAGCTGATCTGAGTGGGGGGCAATATCTACATTGCCCATTATCAGCAACCATTCATCCAATGTTCCAGATACACATTCTGTTCACTGATCTGATATCATTTTAAAAAAACTAACTGAGAAAACATTAGAGAACCCTTTGCAATTATGTAAGCACATGATGTAATCTGAAAACTGCTTCCATGGTTAAAAAACAATGCAACTGATCTCAGCTGGTGTTCTGTCTATAATGGAGTACAATGGAAATTTCTAAGTGACCCAAAACTTTTGACCGGTTGTGTGTGTGTGTGTGTGTGTGTGTGCAGTATATACTTTGTAGTTAAATGCTATGCTTATGTTGTGCCTTTATCCAGCTTTGTTGTCCCTGAATGTCTATTTCTGTGTACCAGGACTCAAATTCCTTGCATGTGTACTCAAAGTTGGCCAAGCTGATTCTGAACGAGTCTAGCTTAACATAAAGACTGGCTCTGTCTTAAGTTCAAAAATACACCTCCCTACACCTCTAAAGCTCACTCACGTAAATTTCAGAAAGAAAACAAATAGGACTATTTAAACCACAAAATGTTGAGCTATTTGTTTAATACAGAAAGAAAAGGCTGCATTAAAGCCACAAGGCACATTTATGAAAACTAATTTGAAACAGAGAAGGGGATCAGGGCCTTGTTGAAAGCTGGAAAATAGAGCCAATACAAATGTGGTGCATGTAAATAAAATGGGTCCGCATGGCTCAGACATTGAAGCTCACTTGCATTCATACCTCATGTTTATGTTTAAGACATTTCTGGCCTCTTTGACATTTAATTACATCTCAGTTATAGCTGACGCATTTATCCAAGGTGACTTACAATAAATGCATTCAATCATGTTGGTATCACCCCATAAGTGCAAGAATCATGCAACTACATTAACTTATTCAAATATTCTGATCAATTCAAGTGCTACAGAAGAACAAGCAAGAACATTTCTTTTTTTATGCATAAAAAGCAGCAACTAAAAAGCCACAGAACACACTGATGAGGATCTCTGTTTAGGTTCTGCAGAATATCAGTGCTGCTAAACCATTTCCCCCAAACTTTAGTTTTGTTTTCCTGTTCTGCATCCCATAAGTACCCTGTGGATGTAAGATGTATTTCAGCTAATAAAGTAGTTTGAAATATTGGCCAATGATTTTGGACGTTTAATTATTTCTTGTTGTGAGGAGGACGTTTTGGTTTTTAGGATCAGCATTATTTCATCCACATACAGATTGATCTTGTGATGTGTGTTCATATTCCTTTTATGTAGATGTGGCTGCTGCTTAGAGTTTGATTTAAAAAAATAAAAATAAAATAAATTGGTGAATAGAGACATAGTTAAATGCCCAAGTTAGCCAAACTTATTTGGAAGAGAAGATACAGTTGCATTGTAAAATAATTAAGTGTGTCTTCGCAATGAAGTGTGCAGAAAAACACTGGACGCATATTTCTACGCTCCGGTCACATAGCAATCTCTCTCTCTCTCTCTCTCTCTCTCTCTCTCTCTCTCTCTCTCTCTCTCTCTCTCTCTCTCTCTCTCTCTGTTCCGTGTGCCTAATCGCGTGTCTCGCTGTGAGAAGTCAAGAAGGCCAAAATCACCTATATGTTTTATTTTGAAATGTGCATTATTTTGGCAAAGTATTCTGCTTCCTGTATGTTATTACAATCCTGGCTTTTATTTATTTATTTTATTTATTTTATTAATTCAGGACAGTGCACATTGATGAACATGCACAACAGTACACGTAAATGTGCCAGATTGTAGCCCGAGGGCTAATGTCCATCTGCAGTCCATTAGGCAGGTTGGAGTTACAGTAAAAAAGACACAGGATAGTAGAAAAAACAGGACAATTCATTAATAAAAATAAATAAATAAATAAATAATGGAAACACAAGTTAGCGGTGATCACATGTTTGGTTAGACACATTCACTCGCGTATCACGTTAAAAATGGAGGAGACGCCAAAACTACGCGCCTGGTGTGGCCGGACAGATGGCGCCGGAATAAAAATAGCTGCGTTACACTGCTATATGCGACGCTTACGCCGCGGTGTGTTTTGGCTTCTAGGCCAGATTTAATTCTGGGTTTAGATAATCTCGATAAAGTGTTTAATTTAATGCTTTTTCTACAACAGTCTGATCCTCTGACTTGTTGTGTTTCTAGCTCTGCTTTAATTTTTTTTCTAGTGATGTTGTCATGTTCCCAGATGTTAGTAGCAGTTTATCAGTAAAATTATTTCCACCATCCTTATGCCCTACAACCCACTTTTCTAGATATAGTCTTGGACTGGAGTAATCATAGAGGAAGCACCACTGAAAATCATGATTACTTAAATCACATTGAGTATACAAAATGCTTGTATAGCTGTAGGCCTTATTTATACATCTATATTCAGTACTATGCTTGCAATTCATGTTGAGAGAAAATATGAATGTGATGAAGATGATGAAGATGATGGATAGTATGGTGTGGGGGTTGTGTGTATGTTGGGAGGTGGTCTGCAAATATTTAGTCAGGGCAAATAAAGTCTGGGAGAGATGGAAGATAGACATATTCTTACATTTGAGCAGCCGGTTCAAAGGATTTGCAGCTGACACCTTCAGGCTACAGCAGTGCACTCAGCTACTGTTTCCACACACACACACACACACACACACACACACACACACACACACACACACACAGGAGATGTTGACAGACAGAGGGGCGTGAAGTCCTACGTGCCTGCTTGACATGCGCGCACACACACACACACACACACAGACACACTTAGTGGTCTGGCCGGTTTGTGAATGGAGTTCAAGTTCCTCAGTTGGGGGAGGGTAAGTTGGTAAGATGGTATGTGCCAGCAGCTATCATCCTTCTCTCCCTGACAATCTGGCTTCAGGGAGTCAGGCGAGGGACGGCCGGGGTAGTGGAGGGTTAGGGAAGGGGTGGTGGGGGGTGGGGGGGTCCTGCACCAGCACCAGCAGGACAGGCTCCATTCTGAAGGCTGTTGAATTTTCCACTCACTCTGTCAATTACAGGCTGAGGAAGTCTTTCCACACATATTGATAGAGTGACAGTTGTTGCTGGCTTACTGCATCCAAAATTACATTCATGAAGTCAGCGCCTAAAGGAACAGTCACACATGTTGGGAAATAAAAACTGTTGCCTTTTGACACAGAGTCTTAGGAGAATAAAATAAAGTATATATAATGTATTTTAATTTATTTGTTGACAATATCTGAAAGTAATATAGTAGAAAACGTCTTGGATCTTTAAGTTCAACTTCAATTATAGTATCAAATCATAATAAGAGTTATATCAAGACAATTTACAGATACAGTCGGTCTAGACCACATTCTATAATTCACAAGGACCCAACAATTCTAGTAATTCCCCCCAGAGCAGTGCCACAGTGGCGAGGAAAAACTCCTTTTAGGGAGAAACCTCGGGCAGACCCAGGCTCTTGGTAGGTGGTGGCAATAACAGTCACAGTAAAAGATAATGGAAGTGACTAGAAATAATGTGTAGTACTTCATGGCACAGCAAGGCACTGCAGGACGTTGCAGGACGTAGCAGGGTGTAACGGCATAGTTCAGCTCATGAAAAATGGGGGCAGAAGGGTTTGCGTTTATAATTTTGGTCGTTGTATTAAACTTTGGACCGCACCGGGTTCGCGGTTTCCCTCTACTTCCAGTCTTTATGCTAAGCTAGGCTAATAATGTCCTGACTGCAGCTTCGCGCTGGATTCATAGGCATGTAGGTGATCGATCATCAAAACGTGGAACTATACCTAAAAGCACATATGTCAAACTCAGCCCCCCCCTTTTAGATTTTAATCTGGCCCGAATATCAATTTAGATTTACAATACATTTCGGATTACCTAGTTTTTGTATCCTTTTCAATGTTTTGTCTCTTTTCTAATTTTTTTGTCACTTTTGGCGACGCTTTAGGTCCTTTTTTCAAAATTTTCCCCCCCGTTTCCAACAGTTTTTGGTGCCTTTTTCCGAGGTTTTTTTCCAATGTTTTCATCGCTTTTTTCTTTGACCGCTAAGTTACTTTTTTGGGGCTTTAGAAAGCTATACAATAACAGTAAAAGATGCTTGACTTTTTGATGAAATAAATGCATGTGAATAAACTAGAGATGTCTGGCCCTTGATGTGAGTCTTATTTTCCCGTGTGGACCTTTAGTGAAATTGAGTTTGACGCCCCTGCTTTAAAGGATAGTTGGGGAACAAAAGTCATCCACACATTTCATGAAAATTGTAACATGATTTGGCTGCTCTGCTCTGCAAGACATGCACTGATTCCTATTGGTGTCTATTCTTAGGTAGGTATACAGAAACTTCCCTAACCTGTGTTACTACATTATCTGGGTCACATGACACTGATATAACCAAACGATGTATCCTGGGATTCATTCAAAACTTGAATTTGTTTGCAAAAGTAATACATAAATACATTTTTTTTTTTTTTAATTTGACTGAAAGAGACAATTATATTGTCAATCAAATATTTCTGAGACAATTAATTGTACAGTAAAATTTGGAATTACGCTCCTTTAACTCAAGAAACTGTTATATCTGTCAAACTGAGGTGGTCTTCCCTGGACGTTTCTGTTTTCATCAGCGTTAACAACAGAAATAGTTAGCACCTTGAAGATTAAAGCCATTGTTCTGAACTAACTATCATGATGTATGTTAAATATTTAATAAAATACTAAATATTCCATGCAGAGATCAAAGTTTCATTTTATGCAGGGGAAGCTATATGATAACGCTTCCCTCAGCAGAAGTTGTAGCAACTCGGTAGTGAATTAATGTCTAAATGTGTGTGTGTGAGGGTGTGCGTGCATGCGTGGGTTTTTTAGGAGAATATGAAGGGAAATGGCATGACTGCTTTTATATGAACTCACAGTGTGAATTCCCCAGACATAACACGCTTCAGTCCAAATACAACCATGCATGCTGTGTGTGTGTGTGTGTGTGTGTGTGTGTGTGTGTGTGTGTGTGCAAAAGCAATGAGGAATGTTAACAGCATCCAGATGTGGGGAGGCGGTATTTAATGGTGACTCACTGGAATTTTACCTGTGCCCGCGCACCACGACCCTCCACCCTCGGCATGCACGTAGATCGCCTCTCTTTTGACATAACTCAATTGTACGGGGAAAAATATGTACAAATCAGCATTTAGAACATAATGGGGAATTCAAAAATGATGCATTTTTGTGGAGAGTCTAATTAAAGCGTTAAATTAAATTCCGGTCTGAACTACTTCCAGGTATTATTTGTAAAGCTGAGGTGATCCAGGGGTTACACTGAACCCTGCGGCCTCACGGCAAACAGCTACACCTGCTGAGCAGGTGCCCACATTACAAGTGAATAAACGTCAGTTTATGTTTCACAACACTTTTTTAAGTGGCTATTAATCATAAAGTGCAAAGACGAATGGGATCCGACACAAATGAAATATACCCTAATATATGTCATTTATTTGTCATAAAGTTGGAATCCGTTTTAAGGCAAAACCTTGTTTTCTTTTTTTGTGAAATGCTTACATGTGAAGCATTTGAAGATACAATATACACATAGTATACTACAGTCAATGACTCATGGCTGGGCTAAAGATTCACTTAAGATGCAGTCGAGTTTGAATGTTGTTGCTTATGTACCAGAAATATTTCACAAGAGTGGCTTTAAGATAGAAATGTGATTCAGGTCTGTATTCAGGTCATCCACAACTAACCAAAACATATTCAGCTTAGTGTCTCCAGGATTAATGTTTTTCATCCAATACCAATTTCTCTGTGCCACTGCAGGAAGCACCTTTATGTGGTGTAGCGGGTGGAATGCTTGGTGTGAAGACCGGGTGACGGATGGATGTTTTTAGTGCATATGACTCGTTTCGTGTACTGTCACAATCCTACAGTTAATGTGTTTTTTTTTTTAAACCGTAACCACAGAATTCCCCCCAACCTCAACCATAGTTTATTTGTCCCAAACATGATGTTTCTGAGTCTATCATAGTTGTCATTTGCAGGTGTTGTAGAAAGGAAGAATATGTATTGTAATCAGAGGTTTATATTGTCCAATATCTATATTCTGGTAATAGGATTGGTAATCAAACCCCTATCATCCTAATCCTGTGAGAACCCATATTGTCCACAGACAACCATCTATTTCAAAGCAAAAATGGACTTATTGAAGGTCCCATGACATGAAAAATTCACTTTATGAGGGTTTTTAATATAAATATGAGATAGGTGTAAACCTGCTCTGCCTTTGAGAAAATGAAAGCTCTGATAGGCCGATCTGGAATCTTCACCTTGTGAGGTCATAAGGGGCAAGGTTACCTCCCCTTTCTCTGGTTTTGCCCGCCCACCAAGGCTGAATTTTGGGAAATAGACTTCAGATATGGTATTAGGGGACTACTAAGGTCTATATAAAAGAGACTTCAGATACAGTATTAGGGGACTACTAAGGTCTATATAAAAGAGACTTCAGATACAGTATTAGGGGACCACTAAGGTCTATATAAAAGAGACTTCAGATACAGTATTAGGGGACCACTAAGGTCTATATAAAAGAGACTTCAGATACAGTATTAGGGGACCACTAAGGTCTATATAAAAGAGACTTCAGATACAGTATTAGGGACCACTAAGGTCTATATAAAAGAGACTTCAGATACAGTATTAGGGGACCACTAAGGTCTATATAAAAGAGACTTCAGATACAGTATTAGGGACCACTAAGGTCTATATAAAAGAGACTTCAGATACAGTATTAGTAGACCAATAAGGAATATATATATATATATATATATATATATAAGCATCCAACCATGTCATGGGACCTTTAAGAAACTATTTGCATTGTTTGTTTGCTTTACAAATGGCACCGAAAATGTAGAGAATTGATGGAAATGAGAGCGGTAGACAAGAAAGACTGCAACCTCTGCAGAGAGTAAGACGTGATCCAACCCAAATTCCACTTTGACACATACTTCATCAAACTGACTGACTGACTCTACCACTGTATGCAAAAACACTGAACACGATCACACACTGATAGCGTGTGTTACCAGCGCTGACTCACAGCAGTTTGATGTTCTATTCCATCCAAATTCAATTTAACTTTCTGTGGGAGGTTTTGTGGTCCTACTCTCCATCTGTGTCTCAAAGGGAAAATACCCCCTCCGAGGAATAATGTTAACGTGATGGTAATGGAGAGTTCTGTCAAGAGTCTGAACACGCAAATATCTCTCACAAAGCTGCAAACAAAGGCTCTTTCTTCAAGGCCTCAGGAAGTGACTGGAGCTGCAGTGACAGTACCCAGGTTGCATTTATGACAATATAAGGGTTATTTTGTGTGGCTGGTGCTGATGCAATTAACCCTTGTGTTGTCTTCCTGTTAACCATGAACTTGTCCTTCCTGGTCAAAATTGAAAATGTAATATTTGTTGTGATTTTCTGATGTTTTTGTCTCCTTTTTCTGATTTATTTGTCACCTTTTCCAGCTTATGGTGCTTTTTAAAAAACCTGAGCTGGTTTAATAACAGGTTTTACACTTATTCTTGGAATAAATTCATGGTCAACAAACCTCATTTATGTCAAATTATACATTTGTTTTTAGTTTAAAAAAAGGCAGAAATTATGAATTATTTTGACTAGTAGGATCCCAGATGGGTATATGTCAAAGTTTAGTGCGGATACTGTTTTGAAACCATGAAAAAAAAAAAAAAGAATTCAAATGCTATAAGATTAAATAAAACACCCCAAATAATTCAGTGAAAGTAATGATTAATGTCACCTGAGGAATGTTATATGGAATCATCCATGTTATTTTTGGGCAATTTGGTTGAAAGAAATCCATATTTCTGATATAAAACACTTTGAAACGGGTCAATTTGACCCGAGGACAACACAAGGGTTAAAAGAGCTAATTGAAATACCTGAAACATAATCAGAATCATCTTTATTGGATGAGTATGTATGCACATACAAGGAATTTCACTCCGTTTTTTGCATTGCGGGGGATTTCCCCTCAAAGTGGTCAATTGCTACTTCACCAATAGAACATATATTATAAAATAAATGTATTTTAAACTAAGTAAAACGTGATAAAGTGAACTCATAGTGCCGCAGAACTATAAAATCAGAGCAGCAGTTGCTGGTTGTGTTTAGCCGCTACAGACACCGCTAGATGACGATGCTTTCAAGGGCCATGTAGTAGAGGTTAGCCAGAAAAATGGCTAACCTCTACTACATTGTTGTCGCTGCGAAGTGAACTCCCCTCCCTGGTCTGAAAGCTCTGTGTTTTGGCATGGCAGGCTGAGCGGCTCTATATTTGGTATTGAAAGCGGGATTTAATTCTGGCACGTTTATTTTGGTTGTGCATGATCAAAACAACAAATCGCACCCTGCTCTTGATATACTTGCACAGAAATAGACATTACAGCTAAGAACCATGGATTTATAATAAAACCTGGATACATCGTTGAAGTCGGAGCTTGGTTTATTCCTATGAGTGTTGCTCAGTGGCGCATAAAACCAAAAAAAGTTTAACTCCCACATATAAAATTACCCGATTGATCGGCGGCTACTTACAGTTAAGCGCTCCGCTAACTTGACTGGGAATTAAATGATTTAATCATGCGACTTTTCTAGACTTTCCAAATGTAATCTGACCAAATGGATCAAAATCTGTTATTTTGCTGGGTTGTGATGCTCAACATATATATTTAGGGATTCACAGGTCACTTTTACCATGTTACTCCATGGGGGGGAAAAAAGTATTTTTGAATCCCGTGGCATGATACTATGACAGACACAGAAGTTGTAATTTCACTGTATGGCTGCTATGTCAAATGGGCTTCACTTCTTGAGGCCTGCTAAGAACAAGGACAACAAGGTAGGGAATAGACAGTAAAACATACCTGGACTCACCTAGCTGCAGCGCTAACAGACTAGCGCAAACCTTTAGCGAACTTTCCATCTCTCCTTCCTCTTCATTATTAGCATGAATGCACCAAATTGTCATAGTCTGTGTCCACAAACACATAGTTTAGTCAATCGTTTTTCTTTAATTTTCAAGACAATGAGCAGACTATTCACAAATTATATCCATCCATCCATCTTCATCCGCTTATCCGGTATCGGGTCGCGGGGGCAGCAGCTCCAGTAGGGGACCCCAAACTTCCCTTTCCCCAGCCACATCAACCAGCTCCGACTGGGGGATCCCGAGGCGTTCCCAGGCCAGGTTGGAGATATAATCTCTCCACCTAGTCCTGGGTCTTCCCCGAGGCGTCCTTCCAGCTGGACGTGCCTGGACCACCTCCCTAAGGAGGCGCCCAGGAGGCATCCTTACCAGATGCCCGAACCACCTCAACTGGCTCCTTTCGACGTGAAGGAGCAGCGGCTCTACTCCGAGCTCCTCTCGGATGACTGAGCTTCTCACCCTATCTCTAAGGGAGACCCAGCCCCCCTCCTGAGGAAACCCATTTGGGCCGCTTGTACCCTGGATCTCGTTCTTTCGGTCATGACCCAGCCTTCATGACCATAGGTGAGGGTAGGAACGAAAATTGCCCGGTAGATCGAAAGCTTTGCCTTCTGGCTCAGCTCTCTTTTCACAGAGATTTCACAAATTATATATAATCCATATTCCTGGTGCGTTGGTAACAGCGACTATAGAGGACGACCAAATAATTTCCATGGGGGTCATCATTTTGTTCATTTATACTCCAGACAATTTTGAGTGATATGATGAAAACCCTATCTATGTTTTTCTCAAATCAACATGTCACTCAGAAGGACGACTGATCTTGATTTATGTCATATTTTTTTTGTAGTGGTTCCATTTGTAATTTTAGGAGAGCTATGTTCAAGTGGAAGCATTGTGAAGCAATGTTTTCCTGTTATGGCTTATAGTTTCTCAGCTGGCTGTCAGTGAATGTTTAGTCAAACAGCGCTCATAAATCCTGAGCAGAAACTGTTCCCCAAGCTTATGTCCCATATGAGTACAGCTCCGATTGGAAACACATTTTTGGCACCATCGACTCACCAACGGAAGGGGGGAGCAAGAGGGAGGAGGGTGGTGCTGGAGAAAAGATCAGGGAGTGTCATAAAGGAAGAGGGTTCATCCTCTGGGAAGTATGAATGGGCTAGGTGAATTCCATGGCTCATTAGATTTTTTTGTATAAGTGGAAATGTTGACCTGATGGTGACGCTAGAAGAAAGATTGAAGAGGACCATAGTTGTTTTCTTTGGATAAGGCAGACTCACTGGCACAGATTAGCTTTACCATCACAAAACCCTGGTCAGAGAAGATGTTGCAACATGGAACAGAATCAAAAAGTAAGTAAGTTTGTGAAGAGGTCAACTTTGGTGGATTTTGACATTGTGAATTAATCGCGTTACCTCTTGATGGTGCTGATCTTTTAGGTAAGGGAGACCTTGAAAGTTCAAAATAGGGCTGGACAATATGGACCAAAAATCATATCTCTGGGGGGTTTTATCAGCTGAATTACAATAAATGATATATAGCCTTCTACAAAGTGGGCTAAATGTTCGGTTATAAGTTAAAGTCACATGTCATAGGTCACACTTTTATTTAACCCTTGTGTTGTCTTCACTTTCGGGACCCTCTCGTATCCCTCGGGTCAAATTGACCCAAGACTTATTTGTAGGGGTGTGACGAGACGCTTACTCCACGAGACGAGACACATCACGAGATTGGGTTCACGAGAACGAGACGAGACGAGATTTTTAAAATTTTTTTAAAGAAATCCTCGATGAAATATATGAAAAATATAGTTTTTTTATTCAACTGAAAAATCACAAAATGCAAAACAATTTAAGTGCGTTTTTTTAATCTCCCAGTCAGTGACAGCTGCTTGTAAAACTTCAGCTATGTTTGCCCCTGTATGGGACTCAAAAAGTGGGCGAGTCTGCAGTACAAAACTTTCCATTTCCCAGTCACTGTTGATTATGTGGGCTGTAATTGTGATATAGCCCTGCGTACACCTAGAAGTCCAACCATCAGTAGTTATGGCGATGCTTTCTGCCTCTTTCAGACTCTGTACAACCTTGACCTTGGCTTCTTTGTAGAGGTTTGGGACTACAGTGTGAGTTAAATGCGCGCGTGATGGGATGACGTACCTCGGTTCCAGTGTGTGGAGGAGTCGCCGAAATCCGACATTTTCCACCACAGAAAATGGCCTCATATCAGCTGCAATGAAAACGCCTATGTCCCTCGTTATTGCCGTGGCTCTTGCACTTACCGGTGGCAGAGATGCAAAGGCTTTTAGAGTTGTTTGCCCTTTTAATGTTTTCGTCGCGGGTGCAGTAGTTAGTAGAGAGCTGTGGTGGTGCTGTAAGTGTTTTAGCATAGTGCTCGTGTTAGCCGCGGTATACGGCATTTTTTTCTTACAAAGTTTACATATTGTGTTCGTCTTGTCTGTCACTCTTTTGCCGTTTATCATTTCCGCAAGAAAACCAAAATGTTGCCACACAAATGATTTAAAAGTGGCAGGGGGATCTTCAATAGTAATTTCACGCTCCATCACGCTGACATCACATCGCCTCACGAGACAACTTTTCACCTCGACGAGAGATCTCGTCACATTTTAATCTCGCGAGATCTCGCCACACCCTTACTTATTTGGGGTTTTAAGAACAATTCTGAAATAAAATTTTACTTCATAATCTATTAACAAATATTGTCTTTATCTCAATTTCAAACAATTGAGATAGCATAAATGTTTAGGGAATGCAATCAGTTTCTACTAGAACACAATTAAAAATGGAAGTGTGATTTGTTTTTGTCATAAGGTTAAAAGTTAAAATTAAATTAAAAGTCCACTATGGAAAAAAACATAAGTGGTCATATCTAGAATAATTACATACATTAAATACATGTTTATCACAGAAAATAAGGTAAGGCCGTTGATTTTCAGGTAGAAAAAAATGTATACTTGTACCATTTTTCTTCTTTTAAAAATTTGAAATGGGTTAATTTGACCCGAATACCATACAAGGGTTAAACAGACTATGATCAAAATACAATGCAAAGACACATGATTATGTTAAATGAAAACAGGCCTTTTGTGAGAATGCTCCTTCAGCTGTCTTCAATCAAAGCCTGCAAAGTTTTTTTTAAAAACAACTCTGGTAAAACCTGAGGGTTTGACTTATACCTGGAACAATCATTCCTATCCCATAAAGTTCTTATGAAATACAAATGTTGTTCACTGCTCCAGTAAACAGGACGGATCTTAGATATTTCTAGTCCGCTCCGCAGAACTACTTAGTAAGTGGCCTACAGTGCATGGCTGTATATTTTAATGGAGACCCTGCAGCCAATCAGTGAGCTCAATCCCCCAATCATTGAGTATTCCCCCAGACATGGTATGAATCGATATGAACAGTTATGTCGATATACCGCCCGGCCCTAGTTCAAAGTTCAAAGCCGTCATATGAGCTTCATTGGCTAATTTGATATATGACTTTGATCTGTCAAAGCATAAAGTGCTCCCCTGAAGGTATTTGTTATGGTTTGGTGTAAGGGTGTGACGAGATCTCGTTTTACGAGATCTCGCGAGATTTCTCGTCAAGGTGAAAAGTTGTCTCGTGAGGCGATGTGATGTCAGCGTGATAGAGCGTGAAATTACTATTGAAGATCCTTAGCAGTACTTTGGTTATTGATACACTTACTGTTTGCATTTAAAGTGTTATTTTTCTGTTATTTACACATTTATTTTATTTATACTGTTAATTTTTTTATGTTCGGTTTGTGGAAAGGAGTTAGATTTCTCGTGTGAAATTGTACAGGGCAGAAGCCAGTTGGTAGAGTTTATACAAAACATTTTGCAGTGTTTGCACGTCCTTTACTGCATATACATGGAGGATTTCTTTAAATTTTTTAAAAAAATCTCGTCTCGTTCTCGTGAACCCAATCTCGTGATGTGTCTCGTCTCGTGGAGTAAGCGTCTCGTCACACCCCTAGTTTGGTGACAAATACTGTGTGTTCCCTTCAATTAACTGTGTTAACCAAGCTATGCATGTCCCTAAGGTTTGAGCTACTGCCGCTCGCAAGCACGCATTCCTGATGAATTACTTTGGTACATGAATGACATTTCCATTGTTTACTTGGCAATCACAGCAATAAAAGATAAACTGATTGCTTCTGGGATAACATTCCAGAGTTGTTTCCAGCTGTAGTAGTGTCATCGTTTTCTTAACAGCTGTGCAATGTTTTGGCATCTAACAAAAACCTTCTTAACCTCAAATTGGGCTTCATGGATCCTATGTCATTGTCCAGTATCTGAAACAGTGCGCCCATCCCAACGCAGCTTCTTACACAGGACTGTTTTCTGTCTGAACCAAGGGGGTCAGCCTCTCCTGTCTAAGCGTAGCTCCTATGGCGCCATTTTAATGCTACGACGCTATCACCTGCCGTTAGCATCCCATTGACTGCCATTCATTTTGACGTCACTTTGACAGTGAATAACTTTACATCTGAAGCGTTTAAAGACTCTTTGTCCGTTGTTTATTTCTAAAGAAACCCGACAGTGTATAAAAGGCTCCGTTACCTTGTAGCTCACGTTATGGCTCCATAGCGGACGTTTTTGTAAAAATAGGCTAACGATTGCGCCCACGCGACTTGCTGTTGCATAGTCGACAAATCACCGTATTGTCAGGAGAAGCTCGCAGACAGTTTGGACTTACATTAACTGTTTAGCTTTAATTACTAATGTTAACTAGCATTTTAGTTAGCAATAATTAGCCTGTCCCTATGTTAGCGCCTTACATACAGTATACCTACGCTCTCCGTCTCTGCTGATTAGGAATGATTGAGATTTCTCTTGCACAGCTACCAGAAGACTTACACCTTTCAGACAGGTTGCTAACATCTACATCATAAAGTTCAGTTGGAGGCTGCGCAGTAACGATCAGCCATCACCGGAAAAGTGCTTCTAATATCCTTTCCTGGTCTTTGTCCAAAGCAACGGGATCTGTTGGTCCATTTCTTTAACTGTCTATGGTCTGAATACTCATGGAGGCCCAGATCCTAATGGGCACTTGGGTCAGGTGGAACAAAGAACGTGTGGCTACCACTGAGAGTTGAGGCATTTATTCTCTACTGCTTCTCCTTGGTCGACTGTGGCTTGGATTGAACATGCTTTGTAGGTCACTTGGACAAAAGTGGCTGCCAAATAATTAAGTGTAGATGTAACATGACATGAATGTGTCATTAGTTCCCAAACTAGACACCAAACATCTCCCCTACTATGCTAGAATAAAAACTAATATATACTATACTATAAACCAGCCAGCAGTGTTGGGGAGTAATGGAATACATATACCGGCGTTACACATTCAGAATACTAATTATACTAATTATGAGTAACTGTATTCTGTTACAGTTACAACTTAAATAGGTGGTATTTAGAATAAAGTTACATTGTTAAAATCAATGGATAACATGACGATACTTCTCTGTTTTTTACGAGTTTATTCACTATCTAAGTAAATTAAGGAAACTCCAAGCATTGCCCAGAAGCCAATTGACAATGAAATGAGCTTTTTGCGTGATCACTGATAGAGGTAGAGAGCCGGAACCAGGGAAGGAATGCGTTTCTATCTTGGAAATTCAATCAGCATTTCACCTTAAAGAAAGAACAGGGAGAACGAAATATAACTGTGCAGTGCAACTTCTGCAGATTACTCCACCTCCAACCTGAAGCATCTTAAAGTAAGTTCTTATTTTAATTAGCAGAGGGTAGTCATCCGCTGTTCGTCACCTTGCTATTTCATAGTGGTATCAGGTAGCTACCTGATTAGTTTAGGGTGACCAGACGTCCCCGGTTTCCGGGGAAAGTCCCCGATTTCCGGGGAAAGGAAAGTCCCCGATTTCCGGGGAAAGTCCCCGATTTTGGTGACCTGTCCCTGGAAATGTCCCCGGTTTCCACTGTGACGGACAGACCCGATACTGGACTGAAAGAAAGAAAACTCTGACCAAACGGAGCCGATCGAGCAGCGCTGCTCAGAGCTCAGAGATGTTTTAGAAAGCCATATTTTACCATGCTAAAATCACTGATTATTTACATGGAGTCTGGTGGAGATATGCTGCTCTATACACGCTAAAATCACTGATTATTTACATGGAGTCTGGTGGAGATATGCTGCTCTATACACGCTAAAATCACTGATTATTTACATGGAGTCTGGTGGAGATATGCTGCTCTATACACGCTAAAATCACTGATTATTTACATGGAGTCTGGTGGAGATATGCTGCTCTATACACGCTAAAATCACTGATTATTTACATGGAGTCTGGTGGAGATATGCTGCTCTATACACGCTAAAATCACTGATTATTTACATGGAGTCTGGTGGAGATATGCTGCTCTATACACGCTAAAATCACTGATTATTTACATGGAGTCTGGTGGAGATATGCTGCTCTATACACGCTAAAATCACTGATTATTTACATGGAGTCTGGTGGAGATATGCTGCTCTATACACGCTAAAATCACTGATTATTTACATGGAGTCTGGTGGAGATATGCTGCTCTATACACACTAAAATCACTGATTATTTACATGGAGTCTGGTGGACTTTTATGTTTTAAAAAATGATCTTAATCTTTAACAGAAAGGTCAGCCTCCTTAGAAATCCTTTCCATAATGTTATCAGACACTTAGAATATTAATCTGAGTCTGTCAGCAGCAAAACGAGCACTTTATGAACGTAAATACAAGCTGGACAATTATCCCATTAACTTCCATTGTAGCTTGTTTCTCTGCTGCCGACTGCAGCGATCTCGTTTCATACTGCATCAATGTCAAAGGAAAATCTTTCCTCAATAGTTTATATTGTATCCGATACTCAATGAGCTGTTGCAGAAACAAGCCTGAAGCAATAAAGCAAAAACTGTCAGATAAATGTAGTTCAGTAAACATGACAACATTATGAAATATTGGGACTTTTCAGCCCCTAATGAGAACAGCTCTAGGTCTAGTGTCCCCGTTTTAAGTTTAACAAAAATAAAAACATGACGTGTTTTGGAGGTATTTACGCTTCTGAGCTGAAAATGTCTGATTGAGCTGATTTTGTCTGAGAAATCTGGTCCCCTTACCTTAGTTGATGTGCGACTTTGTTCCTGATTCACTAGCCCCAGAGCCATTGAAAGACTGACTAGCCTCGTTCAACATGCTAGCTAACGTTAGCTAAATTTAGCATGTAGTTAGATTTGTGTAGTAGGCTATGCAGTTCGGAACTGCAAATACAAAAATCTATCTGCTTATGCATGTACACATTCAGCCAGTTGGAACAGATGAACACATCAGAATAGTTTAGTAAGCAGGATTTGATGTCTGCATTCATTCACTTATAAAATTGCAAATATGCAATTCAATGTGGAAATAATCCAAGTATTCAGTATATGTTACTCAGATTGAGTAATACGTTACAAATTACATTTTTGGGCATGTATTCTGTAACGGTATACGTTTTGAAAGTACCCTTCCCAACACTGCCAGCCAGCACATTAATGTTAAAATCCATTACAATCCCAAAACTCTGCAAAAATGTTTTAGAAATCAAACAAGAGCGGGCAAAAATGTATACACATAAAGAAATTTCTTTCTAAAATTCCTGTTGCGTAAGCAGCCAAGCTGAGGAATGTTTCTACTGGAAGGTTGCAGTGCCAACTATTTTGATGAAAGCTATAGAGCCATAATCTAAGTGACCCCTGAGGTCATGGGTTGCCGCTGAAGACACAGGGAGAACCTCTTTTTTTATGGTCTCAGTCACCAGATTTATACCTTGCAGTCTGGGGAGGATTGCTTGAAGACCCACATCTGCAGACCCCCTCGCGTCCCCCCTTCCCCGACGAGGTGAATTCCCTCGTTGTTAAACGGCAGCAAACAGGTCATCACTTCCAGCCAGCCTTGATTTGGTATAAGTGAGGGTGGAGGGAGGGGGGAGGGGGGAGGACTGGGGCTGCAGGAGAGACTTGTATAGAAGAATCAGTTTTTTGTCCAAATGCCAAACTGCTGAACAGGTCAACAGGATTCCAAAAAACACGTCTGACAGTAAACATTGCCCACACTGCTACTCAAAATGCCGCATTATGTAAATCCTCAGTGAATGCCTTCACACTGCATTCATGTAGCTATTTTAAACAAGGTTAATCTACTGGTAGAGGGATTTAATGAGGATATTAATCTGTCGGCATAGGCCTACACATGTACAGCCATAATTCTGTTGTTGGGAGCCTGTTTTATCACTTGCTATTGAATAGTCAGTGAGGTTCCTTAATACTGTTTAGGATGATGAAATCCTATAGCTCCTATTGAATTTGTTAGGTGAGTCAGGATGCTGTTCATGGTAATTAATAGTGGAGATAATAAACAATAATGAAAGAATACAGCTGTAAGAAATCCCTAACATACTCCCACCACACACATTTAATACCTTTTTTTTTGTTAAAGCTTTTTAACTTTTAAGCATTGCAATGCGCTAATACTCAATGATGTTCATAATGTTTGTCCAAAAAATGAAAGCACTTCTTAATATAATGTAGCTTTAGCATGCTAGCTTGTAGCTACCGCAATGACCTCAGGGGTCAGAGTGGTCAAAGAAAATCAAAAGAGCTGTTCCCTTTTTATTTATTTGCTTGGTTTTATTTTAAATTTAGCCACTAGTTTTATCTTGTGTTAAAATCATGGCTAACATATGCTATTTCTAATCGTTTTTCATTTTTATTTTATTTCTGGAAATCAACTTGCGACCCCCCCTCTCTGGCTCGCGACCCCCCTGTGAGTCCCGACCCCCACTTTGGGAATCACTGGTGTAGATAACGCGAAAAATCAGTGCACTGAAAATACCCGGATGACCCCCCTAAAAAAGAGTTGAGTGTGGAGCAATGGATGCTACGCGGGGGAAATGGGACGTCTGCCGGCAGCTGATTGGACGAACGCGTCATGTGGGTCTGGCTTCTCCCAGATTGATGGTGACCAGATGGCGGTTCGTTTCGATCTCGAATGTTACGAAAATAGTTCACCGAATACATTTTAAGCGAGAAACGGGTCATGCAGTTGCTGAATCTGTCTGCTTTTCTGATCAGCAACGATAAGTTGAATAGAATTTAGTCAGATTTTGAGCCAACCACTCGTCATTAAGTAAGCGTTTTAACATAAGTGATTCTTTTGGGACAATACTAACCCAAAAGCTTACTAAGCAGTGTTCTGATGGAAGTATGAGGAAGAAGACACAGCCCAGGACACTTTTAAAATGTTAAAACATTGTGTTGTTGTTATTCTGCTCATACTTTTTATTCCATACCTTTTTAACAGCTTTATCAGTGATTCACATGATGTGTTTGTTGAATTGGATTGAAGCTTAAATAGCGGCACCCATCACTGCTCAGAACAAATCTATAAAACTGCAGATTCCTAGTCTAATCCAGAAGCGCGGGAACTGCTTCCACATGTGCTTTTTCCATATCCCGCTGCTATTCTGGAATGTCGTTTATGTACATTGTCAAACTTTTCACACTGTGAGAATAAAGGCGTAAAAGCAATTAGAGGCCAGGAGGGAAAGCAGAGACGAGGGGGAGGACAGCGGAGGGCTGGAGGGGCTAATGTGCGGTACCAGGGCCTGGGTTTTTTGGGATGTGTGTGTGTGTGTGTGTGTGTGGCGGGGGAGGGCGGGAGGGGGGGTCCCCAGGACAGAGCCTGGATCTGGGTTTCCTTTCACATGGGAAGCAGGGTGATAGTGGGGCTGCATCCTGCTTCTGGAGGATCCTCTGCACCACAACAGCTTCAGGCTTGGATCCATCGGACTCCCCTATTCCCTATATACCATCTCCAACCACCATGGCCCTGAGATCACACAGGGGTCCTGAGAACATGCAAACACAGGAAAGAGGCTCCAATGTCCACCCCTGCTTTCCACTTTTTCTCACTACAAAGTATCTACAGACTTCTAAAACCGTCCTTTATGGTTTAAATGCCCATATTATGGAAAAAAACTAACATTTAGGTGGATTTGGGTGCTATTTTGTTATGTGTTTTAACCATCGTGCTGTTTTAGTGAGATAAGGGTTCCTGAATGTCCTCGCCTTAGTCGCTGGGTGAGCGGGTCAGAATCAGTGCTAACTTGCAGCCGAGGGACATGTAAGTAATAAGTAGTAGTACGGTGAACTTGAGCGGGTTGTAGCAGTGGTTTGCCATTGAGAACAAAGTGGCTAACCGCTAGCAGCATTAGCTTTTAGGCAAGGCAAGGCAGCTTTATTTGTAGAGCACATTTCAGCAACAGGGCAATTCAAAGTGCTTTACACAAAAAGTAAAAAAATAAATAAAAACAGATAAAACACAAGAATAAACAGTTAAGAATAAAAAGATTTTTAAAAAAAGCTAGTAGCTACTGCGTAGTACCTACCAACTGTGCATGTGGGACTCCCAACAAAGATGGGATAGAAGTGAGATGCCTCACTCTGTAGCTAAAACAGAGAGGAACAAAATATGATGTTTTTTGACCATTAAACCATGTAAACCTAGTTCGGTACAGCCTCGAAATACAATTATGAAACTGAAAATGAGCAGAATATGAGCACTTTAACACTTGTCATCTGAGAATTCTCTTTTAGACGTATGGGGAAAATGTAAGAAAATAAATAGTTGCTTTATTATAAATTATTATTATATGCGATGCTATTCAAAATCTACATGATAGGAAAAACTGAAAATCTATTTCTAAACTCTATGACCTAGCAATTGTGATATTATCCAGTGAGTGAGATTTGAATTTTGCATATAAACTAACTCTAAAAATAAATATTTATTGATCCCAATAAAATGGGAAATTACAGTATATAATTATAAATAAAATACTAGGATACAAATAATAGGAATAAAATACAAGAACAAATATTTGAATATATACAAGTTGATTTTCTTGCATTTTCTTCCCCCTAAAACATTAGAGTTTGGGTTTTTAATTTTCTAAACACTGCATTGAACATTATTAAATAGCAGTTGTCTTGCTTGAGTTAAGGTTTAGTAGAGCTCAAAAACTACAGCAAGATATAAGATACAAACTAAATGTGGAACGCTTGTATAAACATAACTAGTGGTCCAAAAACACACAGGGTACCTTTTAACTTGACTCGCAAACCCCTTCAAATGGCACAGATTAACGTTTTATATTAAGAATTGATTATAATGACTGTTTAATGTTAAAAGGAGTAGTAGCTCGTAGTAATGAACCGACTATGTCCACCGACTAGCTGCTAAACATAGTGGATAATGTTGGAGCTGATAGTCTTAATTAGCTTTGTAGCAACGAATGAATGTAACGGACGTTCATTAATATAAAAAAGTTACGCACTAAAGCTTTAATCAGTCAGTAGTTGCTTGGGATAGTTTTGTGGTAGACTTGTTTTGTTGGATGGAGAGTACATTCACTGTCAGGAATGTGTTGTGTGCCCTTGGCGGTAGGAGGCAAGCAGTGAAGTGATTTAATGGGTTTTGTTCTGTATGAATTGGTGTGATATAAAACATGTTTGTGACATGTTTACACCAAGAAAACCTCCATGCAGCGTTGCAAGATAGATTTCCTTCTGTGAGTGCACACTAAATATCAACAGGGACAGACGCTGGTCTGCCACTCCTTAGGCACTGGCCTAAACTTCCATGCACTGCACTGCCTACCTACACTTAAATATTTTTATATTTTATTTCCTTATATTTTGTATTTTCATATTTCGTGTCAACACTGTAAAGGGGTTGCTTCAATCTCGTTGCACAGGTACTGCACTTGTGTATAATGACAATAAAAGGCATTCTATTCTATGCAATGTTGAAGAGGCGTGCCAACCAAGACAGCCCCTCCACACCCAGAGCTTTCAGCATTTCTGGACTGATCTCATCCATCCCCGGGGCTTTGCCACTGTGGAGTTTGACTACCTCAGCGACTTCCACCGGGGAATTGCCGACAATCCTCCGCCAGCTTTGCCTTTACCATAGAGGGCGTATTAGTTAGATTTAGATTTAGCCCTATTACCTCCCCGGTTGAGGTCACCAGCGTCCCATCTTTACTGTACACAGCTTGGATGATTCCTCGCTTCCCCCTCCTGAGGTGGCCAACGCCACCTTGATGCCAACCGAAAGTCCTTCTTTGTGTCTTCTCCGAACTTCTCCCACACTTGCTTGGGCTGTTACCGAAATAATTTGGTCAACAAAGCTCATGAAAAGACCAAAATCAATGAAGTGATCCCGTAGTACTGACAAACATTGTGTGTGTATCAAAGGTTATATCTGTGTGCTATTAAATTGTAGTGTTGTCCGAAAACTATTGAAATTCGAACCATCTTTTTTTAAATGTTCTCGTTTTGTGTAATAAAATACTCACTATAATGATACTGCCACTGCAGTGCACAGTTCAACTCTTTAAAAATACATAAAACCTGTTTAAGAACATATTTGTTGAAACAGTATCTAAGCCTTGAGCCTTTTCACATGACATCTATTTAGTGATAACTGAAAACCTCTTTTTTTGCTGGGAGACAGTCGATTTCCAAGGTGCATGACTAGAGAACATCATATGGCTTATAAAAGTTCATTCAAGGCTTGTTTGCTTGCATTGTGTTAGATATCAACCCAAAATTACAAGGTTCAACATTTGGTAGAATACATTTTTATCGCTAAGTGTGTATTCCACTCAGAAAGTGGAAGCTAGTTATCCTCGCTTGCTAACACTTGCAATTCCCACTGGCCATTTCTATCAATGCTAAACTCTAATTTATGTGTCTGCGGTGGCTCTACGCAGAGCTTTCGCTGTCATTTGCGCAAGTGGCCTGATGGTTATACTTGTGCGCTGTTGTCTGCTCTTACCATACGTACACACCGCCACCGGCTTGAGCTGCACAGAAGCTCTGGCCGCCCTGTTAAGGACGTTAGTCAAAAAGTACGGGGACGCTTTTGGCTGCTCTGACGTAGAGTGCGGATCGGGCCGGATTTTTCTGTCCGAGCCCGGCCCGCGTCCGACAGCGCAGTAACCGAACCCGACCCGAGCCCGACAGGCATTGAGATATTTATGTCCGAGCCCGACCCGAGCCCGACACAGTTAAAATCGCATTTGTTGCTCATACTAATGACACATGTCCGTTTGTTTGTGTGGAAAGCCGCTTTTATTAAGCAATTGTAGGAAGGCATTCGGAAATGTCAACAGATGAGCGCATCAATGCACAGCTGACTTTCCTTCGTTTTCAATAGTTTTAAAATCTCCTGCGGCCAACTTCTTTTTAACATCTTCCATCGTTGCGCTGCCACATGGAGCTTAATACGCACGTCTTGTCACAGCACACAGGAAGACGGATGTTAGGGTAATATTTGACATTTATTTTAAGCTGTTTTAAATTCAAAATGTACAATGCCTTATCGCGCTGATGTGACCGAGCCCGACCCGAACCCGAGCATTCTTTCTAAAAATCTGTCCGAACCCGGCCCGACCCGTCGGGTCCCGTCGGGTCCCGTCGGGCTCGGGTCGGGTATCCATCCTCTACTCTGACGTGGCTGCGTTCTATGTTCAATCATGCAAGAAGCACAAGCAGTCACTGCACGGCCAATATAGTAAGGGGACCAGATTTCTCAGACTAAATCCGGGGACATTTTCAGCTCAGAAGCGTAAATACCTCCAAAACACGTCATGTTTTTAATTTTTGTAAAACTTAAAACGGGGACACTAGACCTAGAGCTGAGTATCAGATACAATATAAACTATTGAGGAAAGATTTTCCTTTGACATTGATGCAGTATGAAACGAGATCTCTGCAGTCGGCAGCAGAGAAACAAGCTACAATGGAAGTTAATGGGATAATTGTCCAGCTTGTATTTACGTTCATAAAGTGCTCGTTTTGCTGCTGACAGACTCAGATTAATATTCTAAGTGTCTGATAACATTATGGAAAGGATTTCTAAGGAGGCTGACCTTTCTGTTAAAGATTAAGATCCTTTTTTAAAACATAAAAGTCCACCAGACTCCATGTAAATAATCAGTGATTTTAGCGTGTATAGAGCAGCATATCTCTACCAGACTCCATGTAAATAATCAGTGATTTTAGCGTGTATATAGCAGCATATCTCCACCAGACTCCATGTAAATAATCTGTGATTTTAGCGTGTATAGAGCAGCATATCTCCACCAGACTCCATGTAAATAATCAGTGATTTTAGCGTGTATAGAGGAGCATATCTCCACCAGACTCCATGTAAATAATCAGGGATTTTAGCGTGTATAGAGCAGCATATCTCCACCAGACTCCATGTAAATAATCAGTGATTTTAGCGTGTATAGAGCAGCATATCTCCACCAGACTCCATGTAAATAATCAGTGATTTTAGCGTGTATAGAGCAGCATATCTCCACCAGACTCCATGTAAATAATCAATGATTTTAGCGTGTATAGAGCAGCATATCTCCACCAGACTCCATGTAAATAATCAGTGATTTTAGCATGGTAAAATACGGCTTTCTAAAACATCTCTGAGGTCTGAGCAGCGCTGCTCGATCGGCTCCGTTTGGTCAGAGTTTTCTTTCTTTCATTCCAGTATCGGGTCTGTCAGTCACAGTGAAAACCGGGGACAGATCCAGCCGGGGGACAGGTCACCAAAACCGGGGACGTCCGGTCACCCTACAATATAGACACTAGAAACCTTTTATAAATTACATATACAATATAATGAAAGAATTTGTATTGTTAATTGGTCGTCTAACCTAGTGATACTTGCAGGACTTCACTGTGAGCGGACCGCTTAGAGACTACAAGACAAGTAACATTAACTGGTCCCTATACCCAAACAATATATATCATAAACGATAGGTAACCCAGCAACAGCGATTATGAGCTTGTTTTGGTAGGAACGAAGGTTTACATCGTATGTTTCAGCCAGTGCGAAGGCGTCTATCTTCCGATTGGTGGCTGGCGCTAGCCGCTGCTTGCCGCTGAACCGGGTCATAGCTCATTACCATAAAAGTTGAAAAATTTTAACTTTCTGATTGACGCTCTGGTTCTTTCCCGAGATTATTTAGCAGATCCGCTGTCGCCGTTTCCGTAGCTTAGCGCCGCCCAAGACGATTGTGATTGGTTGAAAGAAATGAATGACCAATGCTCTTTTCTTTCTGCAGTCCCACTTTGTGATTTGAGACTTTTGCAAAAAAAACAATGGTCCCTGGAGCAGCTCTGTTACTGGGCGGTCGAGCCTCTCCTTCTCATATTCTGTTTCCTACAGAACGCTGTGCGCTGTGGTCTGGCAAACATAAGTGCCAATTCCACCATTGCCCCCTATAGTACGTATTCCCCTCTCTCCTGTTTGCTTCCTTGAAGTTACATCACAGGCATGACCTCACTGCACAGCGCGGCCCAGTCTAAACACACTCAACTCACTGTGATGTTGCCACAACAATGTGTTCAACTGGCTCTCGGCTCGGCTCAGCCTCGGCCCGTCCAGCGCCAAAGCAGTCCATCACTCATAAAGCTGTAATGCCTCTCACCCGAGAGGCTGCAGGTCTCCACACTTCCCACCCCTCCATCGCTACGATGACGACAGATTGTTTTTCACGAGGAAAAGCAGAGAGGGGAATGGATTCGCCAGATGTGCTGTATTAAATAGACAAATGGAGCATGGGAAAGCTCTTCATAAAAAATAATAAGAAGAAGTAATTTGAAAAAGAAATGACTTCAGGGCTAGGACTTCAGAGTAGGAACACATTAGCTTTAAGCTTACTGTGAGTCTTGTTCGGTTTGTAGATTCGTAATGAGTAGGGCTCAATTTCATGTTAGGAAGAAGATGTGGCAAAGGAGCAGCTGACTTAAGATTTTCTAATATGTTTCACAGACAGACAGAACAGGGGTGCTTGCAAAGTCAGAAAGCTCAAATACATAGACATGAAGTCCACACACTCTCTTTGGATATCATGTGGTTCCAGGGAGCCAAATGGAAATCAGTGAAAGTGTGTGAGTATCATCAGGAAAAATGTATTTAAAGTAAACTCAAACGACATAAACAGTTCTGTCAATACACTATCTTCCCCTTAACATTTAAAGGATTCTACATGTATGTGTGTGTGCTCAAATATGGCTTTTGGAAAGAAAATAAAGGATTAAATATGAAGTACTAAATAGACATTAATTAAGAAGTTCCCCAGCACAATCATCATAAAAAGCATAACAAAAAACCCATAGAAAAGGTCAAAAAGCATAAAAAATGTAGACATATACATAAAAAAAAGTAAAATGTTGAAAGCATCAAAACTGTAAAAACAAAATTGTAAAAACTGCAGCATCAAGCAGCATCTCAATTCTTGATTGGCCAACGGCATATTAATAATCAAATGATTATGATACGTTGATGCCCCAAAAGGCAAGCGGGTGTTTATATTTACTGGCCCGATGTGGCATTTTACCTGCCCCGGGTCACCCTGCAACCCTTATTGAAACCTGCAATCACTGTATTGAAACAGTCTCAAGTGTAGTTAGGGGTGAGGTGAGAGTGTATCCATCCTTCCATCCATCCATCCATCATCCATCCACCCATCCATCCATCCATCCATAGGGGGAAAGTGCTGACTGCACACAAAGGTGATTCCATGACGAATCCTACAACTGGGTCCCTCATCTCTCCATCTGAAAACTCAGATACGGGAAGTTGTTGTTTGAACATTTTGGTACACTGTGTCATTCCCCAATGTGAGTCGAGTGCAGATTTGAGTCGCGCATGCTCAGATGTAAACGGTTCACGGCATGACGTGTCATACCCGATGAGAGTCGAGTCAGACCGGCTCTGGTCGAGTGCAGATGTTAGTCTCACATGCTCAGATTTTAACAGTTTTCGGCTTAACTGTCATACTGATAAACTTTTCTCATTACAAACAGTAACAGAAGATGGGACTCATTTCAAAAACGTTTTAGATATCTATGATTGATTTGATTGCTAACGTTAGCTCAAAACGCCATTCAACTGACAGCCTTGGTTGTGTTTGATTGCTAGCTTGTATAAGGTGACCAGATCTCTCAGACTAAATCCGGGGACATTTTCAGCTCAGAAGCGTAAATACCTCCAAAACACGTCATGTTTTTAATTTTTGTAAAACTTAAAACGGGGACACTAGACCTAGAGCTGAGTATCGGATACAATCTAAACTATTGAGGAAAGATTTTCCTTTGACATTGATGCAGTATGAAACGAGATCGCTGCAGTCGGCAGCAGAGAAACAAGCTACAATGGAAGTTAATGGGATAATTGTCCAACTTGTATTTACGTTCATAAAGTGTTCGTTTTGCTGCTGACAGACTCAGATTAATATTCTAAGTGTCTGATAACATTATGGAAAGGATTTCTAAGGAGGCTGACCTTTCTGTTAAAGATTAAGATCATTTTTTAAAACATAAAAGTCCACCAGACTCCATGTAAATAATCAGTGATTTTAGCGTGTATAGAGCAGCATATCTCCACCAGACTCCATGTAAATAATCAGTGATTTTAGCATGTATAGAGCAGCATATCTCCACCAGACTCCATGTAAATAATCAGTGATTTTAGCGTGTATAGAGCAGCATATCTCCACCAGACTCCATGTACAGTGGGTACGGAAAGTATTCAGACCCCTTTAAATTTTTCACTCTTTGTTTCATTGCAGCCATTTTCCAAAAATCTAAAAAGTTCATTTTATTTCTCAGTAATGTACACTCAGCACCCCATCTTGGACAGAAAAAAACAGAAATGTAGAAATTTTTGCAAATTTATTAAAAAACAAAAACTGAAATATCACATGGTCATAAGTATTCAGACCCTTTGCCGTGACCCTCATATGTAACTCAGGTGCTGTCTATTTCTTCTGATCATCCTTGAGATGGTTCTACACCTTCATTGGAGTCCAGCTGTGTTTGATTATACTGATTGGACTTGATTAGGAAAGCCACACACCTGTCTATATAAGACCTTACAGCTCACAGTGCATGTCAGAGCAAATGACAATCATGAGGTCAAAGGAACTGCCTGAGGAGCTCAGAGACAGAATTGTGGCAAGGCACAGATCTGGTCAAGGTTACAAAAAAATTTCTGCTGCACTTAAGGTTCCTAAGAGCACAGTGGCCTCCATAATCCTCAAATGGAAGACGTTTGGGACGACCAGAACCCTTCCTAGAGCTGGCCGTCCGGCCAAACTGAGCTATCGGGGGAGAAGAGCCTTGGTGAGAGAGGCAAAGAAGAACCCAATGGTCACTGTGGCTAAGCTCCAGAGATGCAGTCGGGAGATTGTAAATAATCAGTGATTTTAGCGTGTATAGAGCAGCATATCTCCACCAGACTCCATGTAAATAATCAGTGATTTTAGCGAGTATAGAGCAGCATATCTCCACCAGACTCCATGTAAATAATCAGTGATTTTAGCGTGTATAGAGCAGCATATCTCCACCAGACTCCATGTAAATAATCAGTGATTTTAGCATGTATAGAGCAGCATATCTCCACCAGACTCCATGTAAATAATCAGTGATTTTAGCGTGTATAGAGCAGCATATCTCCACCAGACTCCATGTAAATAATCAGTGATTTTAGCGTGTATAGAGCAGCATATCTCCACCAGACTCCATGTAAATAATCAGTGATTTTAGCGTGTATAGAGCAGCATATCTCCACCAGACTCCATGTAAATAATCAGTGATTTTAGCATGGTAAAATACGGCTTTCTAAAACATCTCTGAGCTCTGAGGAGCGCTGCTCGATCGGCTCCGTTTGGTCAGAGTTTTCTTTCTTTCATTTCAGTTTCGGGTCTGTCAGTCACAGTGAAAACCGGGGACAATTCTGGGGACAGATCCAGCCGGGGACAGGTCACCAAAACCGGGGACTGTCCCCGGAAACCGGGGACGTCTGGTCACCCTAAGCTTGTAGCCAGCAGGGAAATGTATGCGCAACTCACAGCTTCACTTGTTGCCGCTAGCTAACGTTAGCCTACTTTCCTAAGGCAGTTTACAATTAACAACAACGTTAGCAAGTTACAAACTTTTGCATTCTCTGCAAATGGAAACACCAGCACAGTAATGCATTTTGCTAACATGCTCGTTTGTATGAACGGGAGACACTTCACGGCTCCTACATGTCACAGCTGTTGGTGAGGAAGTTGACTTTCTCCCAAGACTCCCAAAGAGTTTATAGCTATGTCAGACTTACACACACACACACACACACACACGCACACACACACACACACACACACGCACACAGAGGCTATGATGAGTCAAATTGAGGGTTGCTAATTATAGCCTGGGGAAAGTTGAGTCTTTTTGCTCGCCGTCAGCTCTCTTTGGGAAGAGCATATATATATATATATATATATATATATATATATATATATATATATATATATATATATATGATATAGATATATATATATATAGATATATACTGTATATATATCTATCTATATATATATATAGATATATACAGTGGGTACGGAAAGTATTCAGACCCCTTTAAATTTTTCACTCTTTGTTTCATTGCAGCCATTTTCCAAAAATCAAAAAAGTTCATTTTATTTCTCAGTAATGTACACTCAGCACCCCATCTTGGACAGAAAAAAACAGAAATGTAGAAATTTTTGCAAATTTATTAAAAAACAAAAACTGAAATATCACATGGTCATAAGTATTCAGACCCTTTGCCGTGACCCTCATATGTAACTCAGGTGCTGTCTATTTCTTCTGATCATCCTTGAGATGGTTCTACACTATCATTGGAGTCCAGCTGTGTTTGATTATACTGATTGGACTTGATTAGGAAAGCCACACACCTGTCTATATAAGACCTTACAGCTCACAGTGCATGTCAGAGCAAATGACAATCATGAGGTCAAAGGAACTGCCTGAGGAGCTCAGAGACAGAATTGTGGCAAGGCACAGATCTGGTCAAGGTTACAAAAAAATTTCTGCTGCACTTAAGGTTCCTAAGAGCACAGTGGCCTCCATAATCCTCAAATGGAAGACGTTTGGGACGACCAGAACCCTTCCTAGAGCTGGCCGTCCGGCCAAACTGAGCTATCGGGGGAGAAGAGCCTTGGTGAGAGAGGCAAAGAAGAACCCAATGGTCACTGTGGCTAAGCTCCAGAGATGCAGTCGGGAGATGGGAGAAAGTTGTAGTAAGTCAACCATCACTGCAGCAATCCACCAGTCGGGGCTTTATGGCAGAGTGGCCCGAAGGAAGCCTCTCCTCAGTGCAAGACACATGAAAGCCCGCATGGAGTTTGCTAAAAAACACCTGAAGGACTCCAAGATGGTGATAAATAAAATCCTCTGGTCTGATGAGACCAAGATAGAACTTTTTGGCCTTAATTCTAAGCGGTATGTGTGGAGAAAACCAGGCACTGCTCATCACCTGTCCAATACAGTCCCAACAGTGAAGCATGGTGGTGGCAGCATCATGCTGTGGGGGTGTTTTTCAGCTGCAGGGACAGGACGACTGGTTGCAATCGAGGGAAAGATGAATGCGGCCAAGTACAGGGATATCCTGGACGAAAACCTTTTCCAGAGTGCTCTGGACCTCAGACTGGGCCGAAGGTTTACCTTCCAACAAGACAATGACCCTAAGCACACCGCTAAAATAACGAAGGAGTGGCTTCACAACAACTCCGTGGCTGTTCTTGAATGGCCCAGCCAGAGCCCTGACTTAAACCCAATTGAGCATCTCTGGAGAGACCTGAAAATGACTGTCCACCAACGTTTACCATCCAACCTGACAGAACTGGAGAGGATCTGCAAGGAGGAATGGCAGAGGATACCCAAATCCAGATGTGAAAAACTTGTTGCATCTTTCCCAAAACGACTCATGGCTGTATTAGATCAAAAGGGTGCTTCTACTAAATACTGAACAAAGGGTCTGAATACTTATGACCATGTGATATTTCAGTTTTTGTTTTTTAATAAATTTGCAAAAATTTCTACATTTCTGTTTTTTTCTGTCCAAGATGGGGTGCTGAGTGTACATTACTGAGAAATAAAATGAACTTTTTTGATTTTTGAAAAATGCCTGCAATGAAACAAAGAGTGAAAAATTTAAAGGGGTCTGAATACTTTCCGTACCCACTGTATCTAGAGTGAGATAGATTCAGTCATTAACTGTCTTACAATTAGCTCAATAGCTACATTTCATCAACAGTCTCAGGGCAGGCAAATCCACAAAGGGGTTGTGGCCTCATATGTTCTGATCGGGGTACAGAGAATAAACATTATAGGCTACATCTTACAAAATTTAAAACACTTTCAAAAATACAAAATATGATTGTTTAATGGTCATACATATAAAAGTGTCATACAGTAATTGTATAGTAGGGCTGAGATAAAACAAAAAGATTTTCCGATTTAAATCGATTTTTATTTGAATGATCCGATATTTATTTGTAAAATCCAAAATCTTCGGTCTGTATCATATGAAACATGAAGACCTAACGAATCCAATGGTACCAACTATGCTACATTGTTGGGAAGGGGTTAAAGGTCCCATGACATGGGTGCTCTTTGGATGCTTTTATATAGACCTTAGTAGTCCCCTAATACTGTATCTGAAGTCTCTTTATATAGACCTTAGTGGTCCCCTAATACTGTATCTGAAGTCTCTTTTATATAGACCTTAGTGGTCCCCTAATACTGTATCTGAAGTCTCTTTTATATAGACCTTAGTGGTCCCCTAATACTGTATCTGAGTCTCTTTTATATAGACCTTAGTGGTCCCCTAATACTGTATCTGAAGTCTCTTTTATATAGACCTTATTGGTCCCCTAATACTGGATCTGAAGTCTCTTTTATATAGACCTTAGTGGTCCCCTGATACTGTATCTGAAGTCTCTTTTATATAGACCTTATTGGTCCCCTAATACTGGATCTGAAGTCTCTTTTATATAGACCTTAGTGGTCCTCTAATACTGTATCTGAAGTCTCTTTTATATAGTCCTTAGTGGTCCCCTAATACTGTATCTGAAGTCTCTTTTATATAGACCTTAGTGGTCCCCTGATACTGTATCTGAAGTCTCTTTTATATAGTCCTTAGTGGTCCCCTAATACTGTATCTGAAGTCTCTTTTATATAGACCTTAGTGGTCCCCTAATACTGTATCTGAAGTCTCTTTTATATAGACCTTATTGGTCCCCTAATACTGTATCTGAAGTCTCTTTTATATAGACCTTAGTGGTCCCCTAATACTGTATCTGAAGTCTCTTTTATATAGACCTTAGTGGTCCCCTAATACTGTATCTGAAGTCTCTTTTATACAGTATAGGCCTTAGTGGTCCCCTGATACTGTATCTGAAGTCTCTTTTATATAGTCCTTAGTGGTCCCCTAATACTGTATCTGAAGTCTCTTTTATATAGACCTTAGTGGTCCCCTAATACTGTATCTGAAGTCTCTTTTATATAGACCTTATTGGTCCCCTAATACTGTATCTGAAGTCTCTTTTATATAGACCTTAGTGGTCCCCTAATACTGTATCTGAAGTCTCTTTTATATAGACCTTAGTGGTCCCCTAATACTGTATCTGAAGTCTCTTTTATATAGACCTTAGTGGTCCCTAATACTGTATCTGAAGTCTCTTTTATATAGACCTTAGTGGTCCCCTAATACTGTATCTGAAGTCTCTTTTATATAGACCTTAGTGGTCCCCTAATACTGTATCTGAAGTCTCTTTTATATAGACCTTAGTGGTCCCCTAATACTGTATCTGAAGTCTCTTTTATATAGACCTTAGTGGTCCCCTAATACTGTATCTGAAGTTTCTTTTATATAGACCTTAGTGGTCTTAGAACTACAGCCACTAGAGCCAGTCCCACAATGAGCTTTCCTTAGTATGGGCCATTTCTGAGTCTGTAGCTTTTGAGGAGTGGGGGTGGGGGGGTTCTCTGCTCGTTTGAAAGCCGTGATGTCTCTCTCTCTCTCATGGGTGGGCTAAATTCTCTGGGCGGGCAAAACAGAGAAAAGGCGCTGTAACCTTGCCCCTTATGACCTCATAAGGGGAAGATTCCAGATCGGCCCATCTGAGCTGTCATTTTCTCAAAAGGCAGAGCAGGATACCCAGTGCTCGGTTTACACCTATCACCATTTCTATAGGCAGGCTGGGGGAACTCATATTAATGTTAAAAAACCTCATAAAGCGAAATGTTCATGCCATGGGACCTTTTAAATAACATTTCAAAGATGTTGGCGAGGGAAGAACTGGCATGGCAATTCTTAATGTAAACATTGATACTTTTAATAATGCAGGAGGTTAGAGGGAACCTTGCACAATTATAGAATATCTTTCATATCCAAGCTAAATTGGTTTTGCAACTGAAATATCCCGACATCCACATTGAATTGGAAATATAATTGGATCGGGATTATTTTTCTTTTTTTTTATCTTGAGCTTAATCACCACTACGTGTGTGTGTGTGTGTGTGTGTGTGTGTGTGTGTGTGTGTGTGTGTGTGTGTGTGTGTGTGTGTGAGCTATTGATTCAGATATCCGTCTTGTGACTGCATATGACCAGAATCCGTGTTTTATAGGTTTTTCAAAATAAAACCAAAAACAGCGTCTCCAAAACCAAAATTAAAAAAAACAAACAGATAACGACTTGTTTTTCTAATTTCTGATTTTTGTGCTCAAATGAAAAATAGGAGGGGGGAGGGGGGCATAAGAAGCATTTCATCCAATTTTGATATTTTCAACTGACACGAATTGTGAAGAACTTTATAAACTTGGTAAATTGTGCAGTACTTTTCCGTTTTTCCCTGGCTTTAACTTATCCAGGCAGGTTTTCCGAGTGACATGTGTGAGGTCATTAAAAACATTCAGCCCTTCTGCTTCACCTCGTCTCCAACAAGTCCACCAAACCAGCTCTGTCGTCTGGGCCTTCTCGGGCTCCGAGTTGGTCTCTCGGCTGCAGGACGTGAGGAGCTGCCTCTCCCGAGGCCTTTGCTGCCTGCTAGTTTACTGTTCCCAAAAACCCAGACAGCAGGAAAAAAAAATACAAAAATGTGTTTCATAACCGTCATAAATGTAAAACATAGCAATTCGGCCTGTGTTGTTTTTTTTCGGGGATTCTATTTAAACTTTGCTTTCTTTTTCTCTCGCTTTTTTTATGCTAACCATAGCGTCTCTTCCATCATCACAGCGCTGGTGGGAGCCAATTCCAGGAACAAATTTGCCCGGGAGAGCTTTGCTATTCGTTGTCTGAGCAACCCAGAGCCTTTTTTTTCTCTGGGTGTGCCCGCTCTGTTTTGCTCCACTCTTGGACTCGGCTGTAATTGCTTGTTTAAGGATAATAACAGGGGAATCTCAGAGGAGCCCCGCACCGCAATCACCAGCCATGAGGCAAGCATCGCAGACCGCAGTGCAGTGCGACGAAGGAGGGGGAGGGACAGAGGAAGAGCGAGACAGACTGGGTGGTAATTAAGGGCTTGTTTTTCCTGCCGACTGAAGAGCGTCTGCACAGCTCCCACCTGCTCAGAAGGGATTGTGCCGCTGTTTGTGTATCGGTGTGTGTATCTCCTTTATTTCTGAAAAGGCTGGCCTTGCCGCCGCCTGCGCTTTTCCCCAGTGATGTGTGTTTAATGTAATGCAGGGATGGCAGCCACTGCAGGCAAGGCAGCGGGTCTGTCAGACAAACAGAGGGAGGTAATTAAATTAGGGGTGGCACTCCAGCAACCTGGAGGCTGAACCAGGCGTGGGGGACTTCAGCGTGATCCCTGGAACTCATTGTTTTCCCTTCTCTCAATACAACGCAGAGTCAACCTGCTTTACCCACCGGACTCGCAACATATGGAACTGCAGCCTGGGAAGACAAACCTTCATAAATACACATGATCACTATCACATTGAAATTCATACACATAAGCCATCTGTGTACAGTTGGATTTACAGACATTACCCGGGCGCACAGTACAATGTTCACAGTGCTCAGGGAGCCAGACAGCAACATCATGTCTGAGACTGCTTCACTCTGGCTAGAAAGCATCTCACAGGCATCCCTTCAGACCTTCAACACTGGGACATGGAACAGATGCTGATTACTGTCACTCTGTGCTATGGCAAGCCACTCGGTTAATAATTTCTAGTTGTGCGTGTCACCGTGAAAGTGGTGTGTGAACTGGATTGGCAAAGACAGACATGGGCTCAATCGGACGTTACACAGAGTTTGTACTGGAACTGTACTTGGGACTGGAAGGCTAAAGTCCGGTCCAACTGATTTAGACATTTGCATTCTCACATACAGCTCCTACAGGTTACGTCTAGATAATTTTGGGTTTGCAGTGCTTGTGTAAAAGGGGCTTTTATTGTAAGGTGACCAGATTTCTCAGACTAAATCCGGGGACATTTTCAGCTCAGAAGCGTAAATACCTCCAAAACACGTCATGTTTTTAATTTTAGTAAAACTTAAAACGGGGACACTAGACCTAGAGCTGAGTATCAGATACAATATAAACTATTGAGGAAAGATTTTCCTTTGACATTGATGCAGTATGAAACGAGATCGCTGCAGTCGGCAGCAGAGAAACAAGCTACAATGGAAGTTAATGGGATAATTGTCAGCTTGTATTTACGTTCATAAAGTGCTCGTTTTGCTGCTGACAGACTCAGATTAATATTCTAAGTGTCTGATAACATTATGGAAAGGATTTCTAAGGAGGCTGACCTTTCTGTTAAAGATTAAGATCATTTTTAAAACATAAAAGTCCACCAGACTCCATGTAAATAATCAGTGATTTTAGCGTGTATAGAGCAGCATATCTCCACCAGACTACATGTAAATAATCAGTGATTTTAGCGTGTATAGAGCAGCATATCTCCACCAGACTCCATGTAAATAATCAGTGATTTTAGCGTGTATAGAGCAGCATATCTCCACCAGACTCCATGTAAATAATCAGTGATTTTAGCGTGTATAGAGCAGCATATCTCCACCAGACTCCATGTAAATAATCAGTGATTTTAGCATGGTAAAATATGGCTTTCTAAAACATCTCTGAGCTCTGAGCAGCGCTGCTCGATTGGCTCCGTTTGGTCAGAGTTTTCTTTCTTTAAGTCCAGTATCGGGTCTGTCAGTCACAGTGAAAACCGGGGACATTTCCGGGGACAGGTCCCCGGAAACCGGGGACGTCTGGTCACCCTATTTTATTGTCATCTGAAATAACTAGTCCATCACCGTGGCTGTTAAGTATTTTGTATTTTATTTTTCATTTGTAACGAGATACTTTTTGATGTATTCGTGCCCAACTCTGCATGTAGGTTGCATATCAGAAAATGTTGAATTGAAACATTGGCCTATTGCCCATTTAGGAAGGAGGACATGCTGCATACTGTAGATCCAGGACAAGTCTAGCCCAGCTTAGCACAAAGACTGGGAGCAGGTGGTTAAGCAATCAGTGAAATGAAAGACATGGAACCCGTTGCCAATAGAAAAAAACTAAGTTGTGACTGAGGTGTGAATGTTATGGTATTGTTTCTGTACTTTGAGGTATAACTAAAGAAAGGTTTGCACATTGAACACTGTTGAAATGAATGATCTACAAAACACCAAAGCAACCTGACGATAATCCAATGCTATGTATCAAATAAAATACCAATAGTTGCTGATGCAGTAGAGTACCGGAGCGTCAGTCAGAGTCTTTCGTTGCTTCGGTTCTGGTCCTGTCCTCTAACTATAGCAAAGGTTTTGGGGCCAATAGGCCTTAAAGCTATAGGCTTAAATTAAAGGGAAAGCTTCACAAGGCTGTGGTTATTTCCTGGAACCAGAACATACCAGCACAGTCCCAGTATACTGAGTAGAAAACAGTTCTGTATTCCTTATGCAGAATTCAAAGTCTTGTTTCATGTGCTGGATGCCACCGTATATGATGGCGTTGGCACCCCTGGGCCCTCCTCAGCGTAGTCTGCCCCTCCACAAGTGGGCTCAGCTTGGCTTGGTTTATTTAGCTTAGTTTGGGCTGGATTTATATTGTATTGGACACTTTAAGCATTTATTATCAAGGCCTTTTTTTCATTGATAATTGCAATAAAATAATTCTTTCCACTTTACCATTTTATGAAGTTCTTATTTGCTCATTAAACCTTTCCTTTTCTTTTAGCAGTTCCAGCCCCTGCTTGTTTTTAATATTTAGATTATTAGAAATAAAAACATTTTGGTATTCTTTGACACATGCCTCTGCCTCCCCAGTATACATGTTTAATAATTGTAGTTTCTGCAATTCATTGCTAACATTAGTCCTAAGGGGTATGACTGTTGATGGGAATTGTCAATTTCATGTTAATTTTAGCCCCAAAATACAATGTTTTATGGTAACAAAGGCGTGGTTTACTTCTTATGCTGTGTATTTGTGTTTCAATACAAATACGTTCATTTCCTCCATTTTTCTAATTAATCAAGGTGCAATTGCCCTCGGGGGTGCACCATAAGGGAACCACACAAGCATACAGAGACCTGTATGATGAGGTGGTCCGATATTATTGGCCTTTTATTAGGCATTTTCCGATATATCAATATCTGCATTTATAATGGCCAACATTTTATTTTTAAATATTCATTCATCAGAATCATAATGACTGAGTTATGAGTTAATGTTGAACTTGGCCACTTCTGCGTGTCGCCACCTTTTAAACACTAGCTTCCTGTCCGTCAGCAACGGTGCTGGACTTGAACCTTTACTGTGAACAGACGGGACTGTGGAGGTCCAACACAGATGGGATTTAATCTGTACTGTACCACTGAGGGTTATTGATGATTTCTGCTCCGACAGCTGGTCTTGGAGCGGTGCCGCCACTGTAACAATGGTCAGGGCTGCAATAACGGAGAAAAAGATTTGACTGGAGGAGAAATGTATGGCCCGTCTGTGATGGGAAGCATTTTGACACCTCTAAAAGAAAGAGGGTGACAATAAGGGATGAGACGGGAAATTGGCATATATTCTGAGTCTCTTAAATTAGTAACAAATAAGAAAGCTTTAACTATATCTGATATATACTCCAATCTATTTAATTTTATTGAAATTTTTTATTAGGAATAATCCCTTGAGATGTGACATCTCGTTTTCGAGGGGGTCCTAAATTAATTAAGAACATCTGTCAATATCATCAACAAAGTTTGTAAATCTGTCACTTTTTTATTTATATTTTATTATTTTTATTTTGTTCACTTCATGGATCCGTTTATATTGTACACGTTGCAATCTCTTTACAATTTTATGCTTTGAGCTGGGATGACTAAATGTTTGTACATTTTTCTTTAAATAAAAAAATAGGGATGAGATGGAATAAAAAAAAAAAAAGTTCATTGATAGTAGAACAAGATAATTTTGCCTTCATTAGATTTCATATATGAAAATGATGATTTTAAGTGTAATTTATTACTCCTCACCTCTGGTTGTTAAGCCTGCTACATGGCAAATATTAAGATTATACAAACAAAATGTCATTGCCACATCAAAAGATAAAATATTAGAAGAGATATAAACTTAGCCAGAAATTATGGATGTACGTAATAAACTCTGAGAGTTATCGTTTTAATGTGTTAAGAAGTGTAAAATGGGTAAAGAAGTTGTGTAAACATGAGACAAACTCAAAAATCAAAGTTTTTTTTAAATCATCTTTGTGATGTAATGTTTGTGTCTTATTTGTTGTGTTTGTTGGAGCATATTTTGAGCATCTTGCAAAAAGAAAATATTGCATTTTGACATTACTTACTCCATATGCATGCTCTATTCATGGCAGCTGTACTATTTTTCAAGCCATTTGAGATAACAATGTCTGAAAAATCTGCACATCGTTAGAGAAAAGCATGATATCGTCCTGTAGAGCCGGCATCCTGTTCTGTATCTAATTGTTCAACAAATGTGGAGAATGACTCACAGAAGCCAAAATTGTCTGATGTTACTATTTTAAAGTTACATAACACAAGGAATATGACGTAAACAGCATTACTCATGTTGAAACCTACTTTTTAGCAGAGTTGACTAAATAGATGGGGATGTTTCCCCAGTAACAGAACTTTTGCTCCTGCCCAGTCAGAGAGACTGAGGGGAAATGACTCAACGTTGAAGTTATTTTAAAACCCTAGAAGATTTGGAGCTTTTAAGAAATTGGCATGCAAACGCCTCGCCTTTTGGTGAAAATCGCCTTTTTAAAACCAAAACAGGTCACCTACGTGATTTGTGCAAATCCGATGAGAAAAATATTAGAGGGGGCTGGGGGGGGGTCTAGATGGTCAGAGGTCCACTTTATCCTTCTCACTTTTTAAATTTTATTTTTTTTATTTGTTTTACCAATGACCTGTTTGCGTGCCTGAAGAACACATTCTGGGATGTAGCACCAGCAGTCGCCCCCTGTGGTTAGCACTTCTGCCTCACAGCAAGGAGGTTCTGGGTTCGAACCCAGGTCGTTCCGGGCCTTTCTGTGTGGAGTTTGCATGTTCTCCTCAGATCTCTGCAGGGTAAATTCAGACAGCTCGCTAGACTATCTGTCCAATCTGAGGACTATGGCTACCTGGTCCTCAGATCTCTGCAGGGTAAATCCAGACAGCTAGCTAGACTATCTGTCCAATCTGAGGACTATGGTTACCTGGTCCTCAGATCTCTGCAGGGTAAATCCAGACAGCTAGCTAGACTATCTGTCCAATCTGAGGACTATGGCTACCTGGTCCTCAGATCTCTGCAGGGTAAATCCAGACAGCTAGCTAGACTATCTGTCCAATCTGAGGACTATGGCTACCTGGTCCTCAGATCTCTGCAGGGTAAATCCAGACAGCTAGCTAGACTATCTGTCCAATCTGAGGACTATGGTTACCTGGTCCTCAGATCTCTGCAGGGTAAATCCAGACAGCTAGCTAGACTATCTGTCCAATCTGAGGACTATGGCTACCTGGTCCTCAGATCTCTGCAGGGTAAATCCAGACAGCTAGCTAGACTATCTGTCCAATCTGAGGACTATGGCTACCTGGTCCTCAGATCTCTGCAGGGTAAATCCAGACAGCTAGCTAGACTATCTGTCCAATCTGAGGACTATGGTTACCTGGTCCTCAGATCTCTGCAGGGTAAATCCAGACAGCTAGCTAGACTATCTGTCCAATCTGAGGACTATGGTTACCTGGTCCTCAGATCTCTGCAGGGTAAATCCAGACAGCTAGCTAGACTATCTGTCCAATCTGAGGACTATGGCTACCTGGTCCTCAGATCTCTGCAGGGTAAATCCAGACAGCTAGCTAGACTATCTGTCCAATCTGAGGACTATGGTTACCTGGTCCTCAGATCTCTGCAGGGTAAATCCAGACAGCTAGCTAGACTATCTGTCCAATCTGAGGACTATGGTTACCTGGTCCTCAGATCTCTGCAGGGTAAATCCAGACAGCTCGCTAGACTATCTGTCCAATCTGAGGACTATGGCTACCTGGTCCTCAGATCTCTGCAGGGTAAATCCAGACAGCTCGCTAGACTATCTGTCCAATCTGAGGACTATGGCTACCTGGTCCTCAGATCTCTGTAGGGTAAATCCAGACAGCTAGCTAGACTATCTGTCCAATCTGAGGACTATGGTTACCTGGTCCTCAGATCTCTGCAGGGTAAATCCAGACAGCTAGCTAGACTATCTGTCCAATCTGAGGACTATGGCTACCTGGTCCCCAGATCTCTGCAGGGTAAATCCAGACAGCTAGCTAGACTATCTGTCCAATCTGAGGACTATGGTTACCTGGTCCTCAGATCTCTGCAGGGTAAATCCAGACAGCTAGCTAGACTATCTGTCCAATCGGAGTTTTCTGTTGCACGACTAAAACTACTTATGAACGTACACATGTCCCACCAAAACAACTTCCTTCCCGAGGCTGTTTAGCAGAGGCATATATAATAGAAATTGTGTGAACACCCCACGTTCTGGCAGGTGCTGTACAAATGAGAAATACTAAAGGGAATAAAAAATGTAATAATTTCCGCAATGCTGCTTTATGCTCCCATAATTTACAATAATAATAAAAAATAAAAATGGAGCCGGGTTGAAACGTTGCCTTTTGTATTAAATTATGGGAGCATAAAGCAGTGTTTCAGACATTACATTTTTTCACTTTATTTTGCAGAAGCACCCTTGCTCCATCAAGCGCAAGACGATTGTGATTGGGTTTATTGGAAATGCCAGTAAACCAGACCATGTTTTCTCCCAACCCAGAATGCTATGTGGACTAGCCAGGCCTTCCTTTGCAGGGCTGTGGAGGAAGGTCTGGCTTATGGGAGACTGACAACCTGGCAATGCAAACCCTCTTATTGATGGCTTAAACCAGATCTATATAGCATTAGAATCTGACTCATCCATCAATAATGAAGCCACAAGTTACAACTCATTAAAGCATTATAAAGAGGGCCTTGTTTATAAAGTGGTATGAGAATTGATTTAGTGTAAGAGCGTGTTGTTTGTATGTGTTGTAATAATAATGTGCCCCGCCTAGCATTGTGTCCAGTTGCCACACTGCTGCCCATCTGAGTAAGGCCTCCCAGGGGATGTACACGCATGCCTCCAGCTCCTCCATGGTAAATAAATGAGATGTACAATTTGGTCCAACTGTCACAGGACACGCGGGAAAAGAAAAGGGAGGGGGGTCTCATCGCAGCGGGGGGGGGGGCTCAGTCATTTACAGCCCCAGGGCCCCATTCCTACACCTCAGAGGCCATGTTATCAAAACATCACAGTGGGCGCGGATCCAGCCGGTCCTGTCACTAGCCGGTCTAGCAGGTGTATTCTTGCTCTTGTCTTCACTGCCTTGATCTATATTCCCCCTGCCACAACCCCCCCGCCCCCGCCCCGCCCCATTCCTACCCACCCACCACTGTGCTGAATACATTTCGAGGCCCTATTAATTCCATTATGCAAATGGGGGTTATAAATCGCACAGGGTTTACTCTTTTCTCCCCCCTCTCTGTCTCCCCTCATTCCACAACATTTCTCACCACACTAGCACCGCACACGGCTTTTCCCGCTACTTAATAAAGCGAGAGCAGCAGGGTCTGCTACAGCAGGCAGCGTGGGGTAGGGGCGTTTCAGCCGGCAGTGACAGATTGGCATCCAGCATGGTGGTGACCCGGACAAGGACAATTGGCAGAGTGTGTGAGGGCAAACACCCCCCTCCCCCCCCCACAAAACAAGGGTAAATACATAGATGGATGGATGGCAGTAGTACTGGTGAGGCAGCATCAGAGTTGGATGGTGCTCAAACACCTCTCTGTCTCCGCCATCTGCACATAGTCACACCTATGTTGTATAAAAAGGAGTTTGGACTTTTCACTGAATCAGCATTTCTCATCGGCGTACAACACTTTATGTACAGACATTTCTTTGGAAAAATGAATTCTAAGCCTTTTGGAGGAGTGATTCATCCAAAATTACTTATTTATTTCTCTTATGCAAATCATTTATTGTCTCTGTCAAATTCTCTTAACTTGTGTTTACGTGCACGCTGAACCTGATCTAGAGGTCTGTTAATTTGAATCACTCAGTGATTTGTTCTAATTAAAAACATTCATGTTCAGGGTAGTAACACTCACTGGGCAAATTAATAAATTTATATATATTAATAATTAATATTAATATAATAATTAATATTAATAAATTAATAAATTACACAAAGTCCTCTGTAGATTTCATCCAGTGTCTTAAGTGTATGCATGCTTTACAAAATTCTTCTCAGAGACTCATGAATCCAGAAACTACAGAATTAAAAAAGCATTTCATCAAATCTGAATCCTGTATTGAATCTGCTTGTCCAACCCAAATCAGTATAAATCCCAAATAATATGTAAAATATGTCCAAGACCTTCCACTTCCGGGATTGCCCATGTTCCTTCCTGAGGCACATATAGGAATATTTTATTAAGAAAATATGTTTGAGGAAGTGGTTAAAGACCTCCGGGTGACCTCTTTTAGCTCGTTTAGGCCTCATCTGGCATAAACGTGAATTGCTTAAATGTTACAAGGACAAGAACAGGAAGTTGCACCAAAGAAGCTGACCCAGGCGTGTGGTGTATGAAGATAGCAGTTTCTGCCTAGACACAGGGAGACACCCCTGTGAGGAGAGGATATGAGCACAGGGAGAGGGTCGATCGGAGCTTATTGGAACCAGGATCCTGGTGGACCGGGCTCTGCTCTTCTGTCTGTTGCTAGGGAAACTTAGACTCTGTTCTTGTGAACCTACAGCTGTGTTGTAACTTTAAGGCTGGACTCCGTAAACTTTATCTATCTTGAATCTATCATTGATCAGATTTGATCCTTGAATTTCGGTGTCCATAAGTCCTACACACAGACGCACGGAAATTAGAGAGTAATGTGAGTCAGATCTTCGGCCTTTGGGCTTGTGCCTCTTTACAAAAATTCCCTCCTACACACCGGAGCTCCGTGCGGCACTTAGCACAGCCCAAGAAAATTGTGATTGGTTTAAAGATATGCCAATAAACCTGAGCACGTTTTTCTCCCATTCCAGAATGCTGTGTGGACTAGTCAGACCCTCCTCCACGGTGCTGTAGAAGAAGGTCTGGCAAAGCGAGACTAGCAAGTAATTAAATTGAATGTTAAGAAAATGTCAAAGATTCAATTTATTAATTATTTCTACTTTTAGTTTTCATACTCAATGTTCACAGCCTATAACTGAGATAAAGATATGAAGAATCAGTTAAATGTATTTGACACATTGAAATAATAACTGTACTGTTGCACTCCTTATTTTTGTTGCCCATGCAGAACTATCAAATTAATCCATTCAAAATGTTGATATGATATGAATCGTGATGCCAAAAAAACTCAATTTTAGTTTTTTACACCTGACATTTTCCATAATTTAGATTTTCACTCTGTATTACATCAAGATTTATTTGAAAAATGACTAAAAATGACTGATAATTGCATATTTTTTATGATGTTTATCATGATTTTTTTAACCGATGTAGGTATAATTTAAAGTCCAGTAGTTAGTGTTGTTTTCAGCTCTGTCAGAAATGTTCAAATTTGACTCAAGGTGGATTTAACGTGGGTAACACAACACACATGCTGCTTAACTTTAGCACTTTAGAGCAACATAACATAAACGTGGAGGAAAAAATATGTATCGATCACCTTTTTCCATAACAAAAAGGTAAATTACCAAAGTAGTTGGGTGGGAGTAGCTCAGTCCGTAGGGAGTTGGGTTGGGAAGCGCAGGGTCGCCGGGGACACACGGACATAAGTACAGAGTGTGGATTGGTGGCGGGAGAGATGCAACGTCACCTCCTAGGCACTGCCAGGTGCTCTTGAGCAAGGCACCGTACCCCCCCCCAACTGCTCAGGGTGCTGGTCCGGCCTGCAGCCCCCTCACTCTGACATCTCCCCATTTGTGCATGAATAGGTCCCCCACTGGGGATCAACAAAGAAGAAAGGAAGAAAAAAAAAAGAAAGTAACATTTCTAAATGAAAGCTATCATGCACATGTATTACAGTTGTTTTTGTATTCAGAAGTTGATTTAAATTCAGTTTATTTGAGGCTAAATCAATTCAAATTAGGGATTAAACTCAAATTAACAGTTTTCCATGATTATGTGGGGATTCCCTCAACTTGCAGCTTATCGTCACCTTGCATTGTATTGTAAAATTGTTTTGTATTCATAAAAGTAGGCTACAGTTGGTTTGCCCTGTTGAGACACACATACAGTGGGGTTCGACCGTTTAGGCACCCCAGGTAAAAATGTGTATTAATGTGCATAAAGAAGCCTAGAATAATATGTCACAAAAGTTAGATTTTTATTTCCATCATTTTATTTCCAAACTTTTGCAGACGCTTTTTTTTTTTGTTTTCTGTTATTTTGAAAGTGTAAATGATGGAAATAAAATCAAACTTTTTGTGACATATAATATTAATGTCTAATCTGTCATTTGACGCCTTTTGGAGATGTTTCCATCAGGCTTTTATTCTTGATTACAGGCACTGAGGTTATTCAAATGCTCCTAAATGGCAATAATTAGAATTATTAGCTATGAATCACTAAATAAAAAAAAACACAGTGTGGGCTAATGAAGGACCTGGCCTTGTCAAATGAAGCTTTTGGCATTGAATAGGTGACTGAAGATGTTAATGAAAGCACATGGTTGTTGTGGTGAGAACAGCTGGAATCAAGCAACAGCCCAGTGCAACAGCTGGAAAGCTGGGGGACGCTGCAGGGTGACACAGAAAACTCTGGACGCCAACATTTGTGTCTGTTACAGGCATGAATTACATCGCACACACACACCCGAGAGCTTGCATGCTGACATATTATTTGGCATTATCTCTCTCTCACAAAACACAAACACACACACACACACACACTCTCTGGCCACCCACCCTCTGCTCTGGCTCATGTGGTTGTGAAAGCCTCAGACATCCTGGGCTTTCACAACCTTTTAGACTTGGTCATTAGTGTTGTGAGTGCAGCAGAGGCCACTGAGTGGACAGATGGTACACATCAGTCGATATACTCTGTAAAACTCCGGTTCATTAACGTGTTGGTCTTATCTTTGTTTTTTTTGGCCATCCTTTCCACTAGCCTTTTTGACTTCTGACTGTAACTTACTTCAAGACTGCTATAATTAGGCTGAGTAGCCTATATTTACTTTTCCAGATTTAATAGTCTGATAAGTGTGAATGGTGATTCAGCCTCATTGGTATTCTTTATTGTTCATTTTTATTATTCAGACTTGTTCTGTGGTAATTGAGTTGTCCGAAGATGGAGAGAAAATTGACTGTTTAAGGAGAAATCAATTCAAGACAGAGAGACAACAAACAGCTTTTTGCTGCATGCAGAGTGACAATCTTTGAAAAATATCATAGTTCATTCTGTATTTATGTGAAAATCTAATGTGTGAGAGTTACATCAGCCCTTTTCACACAGCTTGTTCAAGGCGGGAACGTTGCGCCATCTCCATCTGTATAAAAGTTTCTAAATGGCGGGAGAGAATTGTTCCGATGTTAAGCCGAAAGCGTAGGAAGTTACAGAATCAAATCAACGTCTGCCAATTACTGCAGTTTAGTGGCCTCTAGTGGCAAATACACATGTGCTGTCCCCTCTTTATAGTGTGAATGCACCATTTTGTTGGCAAACCAATTCAATTTCAATTAAATTCAATGCTATTCATACTATCAAATCATAACAAGAGTTATCTCAAGACACTGTACAGATAAAGCAGGTCTAGACCACTCTATAATATACAAAGACCCAACAATTCTAGTAATTTCACAAAGAGCAAGCAACTAGTGAAACTGGCAAGGAAACACTTCCTTTTAGGGAGAAACTTGGGACCGACCCGAGCTCTTGGTAGGCGGTGTCTGACGGTGCCGGATGGGGGTGTAATGCACATGGCAATAATAGTCACAATACAGATAAAGGAACTATAACTAGAAATAGTTGTAGTTCATGGCTTAGCAGGGCACTGCAGGGCATAGCAGAACGTAGCAGGGCACTGTAGGATATCTATATCTCTATATCTCTATCTATCTATCTATCTATCTATCTATCTATCTATCTATCTATCTATCTATCTATCTATCTATCTATCTATCTATCTATCTATCTATCTATCTATCTATCTATCTATCTATCTATCTATCTATCTACAGTGGGTACGGAAAGTATTCAGACCCCTTTAAATTTTTCACTCTTTGTTTCATTGCAGCCATTTTCCAAAAATCAAAAAAGTTCATTTTATTTCTCAGTAATGTACACTCAGCACCCCATCTTGGACAGAAAAAAACAGAAATGTAGAAATTTTTGCAAATTTATTAAAAAACAAAAACTGAAATATCACATGGTCATAAGTATTCAGACCCTTTGCCGTGACCCTCATATGTAACTCAGGTGCTGTCTATTTCTTCTGATCATCCTTGAGATGGTTCTACACCTTCATTGGAGTCCAGCTGTGTTTGATTATACTGATTGGACTTGATTAGGAAAGCCACACACCTGTCTATATAAGACCTTACAGCTCACAGTGCATGTCAGAGCAAATGACAATCATGAGGTCAAAGGAACTGCCTGAGGAGCTCAGAGACAGAATTGTGGCAAGGCACAGATCTGGTCAAGGTTACAAAAAAATTTCTGCTGCACTTAAGGTTCCTAAGAGCACAGTGGCCTCCATAATCCTCAAATGGAAGACGTTTGGGACGACCAGAACCCTTCCTAGAGCTGGCCGTCCGGCCAAACTGAGCTATCGGGGGAGAAGAGCCTTGGTGAGAGAGGCAAAGAAGAACCCAATGGTCACTGTGGCTAAGCTCCAGAGATGCAGTCGGGAGATGGGAGAAAGTTGTAGTAAGTCAACCATCACTGCAGCAATCCACCAGTCGGGGCTTTATGGCAGAGTGGCCCGAAGGAAGCCTCTCCTCAGTGCAAGACACATGAAAGCCCGCATGGAGTTTGCTAAAAAACACCTGAAGGACTCCAAGATGGTGATAAATAAAATCCTCTGGTCTGATGAGACCAAGATAGAACTTTTTGGCCTTAATTCTAAGCGGTATGTGTGGAGAAAACCAGGCACTGCTCATCACCTGTCCAATACAGTCCCAACAGTGAAGCATGGTGGTGGCAGCATCATGCTGTGGGGGTGTTTTTCAGCTGCAGGGACAGGACGACTGGTTGCAATCGAGGGAAAGATGAATGCGGCCAAGTACAGGGATATCCTGGACGAAAACCTTTTCCAGAGTGCTCTGGACCTCAGACTGGGCCGAAGGTTTACCTTCCAACAAGACAATGACCCTAAGCACACCGCTAAAATAACGAAGGAGTGGCTTCACAACAACTCCGTGGCTGTTCTTGAATGGCCCAGCCAGAGCCCTGACTTAAACCCAATTGAGCATCTCTGGAGAGACCTGAAAATGACTGTCCACCAACGTTTACCATCCAACCTGACAGAACTGGAGAGGATCTGCAAGGAGGAATGGCAGAGGATACCCAAATCCAGATGTGAAAAACTTGTTGCATCTTTCCCAAAACGACTCATGGCTGTATTAGATCAAAAGGGTGCTTCTACTAAATACTGAACAAAGGGTCTGAATACTTATGACCATGTGATATTTCAGTTTTTGTTTTTTAATAAATTTGCAAAAATTTCTACATTTCTGTTTTTTTCTGTCCAAGATGGGGTGCTGAGTGTACATTACTGAGAAATAAAATGAACTTTTTTGATTTTTGGAAAATGGCTGCAATGAAACAAAGAGTGAAAAATTTAAAGGGGTCTGAATACTTTCCGTACCCACTGTATATCTAAGCACCACCAACCTATCAGATTTGATTAGTCACATTATCAATCCGTCAAACTAGACAGCGCTGCGATGATGCAAGGTTCTGTTACTGTATAGACTAATTCTTGCCTCCATTGTTTTCAGAGATGTTATCGGAGTTGACGAGCAGTAGCATGAAAAAGACTAATCTACGCTGATTGGTTGTTTATCTTTCTAACATATTTTGAACTTTAGGAGCACTGTTTTCAGCAAATATGACAAAAAGTTCTCTTTATTAGTTACCCACTGAACCTTTAATCACACTGTGCAGGGACTCTCCTGTTTTGCACATGGCAGCTATGCCATGCCGGTTATGATTTTAATAAAAAGAAATCAAAAGGAGACAAAATAGAAATAATGGATTTAAACCGATGCATAACATTTCAAAAATAATACATAAAGCACTAACCTCATATTTTGATGAAAGTGCTAAACCATCTACAGTTATGTAAAAGTCTACACTAATGTTTCCCAAACTTAGGGTCGGGACCCAAAATGGGTCGCAGACCCGTTTTATTGGGTCGCCAATTGGCAGAGTAAAATGCATATTAATCTTATGTGAATAAGAGCATTCGTTTATGCTACACTGGTCTGGTCAGCTCAGATGCTGTGGGGGGGGGGGTTTCTCTCGCTCTTCTTTTTAAAATGAATAAACTGGACACACATCTTCAAACAAAACATTCACATTATCGGGGAACGTCCAAACAATGTTTCCTTTGCAAAGAAGAATCCTTCAAGAAACACTGTTTTGACAGCGGAGAAGTCATTACATTGTGTCTGTTGGGGTACATTTAGCATTTTAAATATTATTTTTGTGTGTCAGTTAATTTGTGACGGCGTTGCTAGCTAGCTAACATGTCGTTGTTAGCCGCTGTTGTCCGTCTGGCGGGCTCGTTACTAATGTGGATTAGGCAGCAAAGTGCGTATTTAACATTGTTTTTTGACGATGGAAGAGTCAGTAACGTGGGTGTTGTGTTTGTGTGACTCGAGCGTGTGAGACTAATGTAACGGGAACAAGTGAGAGAGGTCGTTTTTAATAATTCTCCCTGTTATCTATCGGCCATTCAAAGGGAACCGAGCAGCGCTGAAGGCATCGTTATAATGGAATAAATATACTTTACATGCATTTAAATTCATAGTTTGTTCCGTCTTTTGTCCACAGTTTAAAAATGTAGATGTTACAATGAATCATGGTGTATTTTTGTAAATTTGGGTCCCGGGGAGACACCAAATTTCTCTTTTGGGTCTTGAGCTGAAAAAGTTTGGGAACCACTGGTCTACACTAATGCATGAAATGAGCAATATTTACAGTATTTTAATTCTTAGATACTAAAAGATATCAGTACCCATGTTGCCTGGCTGTAAAACTGCACGGTAACGTAAATGTGTGCATGTTCGGACACCGTTCGCAGCTATTGGCCAAAAAGGACACCTCCGGTCTGATGTTTCGTGGACTATTGCCCCCCTAAAGATGAGATCATAGTCTACCTGTTAGTTTTTAAGTATGTACATGGACCTTTACATGTCTAATTGGTACACGAGCGTGGCTTTGATGAGAGAAAGCTGTAAGAATGCTTGGGCGACACTCAGGTGGCCGTATAACTTTATATTCAAAGTGGAAATATAGGAGCTTTTATTGGATACTTTGGAGTTGTTGAAGCATGCCATTTTATTGTGAAAAACAGAATTACGTGAGCTTTTACAGCCGGGAGATAGGGGGGGTCCGAGTATGGCCTAGGGTAGCACCTAGGGGTGGGGGAAAATATGAATACTGCATAGCATCGCCATATTTTCAGTGGCAATACTTTATCGATACACAGGCGCCAAGTATGGATCTTTTGTTATATATGTGTTGGTCAGTTTGTCCCATTTCGCAGCAATAACATTGAAGTGATGTGAACAAGAGAAATGTTTCTTTTTAGTTAAAACAGATGTTGACCAAGTTTCCTTTTGGGGACATAATTTGAAATTGGGAAAAAATTTGAAGTTGGAAAAAAGGTTATAAATTGCAATATATCACAGAATATTGCAATATGTTTCAAATCGCAATAATATCCTAAGTATCATAAGTATTGTGAAGATCTGTCTGGTGGTTCCCACCCCTACTAGCACTCGGCTAATTTACCGGTATTTGCTTCCTTTTGCCAGCTCTTAGTAAAGCTGAATGAATGGTTACAATGATATTCTGTTAGATAGGTAAGAAGTTACACTTTAGTCTGACACCACAAACTGAAAACCTTACAATATAAATTTTTATTTGCATTTTAACAGATATTCTGATAAAACATTAGCCCAAAAGGTGTCTGGGCATGGACACAGTTAAACTGTAGTGTAGCGGTAGTAGAGAGGCTGCAGAGAGGTGATGAGACGGTGCTGTGATTCTCTCCGACCATCCACTCTCTCTAAGTGCAGTTAGTCAGAGGGAGATGATACCGCAGCAGTCAAACTGCCTGCTGGGCTGTGAGTCACGTCAATCTGGACTGCAGCGAGACTCCGTCTCTCTGAGGCAGAACAGAATGACGATCCAGACTGCATGATGACATAATATCGTGTCACGCAGAGGAAGACACAGCCAGTATGCCAGGCATGTCTGGCTGGCTGAATCACACGCTGTCACCGTGCACGCAGACGCACACTCATGCTTGGCTTCCAGCAGTAATGACTGGACTGAAGCTGGATGGAGCTTTATTTTCTTATCTTAGTCAGTTTGTCCATTTACATGCTATAGAAATTCTACAAAATTACATGTTTCTGTTCCTGACAGAGAAGCCACACTAAAAGTTATTATTTCAATCAGGAGAGACATGTTTGCAGATATGTAAATAAGATTTATTGTACAGCTCAAATAGAATGTACAAAGTCTTTGGCGATTAGACTCCATCGCTATACAACTCTTTTGTATATCTATATAGGGGTAGAGAACCATCAGACCCCCCCGATGGAATCTAGACACCGATGGTGGGGATGAAGGAGCCCGAAGACCAGACTGAAGGAGGATCCGGACTGGTCAGCTGGAGGGTTGCACTCTTTTCCTGCAACGACAGCTGAATAACACAGGGAGAAACACATTTTTTAAAAGCAGGGTTGTGACTCTGTGATTGGCGCTTCCATTTGTGTAACGATTCTGATTGGTTCAGCAGGAAGGTGAACGCCTCCACCAGCTGATGGGAGTTAGGTAGAGCATTGATAAAGAGTGAGGTCTTCATGAAAGAATTTACGCTGAGATACATTTCAGTCAGGAGAGACTAGTTGCAGATATGCGACAATTATACACAGCATTACACATACATTTACTAGGATAACGGCTTGATTGATTTAGGAGTGCATCGGTTAATAGTTAGGTTGAGCTACATTACTCTAAAGAAAACTCAGTGATTCCACTACATTCATACAATTTCATCACATCACACACACACACACACACACACACACAGGTCCATATCCACTACATAAGCACATGCTCGGATCAGTAAATTTGAAGCAAACGGGCAACCAAGTCATACAATCATCAGTAAAGCTTCCAGACACTAAAGGCGTTTTCACACCTGTAGTTTGTTTTTTCTGACCCGAATCAGTTGATGAGTGTGTGAACTTGGAGCGTTTCCCTCTTGGTTCAGTTTTGCATGGAGAAAAATCCAAGCGAACCAAAATGCATCACTACAAACCACGCGACAACTCCGCAGCTTACGCAAGTTCACTCCCTTTATTGGTCAGATGTGTCTGGAACGGGACCATGAAAGTAAATGCAGGAAGAAGGTCCATGTTCGTGTTCTGGACTACTGCATAGCTCTCGCATCTGTATGTATTCTTTAAAACCATTTTCTAGACATGCACACACACTCACACTCACACACACACACACACACACACAAACACAAAATGTGGATTAATCCATTGCTGAAATTAGTTTTTGACAAATGCACTTTTGCACTTGCATTTTCTCCTGTGTGAGTAATGTCTGATAAAAACTACACTGACCAGCTGTTTTATGAAATTACTAAGCAATTTAAAATATATATACACACACACACACACACACACACACACACATACATATAATTCAGATGTTTAAGTGAATTTACCTAAAAAAAAAAAACATATTTCCTATACATACACCACCACTGATGTAATGTAAAATGTGTGTGTGTGTATATGTGATATGTGTGTATCACTAGTCCTTGATATGTATGTATGTATGTATGTATGTGTGTATGTGTGTATGTGTGTGTGTAGTACTGGCTTTACTCACTAGTCCTTGATTTTCAAAGTTCAATTTTTCAAAGTTATTTGTATTGTTGCTCTGGTTACATGCGGTCTAATACAAGCTGATTTAACGGTTCACTGGAAATATGTATGAGGTGTCCTAACCGCCAGCCAATCAGAAATATGTATTCCCAAGCCTCTGTGGCGCAGCTACTTTTGACGGCTGGGAGATTTATGATGCAACTGAAAAGTCATATAAATTGGACTCGACTTTGACACAAAAAACAGAGCCAGCGTGCCGGACAGGCGTGTCGACTAAACCCCAGCATGTAGACAATGAAAGGGCAGGTGGTGATTCACCCGTCCCGGGTTCTCAATATAATGATGAGGCGTTGTGAACTTCATTGGCACCGCTGCCGCTACTTTCCTCTGCCTTCTGTCCTCCTCTGAGGGCAGCCCAATGATGAGTTATTTCTCTGCAGCTTGGCACAGCATGACACATTCACCTCCCCAGATGGTTCTCACTGTGATTCAGTTAGCCGCCTTGTCTGTTGCTGGGCAGCATGTGCGGACCAATGAAACATCACACACACACATAGGAACTTGGTTTCACGTGGCGAAAACCAGCAGCCACCAACACAGGACATGATTTCTTCCCTCCAAGGATTCTAATGAATTAGTTTCCAGGCCTCTTAACGTCTGCCATTCAGAGCGGTGGCGCCAAAGAGGTGGGGGCGGGGCCACGGGACTAATGATCAACTGACATCTTTCATCCCATTACTGTCATTATGACTTCATATTCCATGTATTATGAATGTCTGTAAACATAATCTCATTGGTTAACAATTTCAATTCTGCAGAAGCCAACAGACGTACTCAGCTTACATACTGTCCTGGATGGAAAATAAAACAAATGAGAAGACGTTATATAAAAAATCCTTCAATAGGTTTGTCTGAGCACCCAAACATTGGATTTAGGTCTTATTAATGCAAGACAAACAAGACAACATTTAGGAGAAATTGTCCAAATATATACAGTATATAATATATGTATGATATTTGGCGCTTTTCCAAGACTTGGGGTAAGCGTGCATGTCCATTCAATTTGTGACATCTAGCTATTAATACAATCCATAATAAATTAATGGCATTGTCACCTTAACAATGGCTGTAAAGAAGTCTTTTACACAAAAACAACTGGAGATATTTCTCATAAATCTACGTCAAGCAAGTGTGGTGGGATAAAAACGCGACCTTCTTGAATGCAAAGGGGTCAGGCTTATTATAGTTCTGTACATTATGATCCAGAGCATCCAGAGCATGTCAACTTTGAATATAATCACACATCAGGGCTCCACTGTAACGGTTGCCCAGTTGCCCTTGGCAACCAGATTTAGTTAATTGGCAACCGTTTTATGGCCTCTGGTTGCCCCCTTTGGCAACCACCTGCCAACCAACATTTGTGTTTTTATATATATATATATATATATATATATATATATATATATATATATATATATATATATATATATGCAGTGGCTTGCATAAGTTTACACACCCATTCTAAAGTTGATTAAAAAGAGAAATAAAAAAAACTTTGGAAATTGAAAAAACAAAATTGAGGAAAATCCAACCTTTAACAACACCAATTTTCTTTGTGAATGAATAATGTATTGTAAATAAATAAATGTTCTTCCTTAAAATACAGGGGCATATGTATACACCCCCCTATTTTAGGGTGACCAGACGTCCCCGGTTTCCGGGGACAGTCCCCGATTTTGGTGACCTGTCCCCGGCTGGATCTGTCCCCAGAAATGTCCCCGGTTTTCACTGTGACTGACAGACCCAATACTGGACTTAAAGAAAGAAAACTCTGACCAAACGGAGCCGATCGAGCAGCGCTGCTCAGAGCTCAGAGATGTTTTAGAAAGACGTATTTTACCATGCTAAAATCACTGATTATTTACATGGAGTCTGGTGGAGATATGCTGCTCTATACATGCTAAAATCACTGATTATTTACATGGAGTCTGGTGGAGATATGCTGCTCTATACACGCTAAAATCACTGATTATTTACATGGAGTCTGGTGGAGATATGCTGCTCTATACACGCTAAAATCACTGATTATTTACATGGAGTCTGGTGGAGATATGCTGCTCTATACACGCTAAAATCACTGATTATTTACATGGAGTCTGGTGGAGATATGCTGCTCTATACACGCTAAAATCACTGATTATTTACATGGAGTCTGGTGGAGATATGCTGCTCTATACACACTAAAATCACTGATTATTTACATGGAGTCTGGTGGAGATATGCTGCTCTATACACGCTAAAATCACTGATTATTTACATGGAGTCTGGTGGAGATATGCTGCTCTATACACGCTAAAATCACTGATTATTTACATGGAGTCTGGTGGAGATATGCTGCTCTATACACGCTAAAATCACTGATTATTTACATGGAGTCTGGTGGAGATATGCTGCTCTATACACGCTAAAATCACTGATTATTTACATGGAGTCTGGTGGAGATATGCTGCTCTATACACGCTAAAATCACTGATTATTTACATGGAGTCTGGTGGACTTTTATGTTTTAAAAATGATCTTAATCTTTAACAGAAAGGTCAGCCTCCTTAGAAATCCTTTCCATAATGTTATCAGACACTTAGAATATTAATCTGAGTCTGTCAGCAGCAAAACGAGCACTTTATGAACGTAAATACAAGCTGGACAATTATCCCATTAACTTCCATTGTAGCTTGTTTCTCTGCTGCCGACTGCAGCGATCTCGTTTCATACTGCATCAATGTCAAAGGAAAATCTTTCCTCAATAGTTTATATTGTATCCGATACTCAGCTCTAGGTCTAGTGTCCCTGTTTTAAGTTTTACAAAAATTAAAAACATGACGTGTTTTGGATGTATTTACGCTTCTGAGCTGGAAATGTCCCCGGATTTAGTCTGAGAAATCTGGTCACCTTACCCTATGTTAAAATACAGGGGCATAAGTATACACCCCCCCATGTTAAATTCCCATAGAGGCAGGCAGATTCTTACTATTCAAGGCCAGTTATTTCATGGATCAGGATACTATGCATCCTGATAAAGTTAAGTTGTGAACCCAGTGAATGTGTGAGTTCAAAGTGGTTATGACTTTTGGAAAAAAAAAAAAACCTGTTCTTGAATCTTTATATTTAATATATATTTAAAAAGTTATCCTTGAGTCCTGCACTTTTCTAAAATCCTTCACAGCAGCAAACAAAAGACAGCTGGACGTGAGCAAAAACGCACTAAATCACTGGATCGTAAAGAAAACTAGCATCTCCAAATTTTTCACAAAAATCTCAAGTGAATTGATTCTCCAAAAATGATTTTAGCAGATCATCTCAGGCCTTCACCGGCTGCCGCTCCCGCATGTTTTGGTGATTAGCACATGTGCCGTCGCCATGGAGAAGAACTGTGGCTGGCCTGGGTAATATTCCACCTGGTCGCGTTAACCTGACTCCATACGCCACACATTATTCTTCCTGGAATAGTTTCAATTAGAGCTCCAGACTTGTGACTCGGTACATTAGTCAGCCCTGAATACAAGCGCTGTAAGCACTGGTACCTCCCTAAAGAGGAAAATAAAGACAAAATGTGACAAAAGCTCCTATTCTACAACATACAAGCAAATCAAGTGTATGAAATAAGGAAACACCCCCATGTACCACCACCAAAATACATACCAAGGCTTCAAGTGACATTGTCAGAATGATTTTTCGGCTTCTACATTCGTTTCTGTCTCTGAGAAGTTGCGTAAGGACATTGTGTCCCAGGCTGCCATGTTGGAAGGTCTATAAGTCATTCCCTCATTTACAGTTTATTGTGATTGCTATGACAATTCTTTCAATACTTTTAACAATTTTCTTAAACTCTTAACGCACCAACACACACTTCATAACGTCACTTCATAACGTTCCCATGGCAACGGGGAAATTGCTGCTCTTGTGTGAAGTAAACGCAACATTTTTCAACTTTCTTTCTTAGGATCATTGAGACCCCACGAGGTGACATCTTGCATGGAGCCCCAGTCCGAGGGAGATTGACAGTCATGTTTAGCTTCTTCCATTTTCTAATGATTGCTCCAACAGTGGACCTTTTTTCACCAAGCTGCTTGGACATGTCCCCGTAGCCCTTTCCAGCCTTGTGGAGGTGGACAATTTTGTCTCTAGTGTCTTTGGACAGCTCTTTGGTCTTGGCCATGTTAGTAGTTGGATTCTTACTGATTGTATGGGGCGGACAGGTGTCTTTATGCAGCTAACGGCCTCAAACATGTGCATCTAATTTAGGATAATAAATGGAGTGGAGGTGGACATTTTGAAGGCAGACTAACAGGTCTTTGAGGGTCAGAATTGTAGCTGATAGACAAGTGTTCAAATACTTATTTGCAGCTGTATCATACAAATAAATAGTTAAAAAATCATACATTGTGATTTCTGGATTTTCTTTTTTTAGATTATGTCTCTCACAGTGGACATGCACCTATGATGACAATTTCAGACCCCTCCATGATTTCTAAGTGGGAGAACTTGCAAAATAGCAGGGTGTTCAAATACTTATTTTCCTCACTGTATGTATATTTTTTCCTAGTATCTCATTTATATTTATATTCTGTGTTGTGTGACTAATGTACGTGTGCTGCTGTAATACCGTAATTTCCCAATTTTTTTTCGGATCAATAAATATCTATCTATCTATCTATCTATCTATCTATCTATCTATCTATCTATCTATCTATCTATCTATCTATCTATCTATCTATCTATCTATCTATCCTTAGAAAAAGTAGTAATACCACGCTGTCAAAACACTTACAAGTCAAAGTCAAAGTAAGTAATAATATTCAGGTAAATATACTTAAAATATTGAAAGTAAAAGTAAAAATCCTCACATTTAAGAAACTGCAAATAATCCAAAGAGTTCTGTGAATCTGTGAAAGTGTTTAATGGTCTAATCATTTCAGCTGGACTTGTAGGTCTACATGTTGTTTAATTCATTATACAATTATAATTGTATGAAGTATGTATGTTTTGTGTGCAAACATCTTATTTATAAAGTAACTAAAGCTGTCAGATGAATGTAGTTGAGTAAAAAGCACAATATTTCAGGTTTTAGTACAACAGGTACAACTTAAGTAGCTCAAATTTGTACTTAAGCACAGTACTTGAGTTAATGTCCTTAGTTACATTCCACCATTGTCCAAAACCAGCTCTTTTTGCAAACTATTTCTTCCATCTTGTCTCCTGTCCTTTTGTTCCACTCCGGCCTTTCCTCCCCTCGGCTGACCTCCCCCACCCCTCCACCGTTTATCCTGCAGATGTTGGCTTGACTTTGCGGTTTGTCATCTCAGCACTACAGCTGCTCTGTTGACGGGGGCCTGGCATCGGCCTGATCACCAGCCAGCGTAATCTGTCCTAGACAGCCGCAGAGCCAAGGGGAGGGTGGGCATGGAGCATGGAGAGAGGAGGGGGAGGCAGGGGTTACAAGGCAGGAATGGAGACACAGCTACACAGCTGTGAGGGGAGAAAGAGAGAGACCATGGGCCCTATTTAACGATCTAAGCGCACGGCGTGAAGCGCATGGCGCAGGTGCGTTTAGGGCGTGTCCAAATCCACTTTTGCTAGTTTGACATTGGAAAAAAGGGTCGGTGTGCCAGGCGCATGGTTCTAAAGGGTTGTACTTGTTGTCTTCATTAACCCTCGTGTTGTCCTGGGTCAAATTGACCCGTTGTCCTATATCAATGTTCTTTTTAATTCCCCAAAATAACACGATTGATTCCACACAACGCTCTTTGCCAAGTACAAATCTCTACTTTCATTAATTTTGGGGCGTCTTATTCATTTTTATAGCATTTGAAAAAACAAATGGAAGTGTTTTTGAAATAGTATTGAGTAAAAGTTGACATATTCCAGTCTGTGATTATCCATCAACATCCATTCCTTTCATTTTAGTCTCAATAATTCCTAATTTCTGCTTTTCTAACTCAAACATTTGGTATAATTTCCAATAAATGAGGTTTATTGACCATGAATTCCAAAAATAATCCAAGGAAGGCTGCTGGGCAAAAGGACTCTGGGGAGTAAGCTCCCCAGAGCTAAGTTAGTAACAAGCATTTCTGGAACATGGATGCGACCCAGTTTAACATTTCTATATTACACTACATTTTATAAAATATATGTAGTAGAGTATCCCTGCTCAGCCTCTAGGTACAGTTGCTAGAGTGTGCTCTGTAATTTGGCCTGCTAATCTCCCGATTCCATAGTAATATGACTCAAATGTACACCCAGTTAGTATTTTCTTACATTTTTGATTGGTCAGTAATGAATGAACAACTTCAATTTTACAAGCAAGACAAATCTGCACTTAGAGAGAGACTGACGCACAGAAAAATGATCACAGCTAACAGCTTCAGAATATTTTCCATGACACCATAGCCACCCTATACATATGCACACACACACACACACACATACTCAACAAATGCAATAAATACTTCATGGACACAGGCCTTCCTCCTCAGCTGTTTTTCCTGAGCCAACACCAATCTGGCTGGTGCATGACTGCAGCAGTGGGATATTGTGTTACTATGCAAGTACTGGTGTGTGAGAAAGGGTATGGGGTGGCAGGATTTAGCCCCATAAGCTTTACAGGGTTAGGGGTATCTGGGTTGTCTATGGCAAGTGATCCCCTTCCCTGAACCTAAGCCCCTCTTCCTGGGTATACAGTACGGCTGCCACACCTGTCTCCACATATGCAATATCACTTTCTTTGGCTCACATGCAGATCCAGGAGGGAATGGAAGTGTGTGTGTGTGCGTGTGTGTGCATGTGCGTGTGTGTGTGTGTTACTGTTAGTCAGACAGACTGTATAACATTGACTAAAGACAGTGATGATTCATTCATTTTTTCCATGTGCTCTTTATGGCAAGCCTGCGCAAGCATATTGAAAGCAAATGTATCGGTGCAATTTAGTGTGTGAAAGACTACATACGCATACATAAATGTGTCATCCATGAATGAAACATTGCAGATTGGTTCCGAAAGCTTAACATTAGGCAAGACTACACTTCCTTTGTAAAATAGTCTCACATTCCTGTTTTTCTTCTAAACTTCGGTAACCCTCAGTGTTCGCTCTGCCCCACTAACTCAGTACTGTCCGTCAGTGTTGCACATGGAGAAGTTCACACCTGATACTTTATGGGATGCAAGTTAATTCCTTCTGAAAGCACAGCACAAGGGGATTGACCTGCGAAACGAGAAATAAGCAGGGTCGCTATAGCTGGCAAGGTTTATTGTAAGTTTCATAGGAATTTGCTGCAAAACTGCTAAAAGAAAGTGACGCAGTGACGGATGAGAATGGCTTCACCTGCTGTGGATAAATGCCTGTGGAGTAGTTTCAGGCCTCCCCTTTTCTGACCTTTGCCTCCAAGATTACAGATAAAAACAATAAGAAGTTTGGAGAAGGTAGAAAGTTGCTCATTAACACAATGTTTTCTCTTGTAGTCATTGACACAGCCACGGTTACAATCTTAAAGTGTCCGAGACGGTGTTTTGTTTGCCTCCAGTGGGTCAGTACACATGTTCACATTCTGTTTTTGAGATATTACTGTCTCCATCAATCAAAACAGCCAGACAATGTGCTACTCTCAACTTTACTAAAACACTTTCTTTCATCATGTCTGCAATTTGTCCAATCAGTTCTGTTTGTCGTTGTCGTATGTTGGATTTCTTTCCACTCCGTTTTTCTTATGTAGGGTAATAAGTGGATCATTGTGATCATTTTATTTTCCTCTTTTCCTCTTCAGAGAGCAGCATGTGTCTTGTTTAGGGTGAGGGTTGCTGTGGACCCTGTTGGACGTCACGTAGCGGGATACTAGAGCCTTCAGTTTCCCAAGATCGGAGAAAGCCTCCATGAATGGCCGAAGCTCCACGAAGGAGGCCTGTGAGGCCACAGGTGAGGAGGTTGAAGACTGAGAAATCCACAAGGGGCTCCATCTCCTTCATCAAGGTGTAGTGCTCCCAATGGAGAGGAGGGAGAGCCGGCATGTGTCTCCAGGCGGAGCAAAGTCATCACTTTATCTCACCAAAGGGGTCCTATATATATATTTCAACAAAGCGGTTACTGGAAATGTGGCCTGTTGTGAATGTGTGGAGATCGGCCTGGCCTGATGTTAGATTCCCGGCCTGAATTATAATCCCAGTACGACCCTGGATAAATAGTTAAACATCTAGCTTCTGCCAATGATAGCACAATTGCAAACTGTTATATGGTCACTGTAACATAATCAAGTGTTAATAAAGGGGTACTTCAGTTCATCTAATAGGGCTGCGGAGGCAAGTCTGAAGAAAGTTTGGGAATCACTGTTTTAAAGGACAGGGTGTGTGTCAGTCCCTTCGCATAATTCAATGCATAATCAGCCAAAGTCTGCATGTTTATGGGCGGGCTGCATTTTTATTTTATTTTTTTTTGCCACATAAATTGCAGATTTCTGCCCAAATAATGCAGGGCTTGCATTATTTCATAATCCCTGCATTTTAGTTTCAAAAAAGTCACCTATATCTTAGCAGAAAGTTGAAAAATGTTGCGTTTACTTCACACAAGAGCAGTGATTTTCCCCGGTTGCCATGGGAACATTATGAAGTGACGTAATTACGCGACAAAACAAACTTTTTGTCTCTTTTTCATCAAACCGCAGGTTTTCCCGCAACTTCATTGCATAAAATTGCGTGAATATACATCATATTCTATCGCATTTTTTAACCCTTTGTTCGGGACTTTGCAGACTTAGTATCGGGTGTCACTCTTAAATATGACCACTTTTTGATTGTTGGCCATTTTAATATACATGTGTGTTGTGAGAACAGACCTCTGGTCAAAGACTTTATGAATGTAATTGACTCTTTTAACCTTATGCAGTCTGTTCGGGAACCCACGCATGAAAAGGGTCATATTTTGGATCTTGTGCTGTCATATGGGCTGGACATTCAGATAACTGAGATCGGCCACACATTTTTATCTGACCATTTACCTGTTTTATTTTCCATCTCTGTGCCTGCTCCCTCTCTCAGCGCAGCTCCTCTGCGCCGTTTTCGTGTTTTTAATTCTGGAACTCCACAGTTGTTTTGTGCTATGTTTAAAGACTCTTTTTTTTATATTCTCTGGACGATCTTAACGACCGCAATGTGGATGAATGCATAGCAATGTTTGATTCTCTCTGTACTAAGATTTTAGATTTGATTGCACCGATGACTTTAAAGCGCACAAAGCCACAGAAGGAGCCCTGGCTGAATAAGTCCACTCGTACACTCAGGCGCACATGTTGACAGGTGGAGAGAAAATGGAAAAAGGACAATCTTCAAATTTCTAGGGAGCTCCTTCAGGACAGTCTTATTAATTATCAGCAGGCTGTAAAAACTGCAAAAACTGATTATTTCTCCTCACTTGTGTCAAAAAATGCTCATAAGCCTCAATTTCTTTTTAATGTATTTGATTCACTGGTGAACCCTGGTGATGCTGTCTGTATGGAGCCTTCTTCTAGCTTGTGTGAGGCTTTTCTGCAGTTTTTTACGGATAAGATCTCTGCTATTAGAATCCCACTCTCTCGGTCTGCTCAGGTCCCTTCAGCTCCTATAGCAAGCAAAGCTGTCTTTGAACCGGTCACTCTTACTGAACTGAATGAGATAGTTGCACATCTACGCCCTGCTAACTGTCAAACAGATAGTATTCCATCATCTCTGTTTAAGGAGGTATTCTGTTCAGTGGAGTCTTTTATTTTGAAATTTATTAATTTGTGTCTTAGTTCTGGCTGTGTTCCATCTTCCTTTAAACATGCCATAGTTCAGCCTCTTCTGAAGAAGAAGAACTTAGACCCTATGGATTTGTCTAATTTTAGACCCATTTCTAAGCTCCCTTTTATTTCAAAGGTTTTCGAAAGATCTGTCTTAATTCAGATCCAAGAATTTCTGAAAACAGTTTATGTTTGTGAACAGTTTCAGTCAGGTTTTAGGTCTCGTCACAGTACGGAGAGTGCTCTATTAAAAGTCTTTAATGATCTGTTCGTACACCTTGATGCTGGCAATTGTGCCATTTTAATTCTTCTTGATTTGACTGCAGTCTTCGACACAGTTGATCATAAAATTCTTCTGTGGCGTTTAGAGCACTGTGTTGGCTTAAAAGGCCCTGTTCTTAAGTGGTTTGAGTCGTATTTAACAGACAGATCAATTTCAGTACAAATGGGACAGTTTTCATCTTCAGTGGCCCCTCTGACCTGTGGGGTACCGCAGGGGTCAGTTTTGGGTCCACTGTTATTCTCCCTGTATATGCTACCATTGGGTTCTATTTTTCAGGAAACATGACATCTCTTTCCACTGCTTCGCTGATGATGTGCAGGTGTATCTACCGCTAAAGGTTCCAGCTAAAGAATCTTTGCAGGCCGTGATGAACTGCATGAGCGATATTAAGACTTGGATGGATCTAAACTTTTTAAAACTTAATGAGAACAAAACGGAGATTGTCTTGTTTGGGCGTCCAGAGTTGGTTCAGGTTCTTACCAGCTCCCTTGGCCGACTAGCACCTAACTTAAGATCCCATGCCAGGAATCTTGGAGTGATTGTCTAGCTTTTAAACTAGATAAGCAGGTCAGTGCTGTGGTTAAGGCTAGCTTTGTTCAGCTTAGACTGATAGCTAAAGTCAAACCGTATCTGACACAGGCTGACCTAGAAAAAGTCATTCATGTTTTCATTACCTCTCGCCTGGATTACTGTAATTTCTTGTATACAGGCATTGCGAAGTCTGAGCTTTATCGTCTGCAGCTTGTACAGAATGCAGCAGCTCGTCTTCTAAGTGGCAGGAAGGAGCGGGAGCACATTACTCCGGTGCTCTCATTGCTTCACTGGCTTCCAGTAAAGTATCGGATTGATTTTAAGGTCATTTTATTTGCTTTTAAATGTATCAATGGGCTTGCCCCAGTGTACCTTACGGACCTTGTCAGGCTGCATAGGCCCTCCAGAGACCTCCGGTCAGCCAGTCTGATGGTCCTAGAGGTTCCTAGGTCGAAACTGAGATCCAGAGGTGATCGAGCCTTTTCAGTGGCTGCTCCAACTCTGTGGAACTCATTGCCTGTAGCTGTGCGGACTGCTAGAAGCTTGTCCACTTTTAAATCATTGCTGAAGACTTATTTATTTGAAATAGCGTTTGGCTCAGGGGAGCCGCATTGATGAATGTTGTATTCTATTTTCTTAGTATTTGCTATTTATTGTGTCTTCTATTGTGTCTGTTTCTTACTGTGAAGTACTTTGGTAGGCCTCGGCCTTGGAAATGTGCTATACAAATAAATATGACATTGACATTGTGTTGTCTTTGGGTCAAATTTGACCTGTTGTCTTAATGTCTATATCAGAAATATGGTTTTATTTTAACCCCCATGTTGTCCTCAGGTCAAATTGACCCGTTTTCCTATATCAATGTTCTTGATTGTTCATGACTGATTCCACACAACGCTCTTTGGCAAGTACAAATCTCTACTTTCATTAATTTTGGGGCGTCTTATTCAATTTTATTATATATTTGAAAAACAAATTGAAGTGTTTTTGAAATAGTATTGAGTAAAAGTTGACATATTCCAGTCTGTGATTATCATCAACATCCATTCCTTTAATTTTAGTCTAAATAATTCCTAATTTCTGCTTTTCTAACTCAAACATTAGGTATAATTTCCTATAAATGAGGTTTATTGACCATAAATTCCAAAAATAACTGTAAAACTAAAGTTAACAAATGTTATGTAGTGTTGAAAACGTCAAAAAAAAGTGGGGAAAAAAGTCACTGAACATTGAAAAAAAGTGTCACGATTGTTGAAAAAAGAGACAAATACGTAAGAAAAAGTTAAAAACATCAATAAAAAGCGTCAACAAAAGTGTTAATTTTCAATTTTGACGGGAAGACAACACAGAGGTTAACTACCTAAACGTTATATGACGTTGACATATGCCATTCTGTGATTATCCTTCCTTTAATATTAGTCTAAAAAAATCATAAATTGTGCTTTTTAACTCAAGAATTAGGTATCATTTCCTATAAATTAGGTTTATTGACCATAAATTCCAAAAATAAGTGTACATCTAGTAATGACTTGGTGTTAGTGGTGTTTATACATGGTAGTGAAAAGAAATGTTACACGTCAAAAAAGTGCCAAAAATGTTGAAAAAAGAGACAAAAATGTTAGAAAAAGTGATTTTCAGTTTTGACCTGGGAGGACGATGCATGGGCGAATCAAAGACAATACAAGACTTAAGAAAACGTGCTGCATAATGAAGGATTTTTGCCCGCAACAATCCCAAAAAAAAGGCCTATAAAGGTATGTTAGCTGGACTGATGGGTAACGCAGTTCCTTACACTTCTTTTGCCTCTGCTTAGTCCTCTATATTTCTCAGTCTGTTTTTAATATTCTGGACAGAGGGAAAGGAAAGGCAAAGATTGAATTGTTGTTGGACGGTTCTGTCTGTTATTCCAGACCTCTCTGTTGAAATGCCCCCCCTCCCAGGTTCAGCTGGAGAGAAGCATATATCTACAGTATGTGATTACACTGTCTCTAAAACCTTTAACTTCGTGTGGACTGACTTCATTTTTGTTGGATGTGAGACATTGTTCTCGGGAATACCGAGGAATGCTGGGAGAAGAGATGGATATTATGCTTGAAGGAAACAGTACCTGGTCTCACGCTCCTGCCCTCCGGAGCCATTTTTGTGGGGTTGCCAGTCAAAAGGGACCCCATGCTTGGCCCCGAAAAGCAAAGAGGTGTGAGAAAATAGGTGTTAGGGAGCAGGGAGCATGTGTTATTAACCCCTAGGTTCATTTTTGCGTATTTGTCCTTTAAGTTAGTTACTCGCAACAACATTTTGACACACAGCAGGTGAAGTTGCTCTCTCGGCAACGACCACCGTGACACACACTTGGCAGAAACTGCAAATTTTGACTTTCTGATAATGATAGCATGCAATTTGCAATTTGGCAAAATGGCCGTGTAACCTGATTTGTTGAATCGGGACACAGCTTATATTCTCTAAATGTTCATATTGTAATATAATAACATAATATTATTTAATCCAGCACCCTTTGCACTATGCTCCATAATTTAAATAACTATCATAATTAACTCCTGCATGCTTTGCACTCTTCATTGCACTATTGCCTCAACCTGTCTGTATTGTTTCTGTTTATAGTGTGTATATACTAGTGTGTATATATTGTTGTGGTTGTTTTGTATGTGTAAGCGCATTGTGAGAAATGATGATCCAAAGCGAAATTCCTCGTCTGTGTCCTCATACCTGGCAAATAAAGCTGATTCTGATTCTGATGTTGCTGCAACGTATGGTATCTGTTATGGTTTCGGTTTTCTTTATCCTGTTTTCTTTCCCTCCTCTGTGTTTCCTCCCCGGTCTTGTGTTGTTGGTCCTGTCCTGTGTCCCCCTGAGTGTCTGTACGTTGTTTCCTGTTTTATTGTGAAGTCTGTTTTTTGTCTCGTCTTGCCTTTAGTTTTACTTCCTGTGTCTTTCCTGCTCTTGTGATTACTGTCGGTAGACGATCCGTCCTGCACATGTGCAACATGTTAGCGCACGCGCAGATGATAATCATGATGTACGAGGATTTACGGCACTGCACCATCTGTTCCACAGTAGCGGTCTGCTGTTAGCCTCCACCGGGAAGCTAACGACGCTAGTTTAGCTAACAGCTAATTCGGTTAACTGCTAGCTGACAGCTTGATTCAGCCTAAAATATCGTTACTCAAACTAAACAGTGGGGAAAGCAGCTACAGCTAAATTAAGACTTTACAGTGATAATAAAGACAAGTATTGAGTGATTGTATTTTAAATGTTATATAAACGTTATTTTCATTCATTCATTCATTTTACGTGCTGTCTCAGCCATAGACATATACACTCACCGGCCACTTTATTAGGTACACCTGTCCAACTGCTCGTTAACACTTAATTTCTAAGCAGCCAATCACATGGCGGCAACTCAGTGCATTTAGGCATGTAGACATGGTCAAGACAATCTCCTGCAGTTCAAACCGAGCATCAGTATGGGGAAGAAAGGTGATTTGAGTGACTTTGAACGTGGCATGATTGTTGGTGCCAGAAGGGCTGGTCTGAGTATTTCAGAAACTGCTAATCTACTGGGATTTTCACGCACAACCATCTCTAGGGTTTACAGAGAATGGTCCGAAAAAGAAAAAACATCCAGTGAGCGGCAGTTCTGTGGGCGGAAATGCCTTGTTGATGCCAGAGGTCAGAGGAGAATGGCCAGACTGGTTCGAGCTGATAGAAGGGCAACAGTGACTCAAATTACCACCCGTTACAACCAAGGTGGGCAGAAGAGCATCTCTGAACGCACAGTACGTCGAACTTTGAGGCAGATGGGCTACAGCAGCAGAAGACCACACCGGGTGCCACTCCTTTCAGCTAAGAACAGGAAAGTGAGGCTACAATTTGCACAAGCTCATCGAAATTGGACAATAGAAGAATGGAAAAACGTTGCCTGGTCTGATGAGTCTCGATTTCTGCTGCGACGTTCGGATGGTAGGGTCAGAATTTGGCGTCTACAACATGAAAGCATGGATCCATCCTGCCTTGTATCAACGGTTCAGGCTGGTGGTGGTGGTGTCATGGTGTGGGGAATATTTTCTTGGCACTCTTTGGGCCCCTTGGTACCAATTAATAATAATAATAATAATAATACATTTTATTTAACAGCGCCTTTCTTAACACTCAAGGTCGCTTTACAGACAAGAAAGCGAGATAGAGGGAACAGAGTTATAACAAAATAAAGCAAAACAAAACAAAACAAGGCAAAACAAATTACAGGGACAGTGTATTTACAAATAAGCAAGCTGGAACAGATGGGTTTTGAGTCTAGTTTTGAACAGGGGGAGAGAGTCGATATTGCGGAGGTCAGGTGGGAGTGAGTTCCAGAGCTGGGGAGCAGAGCGGCTGAAGGCTCTGGTCCCCATGGTGACAAGTCCAGCTGGGGGGACAGTGAGGTGGATAGAGGAGGAGGATCTGAGGGAGCGGGAGGGAACGGCGATGTGAAGGAGTTCGGATAGATATGGAGGAGCAAGGTTATGAATGGCTTTGAAAGTATAGAGAAGGATTTTAAATTGTATTCTGAATTGAACTGGAAGCCAATGGAGCTGCTGAAGGACAGGGGTTATATGATGAAAAGACGGGGTTCTGGTGATGACACCAATTGACCATCGTTGCAACGCCACAGCCTACCTGAGTATTGTTGCTGACCATGTCCATCCCTTTATGACCACAATGTACCCAACTTCTGATGGCTACTTTCAGCAGGATAATGCGCCATGTCATAAAGCTGGAATCATCTCAGACTGGTTTCTTGAACATGACAATGAGTTCGCTGTACTCAAATGGCCTCCACAGTCACCAGATCTCAATCCAATAGAGCATCTTTGGGATGTGGTGGAACGGGAGATTCGCATCATGGATGTGCAGCCGACAAATCTGCGGCAACTGTGTGATGCCATCATGTCAATATGGACCAAACTCCCTGAGGAATGCTTCCAGCACCTTGTTGAATCTATGCCACGAAGAATTGAGGCAGTTCTGAAGGCAAAAGGGGGTCCAACCCGTTACTAGCATGGGGTACCTAATAAAGTGGCCGGTGAGTGTATATCTCTATGGACATATATATGTCTATGGTCTCAACTAGTGGTTAGCCGAATTAGCTGTTAGCTAAGCTAACGTTAGCTTTCCGGTGGAAGCGAACAGACTTTCTTTAACTGTCTATGTGAACAGATCGTGCAGTGTCGTAAATACGCGTTCATCATGACATCATACACGCATGCGCGAACATCTTGCACATGTGCAGAACGGATCGTGTACCGACAATTACCTGATGTTTCCACCTGCTTCCCCGCCCTCTTGCCACCTGCCTCTCGTTACCTCATTACCTCGTTCCCTCGTGTGTATAGTGTCTGCTTCTCTTGTCAGATCCCTTTGTCCTGTCCGTGCGTTCGTTGCGTCGTCTCGTTGCAGTGTTCCTGGCATTTCCTGTTTTCTTGGACTTTTTCCCATGAGTTTTTCCCTGCCTTTGTTCCCAGTTTTTGTGTCTCCTTCCCACCTGGACCTTTTTGTGAGTTTTGGGGATCCTTGGACATTTCTGTGTTTTCTGTTCGATCCCATGCTCATTGGACTGTTTGTTTTTGTTAATAAAGCTTGTTTGAAGCTCTCACCTGCTCTGCTTTTGGGTCCTCCTTCAGTCTGCGTCATCACAGTATCGTTTGTAAAGCACTTTGTAACCTAGGCTTTGAAAGGTGCCATAGAAATTGGGTTTTCATATCCCTGGGATGTCGTCATCATCATAATACTTTATTGATCAGTCGGAGGCTTGGAGACCCTGTGAATAAGGTTGAAAGGGTGGAACTTAAGGTTCTTGTAAGGCTTCATGAAAAACTACTTTAGGGTCATACTTTATTTATTTATTTATTTTACAGAAAGCCACAAGTCAAACAAACAATGAGACAGTGAAACACGTAAAGAGAGAGACAGAGTGGGTTGAAGTTGAACCGGCCACCACTGCAAAGTTTCTGTCAAATAAAGCAACTCATTAAACAAGCCTGGCATACTCTCCTTTTTTTAATTGAATCCATATTTCATGTGAATCTTTGATCGTCTGGGAGTGTGGCGTATCCACTGTATGTTTCATGTTTTAGGACTCATCAATACACGCGTGATTAAAGCTAATGCGCCATATGGAAATCCAGCTTTCAGGGCCTTGCGGTCTTCTTGTTATCTCTAACTCTTTCTATACATTCATGCATATGAATTCAGAGAGGGATCAAAGATCTTAAGTTAGCCAGAAGACAGGATTACTATGCTGATGTCTTTGGCAATCTTATCAGTAAACTGTCTCCTTATCCCGCCGGGGGTAAAAAGAAACACCCATCCATTTTACACCACTGTTCCTGCTATCAGCTGGGTGCTCGTTGTTATGCCAAAAGGAGACTGAACTGTCTCAACACCAATGCAGCCTAAAAGGCATCAAAACACACAAATGATTTCTAAAGAGCTCAAAATTATCTTGGAGAAGCATGCTCTTTGAATTTCTAAATAGTCGCTGTGTAAGTCTTTGAAAACACATCTTCTCCATTATTCTCAACAAACAAAACATAACAGTCATCCATCTCTTCCAACTGGAAAAGTGTGCTCAACTTTAACCACAATGCATTTCACACATGCTTAGTTCTCTCAGGGTGGGAGAAAATTAGGTGCTTTCTTTACTTGTGATGTCAGCTTTGCTTTTGAGGAAATGCATCAATGCCAATACAGTCATATTTAAATAAATGATATCTGGGTCTGGGCCATTTGCAAAGCTGTCATCTTGTTCAGTTTTTTGTTATTTTTTTGTTGGAAAAAGCCACCTTCACCAGGATGAAGTGTGTGAGGAATAAGGGGTTGTTGTTGTTGTAGGAGGCCTGTGGCCCTCTGAGGTGGATCCTATGGACGAACTGAGAAAAGGAAAGGGGTTACACTCATCACCCACAGTCATCTCATGTTCGGATTTTTTCATTCTTATTACCAAAGAGGTGCACTGTGGGAGACACACTTCCCTGCTATGGGCTGGGTGTTTAGTCTTATTGTGGTAGTCTGTTTTCCTGTCTTAACCCCTTGTGTTGTCTTCCCATCAACCATCATCTTTTGCTTTTTCCCATGTTTTAGCTGTTTTTTTTCTACGCTTTTTAAATTCATAGCCTAATTTTTATGTTACGTTACATTACATACAGTGCCTTGCGAAAGTATTCGGCCCCCTTGAACTTTTCAACCTTTTGACACATTTCAGGCTTCAAACATAAAGATATAACATTTTTATTTTTTGTGAAGAATCCCCAACAAGTGGGACACAATTGTGAAGTGGAACGAAATCTATTGGATATTTTAAACTTTTTTAGCAAATAAAAAACTGAAAAGTGGCGCCGTACCTTCACACAACGTTCCCGTTTGGTTATTTTTGGTTGTTCAGAGTTAGAAGTAGGTTGTCACTTGATTTAAATTCACTAAAAAATGATTCGACTTAGAAAATGTAAGTAAGATAAACAGCATAGCATTTATTTTAAAGCTGATATCAATTCAGCTTAAAACAGTAGGCTACTTTAGTGCTTGACTTCGGTTTTTTAACTGTATTAGTGAAAATACTTAAAACAAGAATCTATCAATAGAACGATTTTCACAACTAAGAAAATTCTCTTCTTTATTCAGTTTGCAAACCGAACCGTTACACCCCGACCCCAGTAGGGGGGGCTCTGCTCTGAGGGGACCGAGTCCCGTGTTAGGTGAAGAAGACTAAAGTTACGGGACGAGCACGCTGCGCTACTTGACAAGCTCACGAAAGGTAAGAGAAATACTTTTCAGTTTAATGATGTTGTGGTTGTAATGGGAGGGTTTGTGGTTTAACATTAAACTCTTTCCCTCGTATGGCTTTGTTATATTCCGGTTCTTGTCAGGTTGACCAAAAATAAAAGTTTGGCTGATGTAAACAACTCACTTTAGCAGAAGTTTTCTACGTCGTCCGCCATCTTGCTATGCTAGTCAAGCAGTGAGCTGCTCCAAATCTTTTCTTTTTAGTAAACTCTTTGTGCACAAACCATGTTCTCATTGCTGAGTTCATGTGTTGAGCCTTCTTAGTGTTTTAAACATGTTGATTTTGATGCTATCATAGAAGGGCCCCTAGCTCTCCCATTCACCACGCCATTGCATACATCTTTCCCTTTGTTTGCTGCTGTGCACGGCGTGTCTGCTTTGTCGCATTGTATGTTGTGTGTCATCGTGTTAACATGCATGCGTTTATGTTACAAATAAGATCATTTTTTTCGGTCCTTTTATAATTAGTTGTAGTGTACAGTACATAAGTAAAGCTAGTACAATAAATACAAAAAACGTAACAGCATAGGTTCATCTTTTGCAATGGCATGTGCAAGAAACCTACCACAAATGAACTGACCAATATTCATATCTACTTCTTTTTTTGTTTTAGATGAGTCAACACCACACAGGAAACCAGCCGGTCGCCCAGAGCTGGAGCCTGCCACTTCAGCTCGGGACCCAGTTGACGGTACATTGGCTTTGAATTTTTCCAATTAAATACAATTGCATGACAAGGAACTTGAGAGAAACTTTAACTTTTTTTGTTGTGCTTAACAGCAGAACATCATCACAAAAATAGGGTGGTGGCTCAGCCATGGAGATGGAAATGAGAGGTAAGAAGACTCACTTAAGTTGTTCACATATAAGTAGTTAATGTATAACAAAAAAACTAACAGCATTTGTTTTTCCATAGCCATGAGGACACCCGTTACCCGCATGGCACAGCGGATGGATACACTGCTCATGCTCTTCAGGAGCTCCCTGTCACCTCCCTCCGCTCCAAGTCTCAGCGTGCCACTTGCCCAACAGCAGCTGGGCCAAATATCCAGTTAAGAAAATATGGCTGTGTACAGGTAACCTATTGCTGCTATACTATATGTAAATGCTTTTCTTTTCTTTTTTTGCGGTACTGGATCACAAATGTTCTCTTAACATAGATTCCTACGCCAAAGCTGTGGACCGGTGTCGGCGGCTGAGGGACAGAAGATGAAGCAAGTGTCCAAAAAAGGCAGCGCTGGCGCCCAAGGAGGTTCATGACAGATTCTTCAAACGAGGGTAAGACCTTAATTATAGACTACATTTTTTTTTACATATTTCAAATTGCATATTTTGCAATCAGTACAAATGATATGGTCTCTGTATTACAGATGAATCTGTTGCACGACCAGATCAACTGTCCAGGACGGAGCGTGTTTCTGGAAGTTAAGATGCATGCATGTAAGAAACCACTGACAGTCAACATGGTGCATATCATGTGATTGTTCTGATGTTTGTCTCTTCCTGTCTTTTTTCAGCTCAGCAGATAACACTTCCTCCACCACCTGCATGTAAGTTTTTTATATATATTTTGTAAGTGCAGGCAACCTTTTAACTTAATCATCTTTATATAATAATCATATTATTTATTTATGTATCAACGCCATGCAGGAAATTAGCTGGTTGCCCAGAGCAGGATGAGTCTTTAGTGACTCGACCACGGATTGCCATTTCATCTCGGGACCCAGTTGAAGGTACAGTTGCTTTGCATTTTGCATTTGCAATGAAGTACAATTTAATGGCAAGGATCACTAGAGTAACGTTTTTGTTGTTTTAATCAGAAGAACTCCCACAGAGGGAGGCGGCTCAGACATGGAGATCAAAATGAGAGGTAAGACTCAAGTTGTATGTATGTGTTATTTTATTGTTCACATTAGTATTATGCTTAGCTTGGCTGACAAGAGGTTTTAATTTTGACTTCTACTCTAGCGGCCTGCCAGAAAAAAAAAAGCGGAGGATTTGATTGGGTGAGTTTTGAAGTTCTTCATAGGCCATTTGAGAAGGACTCAGCCCCTTAATATTTTTTTAGTGACTTATTTTGCACACATTTTACAAACATACACACAAATGGTATGGGTGTTAGTTTTTTTTAAAGGTTAGGGGAATCTAATCTTTTCTTAATGTTCTGGGAACCTTCGTTGTTACCATAAACAAACACCCATACAAACGTTATATTAGTAGGAATGAATGAACAGGCAAGCTTGATGGCATTTCAAAACTTTAATATTCAAACTAAAAAAAAAATAAGGATGTAGTGCAAGATGTTTGTAAAATGTGTCACTAAAAAAAGGGGCTCCATGGTTTCACAGCTCAGTCCTTCTCAGCTGGCCTATAAAGAAATAAACAAAAGTTAGACATGTAATAGAATGAACTTTATTTTACAGTCTGTGTCTCGCCCAATCAAATCCTCCGCTTCTGCAGCAGTCAGGGAAGTTCTTCTGGCAGGCCCCTAGAGTAGAAGTCAAATTAAAACCTTGTAAGCTAAGCATAATACTAATATGAACAATAAAATAACACCTGCCTGTTATAACCCTGCATGCAGCCAGGTCCTGGAAGGCTTTCTTTGTTTTTCTTCCCCGCAGGCTGTACTGTTGCAGTATGCAGCAGATGGCATCATCTCCAGTACAATCATCGAGGGTTGGCAGGAAAAGTTGCTGTAAAACATAGTAACAAATTACACATATAGTGCAGAGCTTGTACAATCATTTTTTAAGAGAAGTTGGTTAAGATATTGGATTTTATGCAATTATATAATGTTCAGCTTAGGGCAGGCCTCTGGCCACTAAATTTCCATATTGTTCCTCCTCTCCATACCTATACACAACTTGAGTCTTACCTCTCATTTTGATCTCCATGTCTGAGCCACATCCCTCTGTGGGAGTTCTTCTGATTAAAACAACAAAAACGTTACTCTAGTGATCCTTGCCATTAAATTGTACTTCAAAGCAACTGTACCTTCAACTGGGTCCCGAGATGAAATGGCAAACCGTGGTTGGATCACAAAAGACTCATCCTGCTCTGGGCAACCAGCTGGTTTCCTGCATGGCGTTGATACATAAAATAAATAAATTATATGATTGTTATATAAAAATGTTTAAGTTAATAGGTTGCCCGCACATGCACTTACAAAATATATATTAAAAAAAACTTACATGCAGGTGGTGGAGGAAGTGTTATCTGCTGAGCTGAAAAAAGACAGGAAGAGACAAACATCAGAACAATCACATGATATGTTCCATGTTGACTGTCAGTGGCATGCATGCATCTTAACTTCACAGACAGTTGATCTGCTCGTGCAACAGATTCATCTGTAATACAGAGACCATATCATTTGTACTGATTGCAAAATATGCAATTTGAAAAAAAAAATGTAGTCTATAATTAAGGTCTTACCCTCGTTTGAAGAATCTGTCATGAACCTCCTTGGGCGCCAGCGCTGCCTTTTTTGGACACTTGCTTCATCTTCTGTCCCGATGCTGGAAGTGTCCCTCAGTCGCCGACACCGGTCCACAGCTTTGGCGTAGGAATCTATGTTAAGAGAACATTTGTGATCCAGTACCGCAAAAAAAGAAGAATTTACATATAGTATAGCAGCAATAGGTTACCTGTATACAGCCATATTTTTTTAACTGGATATTTGGCCCAGCTGCTGTGAGCATGGTGGAGCGGAGGGAGGTGACAGCTCATTCATCTTCTCCATCCGCTGTGCCATGCGGGTAACGGGTGTCCTCATGGCTATGGAAAAACGAATGCTGTTAGTTTTTTTGTTATACATTATCTACTTATATGTGAACAACTTAAGTGAGTCTTCTTACCTCTCATTTCCATCTCCATGGCTGAGCCACCACCCTATTTTTGTGATGATGTTCTGCTGTTAAGCACAACAAAAAAAGTTAAAGTTTCTCTCAAGTTCCTTGTCATGCAATTGTATTTAATTGGAAAAATTCAAAGCCAATGTACCGTCAACTGGGTCCCGAGCTGAAGTGGCAGGCTCCAGCTCTGGGCGACCGGCTGGTTTCCTGTGTGGTGTTGACTCATCTAAAACAAAAAAAGAAGTAGATATGAATATTGGTCAGTTCATTTGTGGTAGGTTTCTTGCACATGCCATTGCAAAAGATGAACCTATGCTGTTACGTTTTTTGTATTTATTGTACTAGCTTTACTTATGTACTGTACACTACAACTAATTATAAAAGGACCGAAAAAAATGATCTTATTTGTAACATAAACGCATGCATGTTAACACGATGACACACAACATACAATGCGACAAAGCAGACACGCCGTGCACAGCAGCAAACAAAGGGAAAGATGTATGCAATCGCGTGGTGAATGGGAGAGCTAGGGGCCCTTCTATGATAGCATCAAAATCAACATGTTTAAAACACTAAGAAGGCTCAACACATGAACTCAGCAATGAGAACATGGTTTGTGCACAAAGAGTTTACTAAAAAGAAAAGATTTGGAGCAGCTCACTGCTTGACTAGCATAGCAAGATGGCGGACGACGTAGAAAACTTCTGCTAAAGTGAGTTGTTTACATCAGCCAAACTTTTATTTTTGGTCAACCTGACAAGAACCGGAATATAACAAAGCCATACGAGGGAAAGAGTTTAATGTTAAACCACAACATCATTAAACTTAAAAGTTTTTCTCTTACCTTTCGTGAGCTTGTCAAGTAGCGCAGCGTGCTCGTCCTGTAACTTTAGTCTTCTTCACCTAACACGGGACTCGGTCCCCTCAGAGCAGAGCCCCCCTACTGGGGTCGGGGTGTAACAGTTCGGTTTGCAAACTGAATAAAGAAGAGAATTTTCTTAGTTGTGAAAATCGTTCTATTGATAGATTCTTGTTTTAAGTATTTTCACTAATACAGTTAAAAAACCGAAGTCAAGCACTAAAGTAGCCTACTGTTTTAAGCTGAATTGATATCAGCTTTAAAATAAATGCTATGCTGTTTATCTTACTTACATTTTCTAAGTCGAATCATTTTTTAGTGAATTTAAATCAAGTGACAACCTACTTCTAACTCTGAACAACCAAAAACAACCAAACAGGAATGTTCCCTAAACGTTCTGTGTTAGTGGGGGGTATGGGGCTTCAGTAGGGGACTTCAGAGTGGTTGTTGGACTTCTGTGCTAGTCATGGATTGTCCATAACAAACACCATGTTCGAACATAGGGATGCTCATAAGTGTACGTGGTACCAGAGCACCCTAGGGGCAGAGCTGTCAACTGATCACCATCTGGTGGTGAGCTGGGTCAGGGGATGGGGGAGGACTCTGGACAGACCTGGTAAGCCCAAACGGGTAGTGCGGGTAAACTGGGAACGTCTGGAGAAGGCCCCTGTCCAACGGACTTTCAACTCACACCTCCAGCGGAGCTTTTCGGGTATCCCTGTGGAGGCTGGGGGCATTGAACCTAAGTGGACAATGTTCAAAGTTTCTATTGCTAAAGCTGCGGCGGCGAGCTGTGGTCTTAGGGTTTTAGGTGCCTCAAGGGGCGGTAACCTGTGGACACCGGTGGTCAGGGAAGCCGTCCGACTGAAGGAGTCTTTCCGGGATATGTTGTCTCCGAGGATTTCGGAGGCAGTTGCACCAAAAAAAAGAGTTTAGAGAGATTATTTGCCCATATGAAACAATATTTGAAAGACAACAGTAAAAAAACAAAAACAAGAGAATAGACAATTAAAGAAACATTTGTTAAGGCACACTTTTGGCCATCTGGTTGTAAACCTGCAGTGCAGCAATGTACAACAAATTATAAATTCCTATAGATTGCTTATAAATTCTTCACAACCAAAACTGCTACAATTCCAAAACTTTACAAAGGCAGTTTTGGCTATCTGGTTTAAAACTAGCAACTTCAAGCAAGATTAGCAATATATAACAATACAGTGTATAAACACTTAATACAGCCCTGCATTAGTTAACAACAATACAATGTAAGTGGTACAGACAGTGTCTACTTTATGCCATTTGGCTGAAACCCAGTTGAGTAGAGCAGCAACTTTAACGTTAGTCAACATGGACCTGGCAATTGTGGACTATGCTCTAACAGAGTGAGCTATCAGAATCCACCACTCCTTTTTGGATCTTGAGTTACACATATAACATCAGGTCATTTTTAAGAGTCTGCAGCTTGGGTGACAGTTTAGAGTCATCAAGACCAAGCCAGATTTTCTGTGTGAACTCAAAAGTGTTGGTGAGTCCCTTAGGATAGCTGAGGTGTAGTGCATATATCAGTCCAAACATTACCAGGAAGGCATCCGCAAGCCTGGGAAGGTTGACAACCACATCACCCTCTAGGACGACAGAGACTCTCACTGGGTGGTAGTGAACTGGACTAGAGGCATCGTCACAGACAGTTGTAAGGAGGATCACTGATGCACCCGCCAGGTCTGGTTCATCCATACCATCCTTAAAAAATGAAAGGGAGATCATATACTAATCACATTTACTGAAACTATGGCAGAAGGAATTTTGATTACAGTTGATTGTCCTATCATTAAAAATAAATACACCAGTCTGAAAGACTTCTGTTAATTCTGCTGCATTGTGCTCTTGTTTGCTGAGAAAGAGAGATGACTTTTATGTGTGCCACTGTTAGGCTAATGACAGCTACTTGATTTTCTTTGCAGGTGACTTTTCTAAAGCCCTACTGGGCAGGCCTGATATCTCTCTACTTGGACTTACCACACACGGTCTGAAAAATTCAGAGACTTCCTCACGTAGATAAACAGGAAGGGCATGGAAAGCAGTGGTCCGTCTCGTGTGGACATCATGTATTTCCTGAGAAAATTAAAATTGTGTAAATACAGTATACCGATCAAAGCCAATACCAAACAGTCCCAACTAATTCTGATATCTGCACATAAATCCACTATGATAGCCTGCTGATTTATCTGGTGCAAATATGAAATTTAAAAGTTTATCTGAAGCACCAAACTACCAACAGTAGACCTGTGAAATGTATAATCACCTGTGCATCATGGACTTTGAAAATGTTAGCCAAAGCATCTGCAGTCTTTCCAGTTTTGGAAGCTTTCTGCCTGAATAAGGCCATCAAGCGAGGAGTGTGGCGATCAAGCTGGGCATAGAAAGTGTTTGGAAGGTTCTGGTTTGTTATCCTTTGGAACTCTGCATACACCTGCATTAAGGAAAGGACAGTACTGTAATTCTTAATCATTTATTTTATGATTAATGAAATTTGGCTACATTACACAGTGACATACAGTAGCAAAGATAAAGCCAACGAAAGAGCTGAACCACATTACCTCAGACTGCATATGAAGAGCAGGCCAGAGGTCCATGAGCTCTTTGACCGGAGGGCATGACATCACAATAGTCTGTCGTTGCAAGGCAAACGTGGTCTGCATCATCTTACTGACAAGAGATAGGTTTCTCTGTCTTCTTTACTTCCTCAACAATAGCCTGCCTCAATTGGTCAAGTCTTGAGGGATCTTCTCCTTGAGGAAAGTTGGGCAGAAAGTTGACCTCTGCACGCTTAGGTCTTTTTATGTTGGAGTGTAAAGGTTCATTGTCGGGATTTTTTCTGCTTCTTTTCCCAGCATTTACAGTGACCTCCTGACATCCAGCTGTAGAGGTTTTTCATTCTTTTCAAATTCAGCATTCCCATCTCTAAGTGTCAGCCCAATGTCAAATGCAAATGTGGGAATCTGAAATGGACCTGGAGGCCATCTGCTGAGACGTTCTGGGGATGACACATCCGAATGGGATCAGTAGATGCAAGTGAACTGGAGTCATGTGTAAGTGAAATATGAACACAAGCTTTTTGTGGCAACTCCTCAAAGTCAACAAGGCAAGTGAGTTTTCCATCAAAGTCTGGATCTTCGTACTTCAAACTAAAGTCACAGTCCAGTTCCAGCTGTTTTAAAATATCAATCAGTGCATCAACAGAGGCTGGACGGGAGCTGAGTTTTAATTTTCTCACACGGTCCGCCTCGATGACACGAAGGATCATGTTTTGTGGGGCTTCAGCTGCCATCACTTTAATAGATGAAGAAATTTAGAGGTTATAAAGACATCGGCACATGGACATCATAGTGCATTTATAAGGCTTTCTAAATGTTTACAATAATCAATGACAACTTCTAATGTGTTCAGCATTTACAATGCTTTATAGAAAAGAAAAGACAAATCTGGGACCTGGGCTACACAGTATATTATAACTTCCATAACATAAGCCAATTATATTTGTGTTTTTAATCCATTATGGACATGTTATTTAGAATGTGTTACCAAAGAGTGCAATTCCAAAATGCATGTCATGTATGTTGATGTATATAATGATTGATTTTACAAAGCACATTTTCCAATATACAAAGAATTACTTACTGTAGAGTGGTCTTAATTTCGTCTCACTTGTATGAACCTCTTGGGAGTCAGCATCAGCAAGCCCCCAATCTTGTATGCCGAGAGTGGGGTTGTATCATTCAAGTCAGTCTGCAGGTGAATAGACAAGCTTCCCTGTGTGGCTGACAGCTCATAGGATCGAAGATGCTCTACATACCAGGAATCATAATCACAACAGAGAAAAGAAACATTGTGATTCACAAGGTAGATATGTGTTAGTCTGCAAAATTATGGCAGTCCCCCACTGATTCCAATGGAAACAAACATTCCAGTGATATAGTCTGTGCCATCAATGGTCACCTTTGATGTACTATAGACAGTGTCACTAGTTGTTTGTCCTCTAATATAAGCCTGAGCTACTTCTGGCAGAGCTGACACCAAAACAGATTCAACCCTGGTGTTTTTGGTTTGAAAAATGATGGCGAACCAAGGCGATAGGCCATCATGTGTTGGTGTCGGATTGCCAGGGTCTTCAAGACATTTTTGAAGTTTTGAGCATCATGCACCACTCTCTTGAAAAAGCGATGCTTTGCTTCAAATCGCATGGTCCAAACATGCACCAGGGGCTCAAAGCACTTAACTAAGGTTGGGTAATGCTCCACATAGTGATGTTTAGGACGAAGGCTAAACTGAGGGAAAGCCTCTTGTAGGATCAGCCCGTGGTCACTGATTTTGCAAACAAAATAGTCCAGTGTTTCATCAGAAAATGATGGGCACAACGCTAATTCAACAACCTCTTTCAAGTCCATCAAAACCTCCCACGTAATATTACCCTCTGGTACTTTACTGCCCACAAGTAAGGGAAGTAGTCTGTCCGAGGTTTCTTCCCAAAGGGGAGTTTTTCCTTGCCACTGTCGCACTGTTGCTTGCTCTGGAGGAAACTACTAGAACTGTTGGGTCCTTGTAAAGTGTCTTGAGATAACTCTTGTTATGAATTGATACTATCAATAAAATTGAATTGAATTGAACAAGCTCCTGAATCTCCTTTGCACTGCTCTTATGTTCTTGTAAATGATATCTTGACAGATGAGTACTCAGTGCACTAAGTGTCTGAAATGTGCACATGCAATCATCATGGAGACATGGCAGTGGGCTAATTTTTGAAAAATGGCTGTGCTGCAGTCTGCAGTGTTTTAATAAATATGTTTGAGTGGTAAAAGAAGGTGAACATACCTTACACTGCCAAGTCATATTTGTTGCAGGTGCAGCAACCTGAAAACCCAAACACACAAAACAATATTATTTTACAGGACACCTGTCATGAGGTTTACACCTCCATCAAAAACTGTCATATTCCTCATACTAAAAAAGTACAGCAAAATACAAAAACGTTTATTAAAACAAAGTAGATGTGTAAGATGCCTATTAGGTAGGGCTGCACGATTATGGCCAAAATGATAATCACGACTATTCTCTCGATTATTTGTTGATTTTAACCAAAACAAATTTTATCGTCACATAGGCCAGTGATTCCCAAAGTGGGGGTCGGGACCCACAGGGGGGTCGCGAGCCAGAGAGGGGGGGGGTCGCAAGTTGATTTCCAGAAATAAAATAAAAATTTAAAAATGATTAGAAATCGCATATGTTAGCCATGATTTTAACACAAGATAAATCTAGTGGCTAAATTTAAAATAAAACCAAGCAAATAAATAAAAAGGGAACAGCTCTTTTGATTTGAAACGAGGGCAAATCATCTGACATCCGAGCTGGAGGACGCATCGGTCGAACTGTCAAGCGACCGAACCTTGAAGACGGTGTTCAGTTCTGAGACGCTGGCTGAGTTTTGGATTTCGGTTGAGAGGGAACACCCACAGCTATCCAAGGCGGCTTTGGATGTGCTGATGCCGTTTGGCACTACCTACTTGTAAGACAAGACTTTCTCGGCACTGATGTACCTTAAAAATAAATAGAGATGGCGATTGAATGTGGAGGATGATCTCCGAGGAGTGGTCTCCAACATTAAACCAAGACTGGACTTGCTGTGCTCCAAACATGTTGCACATCCATCTCACTAGGTGAGGTTAAGTTCAGATTAAAGTAATGAGTAAATTACTGTAGAGTAATGTTATGGCTGTTGTGTTATTTTGTGTTGTCAATATGCTCGTGTTTGGATACTCCTGCAGTTGCGCGCAATGTTTATAAACGTTTATAGTGGGGGGGGGGGTCGCAAGTCACTTGCACCGTTAATTTGGGGGTCGTGAGCTGAAAGTTTTGGGAACCCCTGACATAGGCTATCTATAACTGTGAGAGGGAGTGTGATGGGCGCTACTCACAGAGAGACGGCTGACTCATTATGAACGGGTCCAGCACGGGTCGAATGGCGGATACACACGTTGTCTCTATCGTCACTGCACTGCATTTTTATGACCTATGGTATCCTGGCCATGGGTCACATCTCTAGCCCAGGTCCAGCAGCTCCGTCTCACACGCTGTTACTCTACCAACTGAAGTTAGTTGCATTCAATAACTTCTTCTGTGTTTGTCGCCTTGGCCACCGCAATAGCAGTTACCCACGGAAACACTGGTACAAATACAGGTTTTTCCCCTCATATTTAACAATATACAGCTGTGTTAATAAAAAATGAAAACTGTAGACAAATGTCAGAAGTGTGGCCGGGCTGCGCGGAGAGTAAGAGGAGAGAGAGTAAGAGGAGAGAGTAGGAGGAGAGGAGAGAGACTAAGAGGAAAGAGAGGAGAGAGTAAGAGGAGAGAGTAGGAGGAGAGGAGAGAGAGTAAGAGGGGAGAGAGTAGAGGAGAGGAGAGAGACTAAGAGGAAAGAGAGGAGAGGAGAGAGAGTAAGAGGAGAGAGAGTAGAGGAGAGGAGAGAGAGTAAGAGGAGAGAGAGTAGAGGAGAGGAGAGAGAGTAAGAGGAGAGAGAGTAAGAGGAGAGAGAGTAAGAGGAGAGAGTAGGAGGAGAGGAGAGAGAGTAAGAGGAGAGAGAGTAGAGGAGAGAGAGAAGAGGAGAGGAGAGAGAGTAAGAGGAGAGAGAGTAGAGGAGAGAGAGTAAGAGGAGAGAGTAGGAGGAGAGGAGAGAGAGTGAGAGGAGAGAGACTAAGAGGAGAGAGAGGAGAGAGAGTAAGAGGAGAGAGAGTAAGAGGAGAGAGAGTAAGAGGAGAGAGAGTAGAGGAGAGGAGAGAGAGTAAGAGGAGAGAGAGTAGAGGAGAGGAGAGAGAGTAAGAGGAGAGAGAGTAAGAGGAGAGAAAGTAGAGGAGAGGAGAGAGAGTAAGAGGAGAGAGAGTAAGAGGAGAGAGAGTAAGAGGAGAGAGAGTAGAGGAGAGGAGAGAGAGTAAGAGGAGAGAAAGTAGAGGAGAGGAGAGAGAGTAAGAGGAGAGAGAGTAAGAGGAGAGAGAGTAGAGGAGAGGAGAGAGAGTAAGAGGAGAGAGAGTAAGAGGAGAGAGAGTAAGAGGAGAGAGAGTAGAGGAGAGAGAGTAGAGGAGAAGAGAGAGAGTAAGAGGAGAGAAAGTAGAGGAGAGGAGAGAGTAAGAGGAGAGAGAGTAGAGGAGAGATCCAAACACAGGCACGGCTTTACAGAAGAAATTGGTCATGTATCGCAAAATTAAACCATATCCATATAAACAGCATTGTAGCGGATGCGAGGACATTAGCACCGGTGCATCCTAGAGGAGCTAACAGCTAACAGACGCTAACTAGCACCGACTAGCACTGCTCACTGCATGTTGCGTTTACTGGTAAACTGGTAAACCTCGAGACCGACGTATAACCGACTGCTATCTGTTGAGTTGTCCTCCCGTCCCTCTGTCCTCTGTGACTGTCTACATCTAGAAACTAAGCTGCACGGTGCAGGGAACATCTCTGACTGGCTCATGAGCACACAGGGGTTTACGGAGCGGTGGATGCGCTATGCAAAAAAAATCCGGAGCGTTGAAGCGTATGAAATGACGCATTAAAAAATAAATATATATCGCTCGATCACGCAAATTTGATCGTCGGAAGTCAAAATCGTGATCGCAATTAAAATTCGATTAATTGTGCAGCCCTACTATTAGGCTATTCAATCTGTAACATTTCATATTATATTACACAAATAAGTCAATGTTACGTAAAGTTGGGCTGGTAGCATTCATAAATTATTTTCCTAGAAATCACAAAAAAACAAAACAAAACAAAATCCCAATTATTAAAAAAAGTCAGCTAAATTAACTTTCAGAGAATAACTTCAATCTCTAGCCAAATGCACAGCACATGGTCAGAGGCGGACTTACCATTAGGCAAAGGTAGGCAATTGCCTTGGGCCCCAAGCTACCGAGGGCCCCGTAAAACGCCTCATAAACTTATGGTTACAATTTGTTGTCTTACTTTTCACCAATTAATTATATCTCTAAACATTGATACGCTAAAGTGCTATCCGATTGTTTAATTCATGATGAGAACCCCCCCAGTCCCCACTACATTGGACTATTCCATTATCCTACTGCGCGTCTGCGTGTGTTTGTAAACAAACGGCTCAGCGTGCTGTAGGGCTGGGCGATATGGACCAAAAGTCATATCCCGATATATTTAGGCTGAATATCGATATACGATATATATCCCGATATTTTTTCCGCAAATGTTCAGTCAAAGCCAAATATGACATGTCACAAGTAGTTTTATTGAAACCAGCAATTTCAGTGAACAGTTGCAAAATCAAATGAATAAATAATTAACAGGTTTCTTCACCTGCTTAATAAATAAAAGCTCAGCTGTTTCAATAAAAATAAAATGTAAACATAAATAATGTATACAACAGGAGTACCTTTTTTGAAATTAAAGCTCCATAAGAAGCACATTTAAATAAACATAGGCTATAAAGTAGGCCAATTGTTTCTGAAATAACCATATTTATATGAGAAAAGTACAATATAAACATTCTTGAATGAAGTGAACTGTCACGCTCATGTAAGGCTCACATGTCCTGCTCGACCTCATATCGCTGGTCAACGCAAAATGAGTCACGTTAGCGAGCCGGTCAGCAAGCTCTGCCTGACTTCAGTGTACATTTGTGGCAGTGCTTCTCGTGCAAAGTAGTTGCGACTGGGAATCATATCTCGGGTCCATCGTTTTCAGTAGCTTTTTGAATCCGACTTGTTCCACAGTTGCAATAGGGGCCATATCTTTAGCAATGTGATAGGACACGGCTTTAGTTATAGTACACCACTTGTCACTTTTCTTTTTAAAAGGCACACGGCGGGTAAATAAAGTGTATAGTGAACTTTGTTTCGGGGCTGGAGTTTTTTCGGGTTGTCGATGGCTTGCGGCTGGGGCTCCTGCAGCGCGCTTCTTCACAGACTCTTCGTATTGCAGTTTGTGCCACTGTTTTAGGTGGTGAAAAAGATTTGTAGTGCTTCCACCCCTGGCTGTAATTTGTTTATGGCACTCCTTACATATAACCTGCATTTGTTGCTCATCTGATACTTTGAATCCGAACCATCTCCAAATTACTGAGCCACTGCTTTTTCTTTCACTAACCAATTCATCTTCCGTACGCTCCGCAGACGTTGTTGCTTCCTCCATGTTTGTTAAAGAGTGTCTATCCCTGCCCCTCCTCCCTCTGTGTATGAAAGAGAAGGGGCGGGGGCGCGGGGAGCCGTGCAGAGAGCGCCAGGTCAGTTGCTTGCTTGGAGGATCACAGCGTTCGTAATGGAAAACCAAAAAAGGCGAGTAGAGGCGAGTAGAGTAGATACCACGCAGTGGAAAACCGCCACAAGTCCGGGACAGATTTTTTTCCAAGAAATCAAGAGGGGCGCAGATTTACAAGCAGTAACTATTACATGCAAATGCAGAATGGAAAAAGATAAGCAGGTTTTGGCTCCTATACAATGAAAAAAAGGACTGAAAAGGGTGAGAACAAGGGTTGTGGAGGGCCCCATGCCTGTGTTTGCCTTAGGCCTCAAAATGACTAAATCCGCCCCTGCACATGGTGCATGAGTTAGCTTCTGCCTTCACTCACAACACTGACACAGCTCGAACACAGACATCGAGTTTTCATTCAACAGTCTGCCATGATACCTCACTATTATCCACCACTGCACCTTAGGCATCACCAGGTTTTACAACTACAAGCCTAGCCACGTAGCCTTTACAGCTAGCTAACTGGCGGGTTGACTTTGCATGCTAGCTTGCTAACTGCAAGCTAACATGCCGTTAGACAGTTAGCCGTTTTACGTGTCTAACGGTTAGCCACGTAAAACGGCTAACGTAACTTACTTTGTCCGTTTTAAAAACACGTTGAATTTCAAGCAAGTTCTATGTTGACTACTTACATTCACAACTCAGTGTTTCGGTACTCTTGTCGTTCAGTCTCCCGCTCTTTTCCTCGGCTTACTCGTCGGCTCCGGTCTGCTGCCTGGACAACGCACAATACTACAAAATAAAAGCACTTCCGGCGGAAGCGATATTTTATTATTATTTTTTAATATATGTAGGCCTACTTATTTATGTAGAGTGTGTGTGTGAGAGAGAGTGAGTGAGTGTGTGTGTGTGTGTGTGTGTGTGTGAGAGAGAGAGAGAGATAGAATTTATACATACACAAATATAAATCTATCTGAAGTTCTTTAAAAACAAAAACAAGCCATAGATTCAACCCCCTGAGACCGAGAGACTCGCACACGAGCAAAAACAGCACCTCTGATTCATAGTTTAATCATTAACAACCATAAAACATGGAAACTCACCAAAAGTTGCGGCTAAAAGCTAACGAGTTAGCGGTTACGGAGGTCTATACTATGACTTTTTAATCACTTTTTTTGCCATAGTATACTATGACTTTTTTGACATGCTATACTATGGCCTTTTTCCAACTTACTGTACAATGGTTTTTTTTGACATACTATTATTTTTAATAATACACAACATGTTATTTATTAATACAATACAACGTATCAGTAAATGATATTGCTCTGGTAAGCCCATGTTGGCAATAGTCCTGCACTTCTACTATTTTTTCCCCCCATTTTCTATTACAGTGTTTACAAGTGTGGCATGGCATTATGCCAACTAAAACACTAAATTGTACATTATGTTTGAATCAACTTGCCATAGTATTTACATGATACACTACCAAGGAGGCATTACTCCTGTTGAACAAGTAATCAATAACATGTTAAAAGCCCATTTTTTACCCCAGCTCTTGTAAAAAGCAAAGAACATAATTGTTAAGAGCTGGTTTTAGAATCATGGATTACGTGGGTTAACAAAAGTGCCCCTGAGAGAGACTTTTGGAAGGATTGGTAAGCATGGGGGTGTTTTTCTTTTACATATGTAACTCCATATATTTTTTTTTTTGCTTTTGAAACCCAGTCTCAGAAGCATAGTGTGGCATATTCACATATTGGGGTTTCCTGTCACAAGGCTGTCTGATGCCATTTATTTGCTTCTCCAACAATGTTCTTTGGGGCTACCGCCTATACACCAAACGCAGAGCTCTTCGATGCTGCCTCTCTCTCTCTGTCTTTCAAAGAGATGTGATGCTTTTATGAAACTTGAGCAAGGTGGGGGGTGGAAAGAGGGTTTGAACCTGCGTGGTCTCTCCAAACATACAGAGCTAAGAGGCCCGAGTGTGAATAACTACAGCACAGCCCAAGCTGCTTTCTGTAGAAACGTATGCCTTAGACCTGCCTTGGGAAGAAAAAGAAGAAGAAAAAAGGAGTCGGGAAGAAAGTGGAGAAAGAGAGAGAAAGGAGGTATTAGAAGCGCCCCCCCTCAAGGATCATTGAAAACAAGAGAGAAGGGGATGGAAGAAAGAGAAGGGTTTTTATTAAGGAGAAAGCCCAGAAGATACAGGCAACCCCCCGCCGTCCTGCTCTTTTGACTGAATACACAACAGAGACAGCCTCTCCATCTGAAACAACCCCTGGAGGGCCATGATGGACCTCTCCTCTCTTCTTCACTGGTCTACTGGCCATGCAGGCCTGGAATGGATTTGATGGGCAGCTCTGCAGAAGAAACAAAGCCAATCAGAGAGCTGAGAGGCTGTATATTTACATGATGTAGGAGAAAGGGGCTTCTCTGACTGATGTGAAAAGGGGGAGCAGAGGGGGCAATGTCACTCATCATACTGGCTTGATCTTTGTCTGCACCACTATGTCACACCAACACACAATATGATGTCCTATAACAATGTTAATGAACATGATTAACAATAGGAATAGGTCAATGAAGAGTAACTGAAGGTGCAATAATTCAGAATGTGTATGCTTTTTCTCTCAGTAGTGTCCTTTATATATCTTTTTAGTCACAGGCTATATGTTGCCAACACATTCCACTGTAAGCTGTCATTGTTTTAATTAAATTAACCATGTTCATCAATCATAAATTCAATGTGTTTTATAAAATGTCTGGAAAAAAACTGAAAAATGTCAATAATGTCAATGATTATTTAGTAAAGGAGCAATGGTGGCATATTAAAATAGTAAGTTTCGTCTGACTCCAAAACATGAAATTCAAATATATATATCCACACACACACACACACACACACACACACACACACACACACACACACACAAGGCCTATGTTGCAGTTTGTTGCATAGTCTAATTGCCCTCTAGTGGTCAATAAATGGACATCTATTGGATCTATTGGATCAAAAATCTACAGGTAACATCCTAAATAACCAAAGAATGATAGTAATCTGAAGTGCTTCAAAACAACAAAGATTAAGAATGTGTCAAAGCCAGTAAAAGACAGAAAGAAGAGAAAATAAAATCACACTCCTTGATTACTGACAAGGTTTCAGTACCAAAACATACTGTACGTCTATGCCAACGAGCTATTATGTCACATGTGTTAACTGTTTCACAATCCCTAATTTTACCTCCAGAGCCCCAGATTAATAATTATATCAGAAAGTAGGAAAGCTTTTAGTGAATCCCCTCCCCCGCCAGTTTTCATCTTCTTCCTTTTCTGCTTTACTGCTTAGGAACTGCACACACACACACACACACACACACACACACACACACACACACACACACAAGCACGTGTGTGCTTCATCTGCATATCATTTCAACAAATGTAGAAAACCTCTAATGGTATTGGTCTGCACATAATCTTTTGTGTGTTCGTGTGTGTGTGTGTGCGTGTGCGTGCATGTTCTCACACACTTCATTTCAAGTACACTCTTACATGCTCATATACTGCTCAGGGACCCTTACACACACTCCACCAGTCTATACAAGAATTCATGTTTTTGTCTGAATGGTTTAAGTCTCCTTGCAGAGCGATAGAATCCCCCCCATATGTTTGCATATGAGCCTCCTCCAACTGCAACACACACCACACACACACACACACAATCACTACATGACATCATGGTGGAGGTATTCCAGTTGGACCTATGGGGATTAGGAAGTGGAGAAAGCTGAAACTTCTCCAGTAAAACCTTTGCACATCCTGGCTTCGTATCCAGCTACTTTCACTCCTCATCTCTGCACCTGCTTCTAGTTATTACGATCCCACCCCCCTCCCCCTCCACACACACACACACACACACACACACACACACACACACACCTCTCTTACACAGGGAAGCAGAGCTTGAGCTTTTCAAATTTTCTATTCAGTAGCATTGGAAAAACAGCTTTCTACCTCTGCAGCAATGCAAGCCTGGGAGCGGCCTCATTCTTGCCATTGTGTGCTTTTATGTTTTGACTCGGTCAGGCTTTGTGTGTACAAGAGACAGCGGCGGCTTTGCTTACTGGTTTACCTCATGGCGCAGATATATCGCCTCATTGCAAGAGCTGCCTTTCCTTCATTGAGACCACCTAGAAGAGCAAAGACTTCCACAAAGCCATTGAGAATAAAAAGAAAACAACCGTGTGTGTACACACATACCCCGAGTAGTAGGCTAAAGTGTGTAGTTAACCCAACTGTGGCTGCCTTTTAGTAGCTGTCAGGTTCAGGTTCGGGTCTTTACTAAAAAGAGAAAGGCATGGGACTCACCCCTTACAAAAACGTACCATGGTATTATGATGGTAATGGATGGTATTTTTAGTTTAACCATGGTCCTTCCTATGCTGCAAGCCATTGTAAAAAAAACAACCAGTACTGACTGTGGGACAGTTTCACATGGAACAGGTGTACCTTCACACATGAGTGGGTTATTGCATAAATAAAAATGCTTTGGATGTCTGACATCCAACATCATTCATAACATTTAAATCATACAGCACACTCTCCAACGAAAATATGAATGGCTACTTTGTAATGAGGGACAGTGGTATTATTAAAGTTGTTTATAAGTTGATTTATGAGTCATTAATTCATCTTATTTGTTAAGCATGTAGGATATTAATTCACCACAGTCCTTCAACTCAGGCCTTTGGCATAATCGTTCATATCAAATGAACCCACAAGAAACCTGATTGGGCAGTAAGCTACCCTGCCAACACATCAAGAATCACTGCGTAGTAGGTCTTCATTGATCCACCTAAACCCTAGGACCTGACCCAGGACCTGTACAGGGTTTGGATTGGAACGGCTCATACAGTTGCCGAATGTACGCGGTTACTTATTGTTGTTTTTCTGCTATTGCTGTTCTCAATTCTATATCTTCCTTGGAACTGTTAAAAGTTGTTGTTGTTAACTTGTTGACTCGTATTGGTCAACAAAGTTTGGGTTCCCACAAATTGGTTCATTGAGAGCAGGAAAGTTGAGGATGTTAAAACAGGATTTAACATGGAGAATCGGAGCAGCCGGTGCGGTATTACATTCCGTTTATCGCACCGTTGTGACGAAAAGAGAGCTGAGCCAGAAGGCAAAGCTCTTGATCTACCGGTCAGTGTTCGTTCCTACCCTCACCTATGGTCATGAAGGCTGGGCCATGACCCAAAGAACGAGATCCAGGGTACAAGCGGCCGAAATGGGTTTCCTCAGGAGGGGGGCTGGCGTCTCCCTTAGAGATCGGGTGAGAAGCTCAGTCATCCGAGAGGAGCTTGGAGTAGAGCCGCTGCTCCTTCACGTCGAAAGGAGCCAGTTGAGGTTCGGGCATCTGGTAAGGATGCCTCCTGGACGCCTCCCTAGGGAGGTGGTCCAGGCACGTCCAGCTGGGAGGAGGCCCCGGGGAAGACCCAGGACTAGGTGGAGGGACGTCCAGCTGGGAGGAGGCCTCAGGGAAGACCCAGGACTAGGTGGAGGGACGTCCAGCTGGGAGGAGGCCTCGGGGAAGACCCAGGACTAGGTGGAGAGATAATATCTCCAACCTGGCCTGGGAACGCCTCGGGATCCCCCAGTCGGAGCTGGTTGATGTGGCTCGGGAAAGGGAAGTTTGGGGTCCCCTACTGGAGCTGCTGCCCCCGCGACCCGATACCGGATAAGCGGATGAAGATGGATGGATGGATAAAACAGGATTTAGAGGAAAGAGAGGAGAAGTTGAAGGAAAAGAAAAAGATAAAGATGGGGGATTTAAAGCTAATAGACAAAAACAAAGACTGTTTTAACATACAGATGAAAGAAGTAGAAAATAGGGAAAGAAAAGATGAGACTGGTTGGGCCGGCCCGCTCTGGGAACGGCAAGGCTTATACATCGTCCCTTACTAGCAGCCTAAAATCACCTATTTTATCTGCTTTTATATGTTCAACTGTTGTTAACTACTCTTTATATATAATAGCGTTAAAATAAAATAAAATAAGTATCCATCCATCCATCTTTGTATCTTTGTATCTTTGAGTCTGGCTCATATCTTTTGCTAACGCCATGGATGCAATATGAATGCTGGGATAATTGTCCAGCCCAAGTTCATGCAAGTCAGATGTATCATCAAACAAATAGCCAGAGGCAGAACCCTTCCAGGTATTCAGACATCTTGGGCTGAATGATAAGAACATGAGTAAAAGCAGGAAGGCAGATTGAGATAAGCCTATTTGATCAGTGGCAAAACACAGCAGTTTGCATTTCAGTGTCATAAGGACACCCATTCCAATGTATTATCAATTGTTTTACAATGGCATGTCCTTGCTACTAGTGCTTTACAAGCTGAGTCTTGGTTCCTTTTGAAACCCAAGTCACATAAGTAAAATAAATGTTTTTCATTGCTTTTACAAGCAAAATACCAAGGAGAAAATGACACAATGCAGCTTCTCCTTGCAAATTGATATTGCCAAGCAACATGAGTCAATCAAAACTGTCTCTCTGACCACACCGGGCGAGAGATAAAGTCTGGACCTCCTTGGAGACCTCACACCGATAGGCCTCTCTCCCTTTCTTCTGCCCTCTATTCTTCATTGTCTAATTCAAGTGTCAGTTTTTAGCCGGCGCCTGTGTTGACCCTTTCTTCTGCCATTGTCTTGGCTCGGCGGGGTGGGATTCCTCCCACTTAATCGTGGATCCAATTAATTTGGGAAAGCTTTCTCCGCTTCTTTACAAGAATGAAGGCCACTGAATAAAAATCTGCAACAAAAGAAGTAAGTTAACACAGAGCAGTGTCATTGATTGACACCGGTGCCAAAATGCCTGTGTGTTGCCATTATGCCAGATCGAGTTATGGAACCTTAGCAGAGAAAGGTGGCCTTGATGAAAGAGACTGAACATGTCTAATTAACTTGTGTCACATAAAGTTTTCTCGCTCCACACAAGTGACTCAACCACCCCACAGTTTTTTATGGTCTTGCCTCCTGGTAGGGCTTTTTCAATGGCAGGAGCTTATTAAACTGATGTCATTTATTACTTTTGTTCTGCAGCACACACCTGGCATCTCTATGCCCCATTCTCTATTGGGTGCACAAGGGATTCACTTGGCTGTGCTACAGTAGGCTTCAAACTGCCACACATTGCAAGGGGGGGGGCGGTACTAAACTCTGCAAGAAAAGGTATTCCAGCACTTGTCAAAATATATATATATATGCACTTCCTTGTTAAACTTGGGTTGACTTAACCTTTTTGCCTAATTGGCCATATTTCCAATGGTTCACAAAATGTGCGCACCGTGAGTGGTTATTGGACAAGACAAAATCCATAATAATTAGGATAAGACCATAATTAGCTGCTTGTAAAGTTACACAGCTGTATACACAGAATGGTGGAGTGGAAAATCACAGACTGAGCGTTCTCTCTGTAATCCCGGGCTTCTTTATTTGATCGAGCTGGCTAATTGGGCGCCGACGGTGTATTCCTCACACGGGCAGAAACGCATATGAGCAGACTGGACTAAATCAATGGAGGGACCACGTCTTTCAGTGCTTCCAAGGGATTAACAGATTGTGTGTGTTTTGATAAATCATGCGTCTGGACATGAATAAATCATCAGGTGTTCAGTCTCGGGGGAGATGCCTTCAAATCAGGACTGCGATGACATGGTGGTCACATGGATGCAGGCGTTGTTAATTGGGAGAAGGAAAAGCATATTTTATAAAGAGATAAAAATAATAATAATTAAATTTGCAAGCTGCGTTGGATGCCTCTCGCAACTATGCGCAAGTTGGGTGAAGTTGATTTGATGAAATCTCTAGAAGGAGTTTGTTAAAGTATGACATGTGGAAATGGCAAAAAAATCACACTTGTTCCCCTTCGAGGGGAACTCGAACTGCGTTGGTTACGACACTATGGGAACGCCTTTAGGCATAGTGTCGTAACCGACGCAGTGTCTCGGTCCCCTATCTCGGGGAACAAGGGTTACATACGTAACCCGAGACGTTTCGTACACTCAACTAAAAATTGGGAACTTCCTGTTGGGTTTAGGGAGTGGGTCCCAGAGGCATTTTTGTAAGTCTCAACATGTTACATGTACCGATTTTCCTTAGTCTACGTGAAAGTTAAAGAGGGGGCTTCAACTTTTAAAATTGTTAAGAGGCGCTAGCGAGCCATTTTTGCGCACCTATTCATGAATCCCTTCGACACAAGAGGTGGGTAGAGTAGCCAAAAATTGTACTCAAGTAAAAGTACTGTTATTTTAGAATAATATGACTCAAGTAAAAGTAAAAGTAGTCATCCAAATAATTACTTGAGTAAGAGTAAAAAAGTCCTTGATGAAAAAACTACTCAAGGAGTGAGTAACTGTTGAGTAACGTCTGATTCATTTCTTAACGCAAGCATCAATCAGACAGACAAAAATACAAAATAATCATCTTTAGGCAAATTATAGTTCATCCAATCAATAGAATAAATTAAAATTAATTTATTAATTACAAAATAGCTTAAGTGAGAGACTTGTCACATCATAATTGGATGGATACTGCTCGACACAACATGAAACTGTGCTCGAAGTATCACCAGCGTCTCTACACATGAACTTGAGCAATGAGAATATTGTTTGTGTTCACAGAGAAAAAGAAAGGTTTTGAACGTCTCACCACTCAAAAAGTGTTGATCTACGAATGCGAATGAACAAACTCCATGGATTCTTATACTGTATGAGGCTCATTTTTCAACTACAAGGTCAATATTGTTTTTCACTAACGACAAAACAACAAATTACCCGTGCATTTATATGGAACTAAGCTTTAGGATCTTTCCATCTTCACTCTCCTCCCTGTTATGGTGCATTCGGAGATGGTAGCCCCCGGAAACACCAAAAGTTAAAGTGTGTTCTTAATGCTGGAGTTCATGTGTAGAGCCCCTGGTGATAATTTGAGCAACAGTCTCATGTTGTGTTGAGCCTTCTTAGTGTTGTAGAAATTTTGAGGTTATCATAGAAGTGCCCCTAGCACTCCCATTCAAAATGACAAACAAAGATATGGTAAATGTTCAAAGTGGCGCCTCCATCCTAATTATGCTTTTAAACTAAAGTTTGACTCAGGTTCATTCACTAAAACACCCTAGGTTGCATTTTGGCAAGAGTTACGCTTTAATTAATCAATTGTGATGTATATGAATTCATCAATGCATGAATGATATAAATCACGGTCTATTGTCTGGGTGTTTACCAGCTGAACTGGAGGAGCCAGTCAAACATTTTTCAACAACATTTTTCATAGTCTGCCCCAGGGAGTCCAGAGGAGACTCTGGCTCTGTCAACAACACTGAATGAAGCCAGGGACACCCACATTCACGAAAGCTTCTTTGTTTTTGACCTGCATGAGTCTAAAGTTAATTTGAATTTGAAAGTTAATGACCTTTTTTTCTTTTCTTCAAGCTATGTTGGTCTACATTTTGACAGTGGCATGCCTTCAACTGTTAAAGGGTACACTCTAAGAAATAAATCCGTAAAATAACAGAAAATAAGATCTGGCAGCTCATTAACTGTAATTAAAAACAAAAATTGAAGAAAAAATTGCAGCTGAAGTAAAAACTCAGAACATTTTCTGTTATTTCAGATGTTATTTCACATTCTCTCAGATAAAGCTGCCGCATGAAGTCATTTTGACGCTTGTATTAACGCTTCTTATTTACTTTTTGGTGCTTTTTTACACATTTTCAACGCTTTTTGTTCCACTTTTGAAGCTTTTTTGAGGTTTTGGACGCTCCCTTATCCAGGAACCTCCTGGGGAAATGCAGACGGGTAAATGGCCTCCATGGCCGCCAAAACAGATAAAGGTCCCATAATGCAATCTGAAATATAAATAAACACAAATACAACTGTGAATCACTTTCTATGGACAATTTCTGTTAAAAAAACATACAGTCATACAACTGTTAATAAACAGAAATTTCTTAGATTGTAACTACCCTTTTTTTCCAACCTGGACCCTATTTTCCTATGTTTTTGTGTCTAAGTGACTGATGTGTAATAACCTTTGATATTGGTCCAGTATTAAGCAAGATCGCTGCAGTTGGCAGCAAAGAAATAAGCTACAATATCAGTTAATAGGGCAATGTCCAGCTTGTATTCATCTTCACAAAAGTGCTCATTTTGCCAAGTGTCTGATAACATTATGATTTCTAAGGAGGTTGACCTTTCTGTTAAAGAGTAAGATCCTTTTACTTAAACAACAAAAACAGAAATTACGTTCGCTAAACCCACCAGACTCCATGTAAATAAACAATAATTTTAGCATTGTAAAAAACACTTTTTCTAGGCGACAAAAACAAAATAAAACTATCAAAGGACCGTTTTGGGTCATCTTTCAGCTTTTACAACCATCCCAACTGTAGTTTTGATTGAAATAAACGCAGAATTAACCAATTTACATGTGAAAATAAGTTGGCTCTATACACGCTAAAAGTATTGCTTCTTTTAATGGAGTCTGGTGGGTTTAGCGCTAGCGATTTCAGAGCTGTTTCTGGTTAAACAGAAAGGTCTCCAAGAGGTTTTAGAGGTCTGTCTCTGCAGGGATCTCGCATAACATTGGACCAATCTCAAAGATTGTTGTTCCCATTAGTTACTTAGACACAAAAAACATAAGAAAATAGGGTCACTTCCTAGCCTTTTCTCTGAGCTTCTTAATCACAAATCACAGTCTAGATAAGTCAAGCTTTAAAACCATTTAGAAAACTTTATTCACTGTCAAATACTGCAAGATTTGTTGGAACATGACATGGTAGTAAGACCTTTTTATTTCAAAGTTCTACTGTATTGATTTTTTTCTCCATTATGATGTAAACAAGTAGACCTAGAAAGCCAATCAACTTAACTGGTTTCACCAACATCTGCCTTAGAAACTGAGCACTAGATGGACATACAGCACAATAATGACTTAAATACAGTATTGAAATCTTACATCATCATTTTAAGTATGAGTTTCCCTCTGCCTAATGAATTTAGGTTTGACATTTAGAGACCGTTTTTGCTTTTGTTTAGACCATCAGTAAAAAAGGTTATTTGTAGTGACAAACCCACGGATCAAATAACTCTTATAGTCTGTTTTTTAAAATATTTTTTTACGCGTTGGTGTATGGCACACTTAAATGGTAAATAGACTGCATTTATATAGCGCCTTTATACCTTACAGGGCCACTTTACAATTTGTAATTTGTACAAATTCCCAGACACAGTCATGCACCGATGGCCATATGGCCATGCACCGCTGGCCATACACCGATGGCCATGCACCGATGGCCATGCAAGGCGCTGGCCATACACCGATGGCCATGCACCGATGGCCATGCAAGGCGCTGGCCTGCCCATTGGGAGCAACTTGGGGTTCAATGTCTTGTTTATAGACACTTCGACCTGGAGACAGGAGGAGCCAGGGATCCGAACCGAGTTGGTGGAGACTGAAACCAGAGCTAACCATTTGGGATATTGCTAAGCTGCGAGTGTGCATTATTAATATACAATTGTGTATATCTCATAAGAACATACACTATGGTGCAGTCTTAATGTCTGGAGAGGAAGTAATTTGCCCAAGTTAGAAAGATGATTGATTTTGAGACCTGAGGTGTCTTTTCGAGCTGAAAAGTGCTGCTCAGATAATATTTCATTTTGAAAGTGATATTGTTGAACCTTTTGCTAGCTATTTGCACTTTGGGATTTGCTGTAATGTAACATATGTGCCCGCATTGTGTATTTGCATTGGCTATATTACCACACAGCAGATATAAAGACATGATTGCAAGTATTTTAGCGTGGAACTTGCAGTAGGAAAACAGGATTTATCTAATAATGAGTGCACACTATCTCTCCTAGCCATGTGTCCCTGTGGCTTCCCTCTAAGTAGCTGCAGGTGAATGTGCACAATTACTCCCATCTTTGCCATTTTGAGGTGAGTGGGCGGATAAACAAGCGGCGTATGGTGCAACTAATTGTTCCATTACACAAAATGGAAAGTGCAGCAGGGGTAATCAAGCAGCTTTGTTGCAAAAAGCATGCCACAGAAATGGCTCTGTTCTGATGATGATGTTTTGAGTTCAACCACCCCTCCAACAGTCCACCTGCATTTCATGGGAGGAATAAAAAAACATAGAGAACATTTATGCCAGTGGGTAACATGTGCATACATACAGAATATTATTTATTTCACTGTTTTAAGGTGGTACAATGGTTAGCACTGTCGCCTCACAGCAAGAGGGTTCTGGGTCGGGACCCACTAGCCGGTTTGGGCCTTTCTTGTTTGGAGTGTGCAGGTTTTCTCTGGAGGTTAATCGGTTATCGGTCGGTATGTCAGCCCTTTGTTTAACTGGCACAGTTAAACAAAGGGCCCAATGTCAGCTGGGATCGGCTCCAGCCCCCCACAACCGTGTAAATAAGGGAAATTCAATTAATATTCCAAGAGGTACAGTTACTAACATTTTAGCCCAGCTTTGTGCTGTATAAAGACTACAGTAGGCTTACTTAATAAAACGTGTTGCAGTAGTGATTTTTGTGCATGTCTATTATATGTGAGGCTTTTGAGTTGCAGCTCATTGCACGGCTTCAAACAATGAAAGTTGGAGAAGAGGCCGGGAAGAGTTTGCTTGGAGTTATTTATATAGAGAAGCTGTGCGAAAACAAATCCCAATCATATGGACTTACAATCGTACAAATGAAGACAAAATGAAGAGTCCAGTGTTGCCAACTCTTTCAAAGAAAATTTGCTAGCACTATAGCTCAAAAAGTCGCAAAAAGTCAGATTTGGCCAGACAATACAGCAATTTCTGTATTGTTAGCAGTCACACTCCTTCATGAGCATACCTGTTTCAAAGGAAGAGGAGTCAAATTATGACTGGCTTGTTTATGAATCCCATGTTTTACGTTCTAAGCAGACCCCTGAAAATTTGCCTGGGTTGTCTTATTTCACATTTTTGTATTGGTAGGCACTCCTGATAACCAAATGTATGTGGAAAAGCACTTACAAAGTGAGTTTTTCATGATATGTCCCCGTTAAAGAAAACCCTGATTAAAATAGGTAAGTACTTGCCCCTGCCTCATAGTGTAAAGGGGACATACCATTAACAATTCACTTTTGCAGGCTCATTAAAATATACCGCCCCACATCTGAGTATCTCCACCCATGGGTCGAGAACTCCCTTTGCAAATGTGCACCACATTATTCATGCAAGCCAATCAGAGAAGACTGGGCTTTTAGAGAGGGGGCTTAAAGAAACAGGCGCTAAAACAAAGCGTTTCAGAGATATTTGGACAGACAGTATGAGAAAATAATAAACATTGAACATTAAAGTATGTAAACATGTTAAAGTAAATACCAGAAAATTGACTTGATGTGTCCTTTAAAGCGCCCATATTATGCTAATTTTCAGGTTCATAATTGTATTTTGAGGTTGTACAAGAATATGTTTACATGGTTTCATTTTCAAAAAACACTCTATTTTTGTTTGTATGCGTGTGGAAGCACCAGAGACACAAAATAACACCCCAAATCCTAATATGGGCTCTTTAAGGTTCACCAATGAGAAGACTGTGTGAGTTATCTGAGACACTTGCATTATACAGTATATAATTAAGCTTCTATTATGTACGTTTCTTCCAATCTAAGGGGTGTCGATCTAACACTTCAATATTCCAAACACACAGAAACACCTCAAAATGTGTTTTTGCCATTAAACATATTAACACATTCACTTTAAAGGCCCTGAACACCCACATAGGTGTTTTCAATTTATCTGACGGATTGGACCTCTTCCCAGGACTGTGTGTGTGTGTGTGTGTGTGTGTGTGTGTGTGTGTGTGTCTAGACTGATTGATTGGAATTTTCATGAGTCCTTCTTAGCTTTGTTAATCCTGTTAGGGGTAGGAGAAATGACAGCTTTATCATTCTTATTGGTAGAAGAGATTTGTGACCTAATACATTCCCATCTAAGCTCCAGCCCACCTTCAACAGGAGCAGAAATCTCATCAGCCAGAATATCTGAAATCACCTGTGAGGGTGTTAAGAGTCTGAACGTTTGAATTACTCGACACATAAAGATGCTGTGACTGTCTGTGCGTCTGTTTCCATTAAAAAAAAAGTAAAAAGTATTTGGTGTTCAAGGTTCATGTATTGTCATTATTCTGAACATCATGAAATGCAGTTCTGGTCCCTTTATGCTACACAAGAAAAACTATAATATGCCACTGTAATTGGCATGGGCATCATAACTATGGGCTACTTTAAACTAAAGTGACATGTACTGTACTGTTAAGTGACCAATGCAACTTCTAGTGCTGGAATCAAATGCACACACTATACTCTGCAATGGACACTTTCTCCACCTCATCCAGCTGAAAGGGCATGAAAGCAACTTTTCTTTCCACTCCCCTCCTATTGACTGGAGAGCCTCAGTCACACTCCTGTGATAAATAGAAATTCCAATGGTGTATTGTCAATGACATGAACAGGCATAGGGCAAAATGACTGAATCTAAATGCATCACCCATGACAGGTACATCATTAATATTTCACATCATACTGCAGGTGTTCTCTCTCTTTCCTAGCAGTGGGTGCTAGGAAAGAGAGAGAACACCTGCAGTGATCCTGCAGTGATACATTGTGAGATTGTTCAAGAAGGTGGTAGGGCCCTGGCACACATGTCTCTCACCTGGTCTAGCACCTCTTATTTAATGCACACTCTTGGAAATGTGATATGCATAAGCTAGCTGTAATGCAAGCATTGTACTTCAAGTGTGGAAAATGGTGAGAAGCAGATCCTGAGTGGAATTTGGAAATTATGTAATCAGATGAAGGCTGTGGAGTGCCTTGGGTGACAAAAAAATTAAAGTCCATGCTTGGAACTGTTATTATCTTTCACCCCCTTAAACAGCTGCCTTTCCCCAGAGGTTGAAGAGGAGTTTAGTGTCCAATGTCGAAAAGCGACACTTGGTCATGTGCCTTTGGCGTTTGTTATAGATGCAAAAAGTCAAAAAACTTGCGTCTAGCCCTTTGGCGTCATATTTAGACACGCTTGGTCGGGACGCTTGGTGTTCCTTTTTGACGCTCTAGGTCGGGACCTACATATAACTGACTTGCGGCACAAGAACAGGACAGTTAGGTTTAGGAAAAGAACGTGGGTGTGGTTACAAAATGGATGTTTAAGTGACACACAGGACAAGAACGTGACACCAACCCCAGTCTCTTGGGTGAAAGTCCTGTGTTGTTTGACCCATACACCACCCCAACCAACCACCTCACGCAGATTTCTGGTCTTTCATACTACTCGCTACTGTCCTCTCTCTTAATTCAAGCCAAGTCAAGTCAAGTTTATTTCATCCATAAACAAATGGAAATTACAGTGCTCACACTTGCCATCTTTCCCATAAAAACTAGAGAATAAATACAATACCACAAATACACTAAAATATTTGTGGTATTCTAGTTCTACGTCATTTTACAGCATTGCGGTCCAAACAGACTCTACAGTAAAGGGTGATTTTAGTGCTATTAGCCACTGACCAACCGTCAGTATTTTACGAGTTGGGAGTGAGAATGGGTTAACCATGAACATGTCGAGTTTAATCGCAATCTAACCTGTATTTGTCCGTACATACTCTAGATTAAGTGTTGGACAGACTCTGTGAGGTATCCTAACTGTAATATCTTAACTGTAATATTGAATATTGAATCTGTAAGCTATCATTTACTTACCTATGAAGAATGTTAGTTAATTTCCTTATCCTGTTTCTGAAGTTAGCTGCTAATAAGGAATGTTCCAGAAGAAGGCGCTATTACAACGAGTTCTGAATCAGAGTATGTTATGCTAGTTGTAGAAAGAGACCGAAGAAGTTGTCGATAGCAAGAGACATGAAAAAGTAGTTACTGTTGGAGCTAAATCCTGCTCAAGTCAATTATTAGTCAGTCAGAATCTCAGATGTTCATGTGTAAATCCTTTTTATTACATAGGATATCTATGAGAGTCAAAGTTACCTGGATCAAGCTATCACAGCTCTCCCCTTCCTTTGTCTGGCTCTTTGGCTCTTGCACTCCTGGTCTTATTCACTAAGTGGGAGGGTCTCTAGGCCACAGTGGTGTGATGTGTTTGTGTGCTTATTTTGTTATCTTTTCAGTTGGAATGTGAGTGAAAGTTTATGACCCTTTCAGGACTTGGAGAGCAAAAGATCAGTTGGGCTGTAAAAGAAGGACTGAAAGCAGACACACCCTAATCATCAATTCTGCTTCTGACACATTTAGGAGAGCTGGATTATAACGGCATGTACCAGAACATCTTATGTTATAGAGCAGAGTATTGCAAAACAACTTAATGCATGAACAACAAACTTAATGCGTGACCAACATGTCTTCATTTATGTTGAAATAATGCTTTTGCCTTTTAGCTTAAATGTATAATGCAAATCACACACAATGTTTAAGCACATATAACATTTTAAATCCCAACACTACTGTACGTAACTTGTAAATATGTCATGCCTGTCTGTTTGAAAGCATTGGGAGGATTTGGACATTAAGTTCTTCCTCAGAAGTTATAACACTTCGTCACCATTAGGTCCAACCTGCTGACAGTCAACTCCTTCCATCTGGTCTTTGGGCTCTTTCCAAACCACCAGTGTCTAGACTCCATTGAGGGATATGCCTACTCATGGCTTATCTACCCCTTATTAATCATAACAATGGAGTCTAATCTCCAAATACTCCATATGTACAAATAAACCTTTGCATATTTGCAACAAAGTCTCTCCTGATTGAAATACACTGTAGCCATGGAAGTCAGCTCGAATGGACAACAGGAAGGATTCAGCAGACTGTGGAGACGGGAAAGGAGGTTTCGTGAGCCTTTAGAGGGGTCAATTACTACTCAGTATGATGAACAGACAGACAGGTGAAGGGAGGAGGGATTAGGCATGTGCAGATGGAGAAAGGTTACAGATCTTCCTTCTGGGACCACAGAGCACCAGGAGTGAGGCATAACATCCCTCTGTCTTCCCTTCCTCTCCACCAAGCTGAGATGTAGCTCACATCATTTGAATTCCCTGCATGGGCCAAGCTTATTAGCAGCAGTCTGTCTGTCTCTCTCTGAATCTCCCTGAAACGAGCTAGAACTTGATCACTAAAATAAGTCTGGAGTGATGAAACACAAATCTGATCATACTGATATACACAGGAAAATTTAAGTAAATGCAAACAATATATGCAGTATATTAAAGTCTGAAAAACTAAAATCTGTCCAAACCTGGGCTTGTGGACAACTCATTTTAACAGAAGGTCTAGTCTATAGGATCCATTTTTTTCATTTTAGAGTCATACTAAAAGTCAGCATATCTCAGCCTCTGCTGCTTTTTTGACCACTGTTTTTTTTAAAAACTTCAACTTTATGGCAATGTGAAACTAAATCAAATGAGAGGTGTAAAGGCCAATGATAGCTGAGTTTGTGTATAGAATAAAATCAGAAAAAAAATCAATAGAACAAAGTCAAAAAGATAAGACATAGATTTCTCCTTTTTTTTAATCCCTTTTATCATCTTGTGATCTATGAGATTGAGCTAACCCTAGGTCAACAACCACTGATTTAGACCATGCTGGGAAATAGAATACAGCAGGAGGAGAAAAGCATCGGGTTACAAAAGAGAAAGAAGTGAAAACAGAGACAAGAAGCAAGAACATTATGTATTCATGGAAAGATCAACTGCACATATTAGCCCCTGTTATATAGAGCCCCACTCTGAGCCTAAATTGCAGAATATTAGCTTTGAGTGTGCACCGCTTTCACAAGCTACAGATTATCTCACGAGGGGGTGCACTCGTGACAAAAATTGATTGGCTTTATTGACTCAGAGATCAGGACTAAATAATAGAAAAAAAGCTTTTACAATCCCCTATTACTCATTTCGTCTGCATGTCACCCCCTCATAATAAAGCCAGCCAAAGATGACACATTAAGCTGTAGGGAGGAAAGAAGAAAACTAAAAAAACAACAACAAGAGAACGCTCGCCCACCGCCAATTTTCTGGTGTCATGCTTGCAGATCTTTGATGTCTTAAAGTTTGGCAAATAAATATTCTGTCTGTTCACTCTTTGTAATGATTTTTGTCTGCAGAATGAAGAAAAAGGTATGAGGAGTCAACCAAACAGTGGGCGGCTGAATGTTCTGTTAGAGCGCTGTGCTTGTGCCTTCCACTGAGCTTTATTCAAAAATGATTTTGACCTGACATGAAAACATTTCAATTTATTTGCCATTCTGCATTAAAAAAATAAAAAATAAATCAATTTTTTTCAGCAGGGAGCTAGCCCTGCTGTATGTTCCAAGAAAAAGACAAACGTCGCTTTCACATCCATAGTTTGGTGGATTCGGGGGTTGTAACGCTGTTGCATTTTTCATTTGGTTTGGTTTTCTTTCACACTGCACTTTGTCAAACGCACCAAACATGACACGCGATCGAAATTGGACAGTATATCCTAAACTCGCCACTTCTGGTCTCAGATATGATGGAGCGACACCAAATTTATAACGTCTCGGGTTTCCTGGTTCTGCTTTAGCGTTTCTTATATTCTAGAAGAAGGCGAACAATGAGCAGCTGAGAGAGAGAAATGATGATGTCACACAGACGACAAGTGATATATGGTCAGAACATTATTTTATTGCTTGAACCTAAAACCCAAGTTTGTATGCGTGTGGAAGCACCAGAGACACAAAATAACACCCCAAATCCCAGAAAATGCGATTTCTTTCATAATATGGGCACGTCAAGTTTATCTTCACTAGATATGGCTGGGTTTGTTTTAAAATGTAACTGATGCGGACACAAAACCATCCAACCATACATTTAACTTTTACTTTACATATGGATCTCTGAATGTTCTTTAAACCTGACATGGAGGGCTACAGTATGTGACGAAGTGGAGGACACCGTTCAGCCTGCACAGCCCATCCAGGATGTGCCTGGGCACCTCCCTGTCTGACCAACAAGGACGCAGCAGAATTCAATCAAATTAGTCATGGATTTACTACAGCGTGTGCAAGGTCTCTGCATCTTTGGCCATCTGAAGAGTCGTAAAACCCACACAGGGGAGAGGGCAGGATAAAGGTAACCGCACTGGGGCTGCAAAGTGTCTTAAGTGGTAGGAAAAATGCCATGGCCCATTAATTTTCAAATTAAGCCCTGCCTGCCGGCACCCATTTTGTCCTTTGTCATAAAGGGATTGACGTGGAGGTTACTGCCGCCTGTCTTTATGTGTCCAACCCTTCAGGGGTTGTCTCAATATGTTCCCTTAGGCTGCTTTTGCCTCGGTGTGTCCTGGTGCTCCAGCCAATTAGCATGCCATGTTAGCAAGCATGCACAATGCAGGGCTGAATATGCCCAAACCTGCCTCTGCCATTTCTGTAATTGCAGTGTGGCCTCATTATCTCATCTAGCTAACCAAGTGTTTGTGCAAAAGGTTGTGTGAATTAGTGTGTGTGTGTGTACATGCCAGTGTTCATGCTTGTTTTTTGCTTATGCGGTACATTAAATTACATCAGCTGGTGAAGTCATTGCTGCTCTGCAGGGAGTACAGTTTCCCGAAAAGTACTCTGACCTCCATCCAGTAAAGGGTCAGTTTGCAGCACTGGGTGTAAACTGGCTGGCTGCTTATGATTCATTCTGGATGCAGAGAGGTGGGCAAATGGTGCTGATTGTCTCTTAGCGGTTCATTAAGCAGCAATAAGGCCGAGCATTAGCCCCTAGCCATATGATATTCATGGCTGCTGATACCACTTAGCCCAGCATCTGTTTCTGCCGCTCATGTCAGAGTCAATCTATAAACAAGCCAAATCAATATGCCAAAGATAATCACGGATCATTAGAATCATCGTCTGACAGCAGGCTGAGAGAATGCATACCTGACTCTGAGTGGGCCTTACACAAAAAATGGCCAATGGAAAGGTTACTGTTTTGTAAATGTTAGACTTTAAAACACGTCAGGCAAAGATCAGACCACAAGTCATCATTCAATTATTAAAAGAGAAAGCTCAAGAGAAAAGGATAGAGAAAGGAAGATATGAGTTGCATGAAATACAGTACATACATATGTCTAGAGACTAACCAGATTAAACATGATTTACCCAATCTGTACATCACGTCCTGTAAATCACTAACCTCATAAATCCAGGACCATGTCCTCAGGGTCTTCATAATTGTTAAACTATTAATGTTCTGTATATTTGGGCAAAAGTACTGTATACTGAAATGGAACAGTGTCTTCCATTCTTGTATATTGTACTTTGTTTGTGATACATTTTATTTTTTGTTATTAAAAAAAAAAAAATACATTTACAAACAATACACACAGGAATGCGTCCCAGGACTAAAAATAAAAATTAAAAATAAATTAAAAAAAAAAACTCAGAGAGGGACAAAGGGAGGGAGGGAGACAAAACACACAAACAGACACACACACACACACACACACACACACACACACACACACACACACACACACACACACACACACACAGAGACACAAGACACGGGACCAACCACCTGTGAAAGTTAGAGGCCGTAGCACAAGGCTACAACCCGGACCTCGTCCAGAGTTTTTCCCGGTGCTCCATTAATCTGAGCCGTGGAAAATTCTGTATACACTACATTCACGTAGGAAAGGGTCCACGTTCGGATAGACAGGTCGTGGGGTGGTTTCTAACAGGTTGCAATAATTTTCTATTATTATTAACACGTTTCTGAGTCCCAGAGAGCTGAAAGGCTGACCGGTCATTCAGAATCAAGACATACCAGTAACAGGCACGGTAACATAAAACAAGGCGGGGATTTTGGATGCAATATTGTTCCAGAACTGACCAACAGGAGAGCACTCCCAGATCATGTGTAGATATGTGGCCTGTGCTTTCATTGGACAGAAAGTGTATAATGGGCTATTAATTATTTTCATGTGGTGCATTTTCACGGGAGTGAGATATGTCCTATTGTAGTGGAACTGCTGATGGTCTGGATTGCGTGATACTTCTGGAATGCTAGACCATACATCATGCCGGTGAAGATGGATACCCAGGCCTGGGCAATCGCGTGCCCAGATCCTCCCAACAGGAAGGGCAGAGCAGCCAGATATCACTAAGAACTGATAAAGCCTGGAAACCATACCACAGTTTTTTGGCTGCGCAGTAAATAACTTCCGAATAGGATGGATGGGCAAAGGCCTCTGCCAAGGGACACTGTATGCTTTAAGTGTAAATGTACTGTAAAAGTACATTTTGGTTGGTCTGGTGTTGTTTTTTTTTGTCCTTGACATGACATCGTGCCCTCAAGTATAACTCCAAAACTTTAAAAAGTGATTTTAGTACAAGAGAAAAACTAAAAAAAGATCAGACAAAAGCAGTCATCCTGGAAGTCATTTTCATGTTTTAGGGCCCTTTCACCTCATTGACTCGGAAATTGAATTCAAAAACTGTGATGGGAGGAAATGTGCTCTTGAAGAACAGGGGGGAAAAAAGAGTAAGTGAGAGAAAGTATGAAATGGATGGGGAGGGAGAGAACACACTCCATTAAATCAATTAAGTCTGCTTGCTGCAGGAGCCTGGGCAGGAGAATAATTACTCAGGGTGAGTGATCAGAGACTATAATCTAATGATGATGCCCTTTGCTACTCACTAGACCAGACTTGATGAAGCAGCACTCCTGTGGGACTGGGCCCTGACTGCGACAACACACACACACACACACACGCGCACACACACACACACGCACACACACACACAGGTGCACACGCACATGCACACAGAGTTGGTAAGGGGCAAGTTTGTGACTACTAATAATTTACAATTTGAGTTTAAGGTACAATTTTTGGGGGAGGGGGCGCTTTACAATCTGTACAGCACACGACCCTTTCACTTTCCCTTTTAACCTTTAGTTGTTCTTTGTTTAATTTCCTTCTTTCCTGTGATGGGCCTGCCCCAGTATCACCATCACCCATAACTACAGCGGATTCTAAAATAACATTAAAATACAATTAGGCCTATATAAAGAAATCGTACCTTCCCGGCTGGATACACTAACACAGGCTTTTCTAATGTTCAGCCAAAATCTGTGACCCATCAGAATGTGTTACTGTAGCGCCCTGTACCTGCCGTAAATCATTTTGTGAATTTGGACTTGAGCAAAGGCACTAATACAAACTACGCAAAAATGGCATTATTTTCATTGTTAGGGCCCTATCTAGCCCAACTCAAGTTTCTTTGCAATTTTAAGGCCAATGCAGTTGTTACACATGCCACACCCACATTGTTTAAACAGCAAATGCACCTGCGCCCCTCTTTGCGCCCATAGGCGCGCTGGACTTACAGCGAGGTGTGTTCAGGTGAGTTCTTGGCGTATTGCTAGGTTGAGGCAGTGGAAAGTATTTGCGTCATTGACCAACAAAAACCTGGTCTAAAGTCAGTATCAACGTATTAGTAAAATGCTGCTGGGGTCGTGCACAGCGCGCACAATATGCTTGTTACACACACACAGGGAAGCGCAACAGCACACACACACACACATGCAAAAGATTACAAATATTACTGTTATATCTGCCATATTAATGCGCGATGGTAAAAACGCACCTGGCTTTTAAAGGAAATGGGAGATGACCTCTGATTGGTTGATTGCATGTTATGCCCAAAACACACCTATGACTTAATGAAGACGCTAAGTACAACCCTTTTGAACCATCCGCCCTGTGCACGGACCCTTTTTTCCGCTGTTAAACTACCAAAAGTGGATTTGTACACTCCCTAAATGCACCTGCCCCAATGCGCTTCTCGCCATGCGCTTACATCGTTAAAATAGGGCCCTTAGTCTCATTTGTTGTTACACGTCACTTAAGATAATTTTATGAAAAATGAGTTTCAGAAACACTAAAAAGGTACATATAATCACTTTAAATAAATACTCTTTTCTGAAAGGGAGTAGGCAGAGTTAAATTCTTTTCGAGTCCTACCCTTTTTGAAATTTCCATTTCTCATAGATTGTAAGTAAATGCAAACTGACAGCTTGATTCAGTCTAAACTAATGTTAGCTCACTGGGAAAAGACGGCTAGAGCTTAATTAAGACTTTACAGTAATAACTACAAAGACAAGTATTGATTGATTGTATTTTAAATGAGCACAGTAAAGTAGAACTGACGTAAAAGCTTTTATTCTGTATTTTAACGGTTATTTTCAGGTTTTATTTTGAGGATCCTTTAAAGCTTTTACATGCGGATTAGCTGTTAGCTAAACTAGTGTTAGCTTTTTGTACCAACATCGTGTGTTCACTCAAATTAGCTTTGCTTTGTGGGTATTTTATAGTGGACTACGTACTGAATGAAAATAACTGCTGAGAATTCGAACACCAATTCAAAATGTTGAACACTATTTTCATGATAGGGAACTAGCTGTTTCAAATCAGCAGCTAATGTTAGCTTCATGAAGCGCTCCGGAGCTAACGTAACAGACGATGACCCCTCCGACAACCTTTGAGTGACAGGTGTTAAGAGTTGCACTGTTGTACATAATTTGGTATATATTATTGCTTTTATATTATTTGTTTTTATAATGCTAACTAAGTGCCTCGGAGTTGGGCATTCTCTGCTGGCCAAGAGATTGTCAGAATCAGAAACTTTGAATAATTTTATATCTATATTAAACTTATGATAGTGTCAGGGTTTTAGTATTATATACTTACAGTGTCAGGGTGAAGTTATTCAAAGGCAGTTTAATTGTTGTAGCATAGCACTGCATAGTACTACATAATCCAGGTATAAAATACATGGCCTGCCATGGTTTAATTTTATTATTGTTTGTCTCTCTACATTTACTTGGCCTGCCTGTGAGCGGCATTGTTTATTGTCTTTCTGTCAGGTGGAAGGCTAATACCCCATCTCTCCTCTCTCCTCCGTTAGTCCTCTTTCCCTCTCTCTCTCTCTTTCTTTCTCGGTTTCTTTCTTTCTTTGTCAGCCTGCATGGAGAAGGCAAGGATTATCCCTCCAGTGGATTTCCACTTGACAGAGAGTGGGGTGCTTTTGAACTTTCACTGATTGAAGCTTCTTCTCACTCCCAAGCTGTTCATGAGGCATGAGTAGTGCAGACATATGGGTTGAGCTGCAAAGAGGGTGATGTCAGAGATAGAGAAAAGAGAAAGAGAAAGCGATGAAGGGAGCTCGGAGAGCGAGGCCATTGATAAAGACAGGGGCCTCTGCTTCGGAGGCGGTAAACCGGTCCACTGGCTCAAAACAGTGAGGTTTAATGCAAATGAAATGGAAGACGCTGTAGGTATTTACTCTATGCCTTTCTGGCTATTCATCACATTTCCAGAAAAAAACCTAGCGTTTTATTTGCAGTAGACCTCCACAGCGCTGGCAAGTGGCATCATAGAAGTAGATCAGAACAACTTCTATGATCAAACTGAGTGCATCATCTGCAAACAGTGCGTGGTAATTATTTTACTATTTGTCAGAGACTTTCTCACATTTGCAATGAAAGCAGGAGGCCATCTTGAACACAAGACAGTCGAGATAAATGAAACAACACCAAGTCCGTCAAGCGTCTGTATCCTTTTGTTTGGAATGGTGGGCCATTAACATATCATCACAAAGCCCACAAAAAAGCCCACACAAAACTTAGCAGTGTAAAATGTGCTATTTTCATATTCTATCTTTTTTCATTTCAAATATTTTCACGCTGCCAACCGATGCCAAAAAAAGCCCGGCCATTTGCGCTGTGTGTCGTTCAGTTCAGTCAGCTCCAAATAAAACGTTGAGAAAGAGGTTCTCTGAGCAACTCCCACAAAAAAAAACATATATTTGGTTCTGTCCGATTTTGAGTTGTGAGCAGTGTGAAACATATAATGGAATCAAATGCTGAAACATTGTTATCAATTTTATCATTTGTATTTTGGCAAGTATAAACCCACGGTGCAAATGCTTACATTATCACATTTTGTCTAAGGAAAGAACAACAACATCAAAACACAACAAAAAAATTGTGTTTTGATTGTTTCCAGTTTCTAAAATGTGAGGATTGTTCTGCATTGAGTACTTTTACCTGAAATACTTCAAGTACATTTTCCTGATGATACTTACATACTTCTACACAAGTAACATTTTCAATGCAGTACTAGTAACAGAGTAATTTTACAGTGTTGTATTAATACTTTTACTTAAGTAAAAGGATCTGAATACTTCTTCCACCACTGCATATGGTGCACACACAACTTTTATGTTCAGGAAAAAAAGTGTGATTCATTTTGCTTTGATTTCTGTAGTTTTCACATATGACAGGATACAAGATTCTTAAAGCTACAGTGCATAGATTCCACATGATACAAGCCTTCCGTGACCGACCCATCCTCCACGTAGTTGCTAGTAGCCAAGGAGGACATGGAGGATTAAAAAAAACATGAAGGAATCTTCAAAAGAGCTCATTATCTTCACTCAAGGAAAAGTCACCGGATAACACAATCTTCCCAACATAGTCAAACTGAGAAATACAGAGAGAGTTGTGTGGAGCTGAGAGTCTTAATTAGCTTTGTAGCAACTCATTTGACGATGGCTTGAATGTAACAGACGTTAATTAATATCAAAAAGCTACGCACTAAAGCTTTGAAGCCTCTGAACACACAAGTGTTTTCAGTTATTGTGGCTGATTAGACTCTTTTCAGGTTGAAGGTTGTCAGGAGCTTTGATGGGAACTAATTAGGTCACAAATTCTTTCTACCAATAAGGATGACAAAGGTGTCATTTGTCCCGCCCTGTCAGGTGCAACAACACTAACAGTGGACTCAGGAAGATGTCAATAGGCTCGTTCGAGATGAACTGCGCCTCGCCTGTAAAGCAGACGAGAGTAGGCGGCAGCAGCGGGGGCGGGGACAAAAAGCTGCGGTAAAGTCGGACAGTTTCCAGCTGATTCCAGCAGCCGTTAGACTGGACAGGAAGTGATTCTAGCAGCCTTCAGACTGGACAGGAAGTGATTCTAGCCGCCTTTAGGCTCGACAGGAAGTGACAGAAACACTGTGGTGCGATTCTGATTTAATAAAATGTAATCAGACCCACATATCAGCTGGTACACAGTCTCCAGTTGTTTTAATTATGACAGAGTAGCTCTCAATGTGTTCTACATGCGACCTGTTGCTGATTTTAATTAACAACAGACTGGAGATGATCAGTGATCTGAACGGATTTAGTCTCTCTGACTTCTAAACGTCAGCCACACATCATGTGTTCTGTAGAGAATAAGTCTTTAAATCAGACAAATAGCAATTAAAATCCCTCCGATTCAAAAACAATAAAACGTTTATATAAAACGTCATCATGTTGTAAACCAATCAGGTGTTAAATCAGCTGAGCTGCCGGCGTTTCCCAGCATGCTCTGGGTCCGCCTGGCTCTTGCAGTCGGTGAAAACCAACTGCGCCGCCTGCGTCTCAGACCTGCAGCTGCCTGGTCTCAGACCTGCGGCCGCCTGCGTCTCAGACCTGCAGCCGCCTGCGTCTCAGACCTGCAGCCGCCTGCGTCTCAGACCTGCAGCCGCCTGCGTCTCAGACCTGCGGCCGCCTGCGTGTCAGACCTGCGCCCCCTGGTCTCAGACTTGCAGCCGCCTGCGTCTCAGACCTGCGCCCCCTGGTCTCAGACCTGCGCCCCCTGGTCTCAGACCTGCACCCCCTGGTCTCAGACCTGCGGTCGCCTTGCTCTCGTGAGATTTCCGTTGCCCACGTGTGCATGACGTCAGAGCGAGTCGGGATCAAGTCGGACACAAATCTACCCAGCATGTAACGGGCGCCGATCGGCGGTGATCAATTCTGCGCAGACCTGGCTCATCTCCAACGAGCCTAATCTCTCAGTCTGACTACCACCCACACTCCTGGAAAAACTCCAATCAGCCACATTTACTATGAACACCTGTGTGGGTGTTCAGGGCCAATAAGAACGCTGCAATCAGCACTTTCCGTGGGCCAAGCAATCATCTCTCTCCGAACGTGTAGGCATTCCTTATGCAAGAGCTACACATGCTAAACCGGCACGCCTCCGGACAACACTTCTAATCGCAATATCGGGAGCCAAGCAATCGGCCCGTCAAAACAGGCACAGGCTCCGGACATGCACTGCACGACCCACCCTGGATAAAAATCAAGTTTCTTTGTTTGTATACATATTTAAAGTCAGTAGCTGTTCTCTGAGGCTCCATGGATGAAACAAAAAAAACAAAACCTTTAGAAATCCATGTTAGGTTTTGCTAGATTATTAGTCTCTATTGTCTCAGAGAACGTTAATGATTATCTTTTCTCTCTCTACCCCTCTGCTTTAGTTGCTGTCTGTACTCTGTGTGTGTGTGTGTGTGTGTGTGTGTGTGTGTGTGTGTGTGTGTCATCATGAGCATTACTTGTGTGGGTGCATCTGTGAAACACTAATGAGGATTGGAAGCTCAGAGTGTGTGTCATGTAGTTTGTTGCTTCCAACCAAGCAAACACCAATTTCATTTTTATCTTTTATTTATTTTTTTCTGGCGATAATCTTTACGGCCACCTGTTACCTGATAAATACACACAAGGTAATATATCATAATAATAATAATTATTATTACTTTATTTATATAGCACCTTTCATACTGCATAGGATTGTTTTTTTTCTTCAAATACATTTTGAAAATGGGATGATGGCAGTTTATGTGATAAAACAAGATGTTAAAATAATGCACGTGTTTTCATTTGGTAACAGAAAAATGCACTTTCATTTGTTCAACAAAATATACGAAATCTGGAGCTGTGTGCACATTATCAACACCAACAGAGATGCCAAAAGTACTCACTTCCCGTACTCAAGTAGAAGTAGAGATAATTAAGGTAAGAAATACTCTGGTAAAAGTAAAAGTACTGATTTAACTTCTTTACTCAAGTAAAAGTAACAAAGTAGAGGCTTGGAAATTTCCTTAAAGTATAAAAGTAAAAGTAGCCTTAGAATGACAAAGCTACCTGGACCAGACAGATGCTACTAGACAGACGCTGAGAAACTACAGTGGACATGGAGAAAAGGCTCTTTATTCTTTATATGCCATTGCCTACATGTTAAATGGATGTCTGCCAATAGGCCTAAAACATATATAAAACATATATAAAACATATGTAAAACATATGTAAAACATACAGCCTGTTTATTGTGACAGAGACTGGGACTCTAGGTTAATAAGATTTTGACCGAGTAGCAAGATATAAATTCAGTTGTGATTTTGTGAGAATTCCGTGAATATTCCCATCGAATTAGATTAAATTTGGTTTGTTTTGATGACGCAAAAATAATAACTAACTCCAGTGAACTTAATTGAAACTTAGTGAGGACTAGATTAGGACTGGATTTAAAGCTGATTCTGGTTTCCATCTTCAGCCCAGGTGTGTCTGTTAAAACACAGACGGAGACAATTTCTCTTTGTTGATGCTTCATTACATCAAGCATCAGTATAAACATGGGGGGGGGGGGAGCTCTGCTATGGCTGTGGTAATAAAATAAATAAATAACATTGTAAAGGCTACCATACACAATGCATAGGAATCATATATGCTAGTAAATAATAACAATAAACCCACTATTAATGACATTATCTTAATGAGCAAGGACATTCAACAATCGCCATTATATCGAATCAACAGCCAGGTGTAACCTAGGTAACAGGTGTAACCTAGGTAACAGGTGTAACCTAGCTAACAGGTGTAACCTAGCTAACAGGTGTAACCTAGGAAACAGGTGTAACCTAGGAAACAGGTGTAACCGAGCTAACAGGTGTAACCTAGCTAACAGGTGTAACCTAGCTAACAGGTGTAACCTAGCTAATCGGTGTAACCTAGCTAACAGGTGTAACCTAGCTAACAGGTGTAACCTAGCTAACAGGTGTAACCTAGGAAACAGGTGTAACCTAGGAAACAGGTGTAACCGAGCTAACAGGTGTAACCGAGCTAACAGGTGTAACCTAGGTAACAGGTGTAACCGAGCTAACAGGTGTAACCTAGCTAACAGGTGTAACCTAGGTAACAGGTGTAACCTAGGTAACAGGTGTAACCGAGCTAACCGGTGTAACCTAGCTAACTGGTGTAACCTAGCTAACAGGTGAAGAACACAGACAAGCTAACTTTTACATTTTTAATTTGCTTTTTTCTCTGTGTGCGCCTGCTCGCGGTGTGAGGCGCGTGTCCGCGCTATTCTCTGACATGGACTCACAATCACACCTGATAGACGAGCTTTAGTACAAAACCAAAGTAACAAACCAGAGTAGAAAGTACCGATATTCGTGTTAAAATGTAAGGAGTAAAAGTAAAAAGTCGCCCAAAAAATAAATAGTAAAGTAAAGTAAAAATATCTGAAAAATCTACTTGAGTACAGTAACGAAGTATTTGTACTCCGTTACTTCCCATCTCTGAACACCAACCATGTGTCTTTTTAAACAGCTGTGCTAAGAAATGAACGGTGTGAACCTAAGAAGTTGTAGAGCAGTCTCTTCACTGCTGAGATTCAGTATATATACAGTACATATATATGTATATATTTGAATTCTACAGGTGTGGCAGTAGTAGCAGCAGCCACAAAGCCGTTTTCACAAACAGTCTGCATCAATTATTATAATATACCTAAAAGAAACACACACGCACGTGTGCACGCACACACACACACGCCCAAGACTACTGGGGTATAATCATTAACAGTGGCACAATTATTAAGTCTTTTTTTAACGTGAAGCCCAGGAGTGCGAGAGAGAAAGAGCCTCTTGTGTCTTTAATAGACCTTTGTGAAATATTGAACGGGCTGTGATCCTCGGCACAGTAATTATCTGAGGTATACTGACAGCAAGGAAGGGAACGAGGCTGAGGAGTATAGGGCTGGGAATGTTGCGGTTAAATTATCATTAACCTGCTAGCCCATGTGTACAGTAGCTTTTAAAATAGGTTACTGTCAAACAGCCTGTGAGCCCTAAGAAAGCTTCTGATGCCGCTCACATCTGATGAGTCTGCCCCTGCCCTCACTTATCTAATTACAGTCTTCAAAGTAAATGTCACTCCATCGATCACAACAGTATGGATAAGACTCATGAGGAATTTGTTGGTGTTTGCTTTGAATATTAAAGTGCTATGTGTTATTGTTTGTAACCCTCCTGTTGTCCTCGGGTCAAATTTGACCCGTTTACAAAAACTTTCTATATAAGAACTATGTCAAAAGGACGTTAAAAAGAGTGATAAATGTTGGGGAAAAAAAGCTACAAAACCGCAGGAAAAAAAAATCAACAAAAACATTTTTTTTTTTTTAAAAAGGCTGTAAAAAAAGAAAGAAAAAGTGACCAAAAACATCACCAAATTTGACAACAATTTTTTAAAAAGTGAAAACAACAAAAACACATAAAAAAGCAACAGAAAATTTGTTAATAAATTGAAAAATTAACGACATAATTAAATCTTTAAAAATGTTTTTTTTTAAATTTGGGGAAAAAAGTGACAAAAATATTCTAATTAAATCGACAAAAACATCGAGAAAAGTGTAGAAAAAGGACAACAAAATGTTGAAATTCAGACCCAAAAAAACACAAAGTTGCATGGTCGACGGGTAGACAACACAAGGGTTGACGTATTGTCTCACCTCTGGGATGACACGCAGCAAAGCATCGCAGGCTGGATACGAACCCGGGCCGGGCTAGCGCACTAACTGCGTGAGCTATAGGCCACCCTGTACCAGAGTATTTTTTAACACAAGTATCTGTACTTCTACTTGAGTACAGGAAGTGAGTACTTTTGCCATCTCTGGATGTCCCTGTGCTGCGAGGCCTCACCCTCCTAGACTAATTGAGATGTCTGCAAATCCTGATAGAGTTGCATCTTCCTCACAAAACTCCAGGGATCCTTAAGGGAAATCCTATAAGTGTATTACAGTAACCAAGCAGCCTTTTAAGTTGCAGACTAACAGAGCCACTGGCACTCTAGGAATTTTGTTTATTTTCATAGCAGCCGGCCACAGGCTCTTGCAGCAATTGGCGAACTAAAACTCGCTGAAATAAGCCCCTTGGGGAGAGAGGAAGGGAAGAGAGAGAGAGGGTGGGAGGGAGGGGGTGGGGGCAAATGATGACAAAAAAGAGAATATAAAGAGACTTAGCTAACAAGACTGTACACAGGCATGTGTCTTAGCAAAGCTGTCCTTTAAATAATAATGTTTCTGGGTCGATTTTCCTTTCCATTTTTATAAAAGTTCCGCGTTTAGACGCTATTGTTGTGGACGGACCGCCGATGTCCACCTTCACTGGGACGGCTCGGCACTGGGATGGCTCGGCCCCGCTTCACTGGCTCTGGACCCACAGAGTCCGGTTTTTCTAGTTTACAGATTGACACTGGAGTTGCATATTTAACGTTTTCACTCTAGAACCTGGTTTGCAGAGTAAAAACACTGTTGTCATGTGAACCAACAACCAGAGCGTGAAAATACTTTTGCGTATTATGTTAAAACATTGCTGTGTGAACGGCCTCTTAATCCAATCTATGTGCTTCTTTTTTCCAATGTTGATGAGTATTTATCTGTCGTAGGTATAATGTGCTTTGATAGTAAAGGGCTTTCTAGTTTAAAATGGATACATTGATGAATGGGCCTTTTACGATACATTTGGTACATCCACATACAGTACATACAGTATTTAAAAAAGTTCCAATCATGTTTTTTTGAGTTTTGGTGGTGTGGTTAACTCTTTGAATTACTGGAATTGTTGGTCTAGACCAGTGGTTCCCAAACTTTTTCAGCTCAAGACCCAAAAGAGAAATTTGGTGTCTCCCCGGGACCCAAATTTACAAAAATACACCATGAATCATTGTAACATCTACATTTTTAAACTGTGGACAAAAGACGGAACAAACTATGAATTTAAATGCATGTAAAGTATATTTATTCCATTATAACGATGCCTTCAGCGCTGCTCGGTTCCCTTTGAATGGCCGATAGATAACAGGGAGAATCATTAAAAACGACCACTCTCACTTGTTCCCGTTACATTAGTCTCACACGCTCGAGTAACACAAACACAACACCCACGTTACTGACTCTTCCATCGTCAAAAAACAATGTTAAATACGCACTTTGCTGCCTAATCCACATTAGTAACAAGCCTGCCAGACGGACAACAGCGGCTAACAACGACATGTTAGCTAGCTAGCAACGCCGTCACAAATTAACTGACACACAAAAATATTATTTAAAATGCTAAATGTACACCAATCATACAACATGTAATGACTTCTCCGCTGTCAAAACACTGATTTCTTGAAGGATTCTTCTTTGCAAAGGAAACATTATTTGGACGTTCCCCGATAATGTGAATGTTTTGTTTGAAGATGTGTGTCCAGTTTATTCATTTTAAAAAGAAGAGCGAGAGAAAACCCCCCACCACAGCATCTGAGCTGACCAGACCAGTGTAGCATAAACGAACGCTCTTATTCACATAAGATTAATATGCATTTTACTCTGCCAATTGGCGACCCAATAAAACGGGTCTGCGACCCATTTTGGGTCCCGACCCTAAGTTTGGGAAACATTGGTCTAGACGTACTGTCTTGAGATAACTTGTTATGAATTGATACTACAAATAAAATAAAACTGAATTGAATTATATTTCACGTTTGTAATTAGATTTGCTGCTGCTGCAGTCCGAGCCATTAATGCGGTATGTGTTTGATATTTTTTTTTATACAGTACGACTTTTTCTAATTGTGCTTTATTTGGAAGTTGCACAAATGGGAACATTTAAAACCTTAAGGTTTTTTTAAACGGAGCATTTGACAATGCTTTAAGTCCTTGTGACAACCTATAAACCCAACAAGGGCTTTTTTATCTTATAAAAAGAGGGGTTTGTTGATATATATTTTTTGAAAAAAAGGGTTTATAATCATAATTTTGACATGTACTGTACAAGGGGTAACACAACACTTAACCCAGGGACGCTGTAAAAACTATATACATAAATAATGTAGTTTATTATAAGGATCCCCGTTAGCTGGCACCTAGACGGCTAGCTGGTCCAAAACAACATTAAATCAGATAACATTAAAACAGGAAAAGAAAACATACATAACAAACTCAAGTAAAATCAAAATTACAAGTAAAAGAATCATTAAAAACTATGGGTGTGACGAGACGCTTACTCCACGAGACGAGACACATCACGAGATTGGGTTCACGAGAACGAGACGAGATTTAAAAAAAAAAAAATTAAAGAAATCCTCGATGAAATATATGAATGGAAAATAGTTTTTTATTCAACTGAAAAATCACAAAATGCAAAACAATTTAGGTGCATTTTGAAATCAACTATTAATGATGAATGTTATTTAACTTTTTTTTTTTTTTACTATTTTAATGAATTATATGCAGTAAAGGACGTGCAAACACTGCACAATGTTTTGTATAAACTCTACCAACTGGCTTCTGCCCTGTACAATTTCATTTCCGCAGGAAAACCAAAATGTTGCCACACAAATGATTTAAAAGTGGCAAGGCGATCTTCAATAGTAATTTCACGCTCCATCACGCTGACATCACATCGCCTCACGAGACAACTTTTCACCTCGACGAGAAATCTCGTCACGGTTTAATCTCGAGATCTCGTCACACCCTTATTAAAAACCCAAGAAAATATAAAAAAAAATAATATTATATATTTTTTCCTTTAATAATCTTTCAGCTAAACTGCAACATAAAGGGTCTATGTTTTTGATGGCATCCAGCCGCCTGTGTGTGAGTCAGTGTGAGTGTGACTGAAGGGTTTGCCGCCATAGGCACCACTATCTTGCCGCCGCGTCCAGGTAGCTGAAGGTGGCGGCTCCCCCGCCCCCGAGCGCCGTCTGATCAGCTTCCAGACTCCCACTCGCGCTCCGGGAGTCAGCCTCCGCCACCAAGCTCGCTTTAGTGGCGGTGGAGGAGAGCCGACGGTCCTTTCGGAGCTTTCAAAGGCTCTCTCCATCAAAGGCTGAATGACAAGCTGAAAGCCACTAAGTGAAGGCAGAGAGAGCGAGCGAGCAAACAAGCATGTGGAGATAGTGGGAGAGGAGTGATGCATGTATGGGTGGAAGAGAGGGACATGGAAACGAGGAGGACGGGACACTGTGGAGAAAAGTGGGCGACAGAAACAGAGAGAATGACGAATTGAGAGCAAAAGTCTGACTGACAAACAAGTTAGTATTTCATGTTTTAAAATAATCTTAAAAGTTGTTTTTTTTCTCCAGAAAAGTGTTGTCGTCAGGGTAGAGCAGCTTTTGAAGCAGCATGTATGGTACATATCCACTGCCAAGCGGCTTTACCACAATTCCCAGTCAATGTCTATGCGAGCAGCCGTGCAATGCATTCTGGTAGCGTTGAGGGGACTTTTTAAGAAACAGGGCGTCGAGGTGCCAGCTCCTCATTTGCATAAAGTTAAATCCAGACTACTTAATGCAAATGAGGAGTGTCCAGGTCGACTCGCTGCCTCCCGAAAATTCCCGAAAATCTTTTTATCCGACCAGTGTCAATCGGAAATGAAGACAAATTCAGCAACTGCATAGCCTGCTTCTCGCATTAAATGTTTTCAGAAAATCTTTCCAAAAAATTTTCCAAACGACACCATCATGGGGTGTTTTAAAACTGGGAAGCAGACAGGCCCACGTGAAGCATTCGTCCATTACGGTTGTAGAAGGGTGTAGCCTATGCTACACCCTATAGCCTATGCTAGTCAGTGGTCAGAAGAGAAACTGATAACGTCAAGCCCACTAGGTCCAACAGGCACATTTACAGCCACCTATTCTATCTAGATTCTGTTGAAATCCCTCTCTCCAATGTGACAAGAAACACAGACAATAGCACATTCCCATTTGAGAGTACATCCTGTTCTCTGAGATGTGTTCAGAACAGAATGGTGCCAAAAAAAAGGATTAAAGTCAGGCAGCTATACAGGAGCCATGTCTGAAGAGCTAAAAGAAGACTGCATTACAGACTGAGTGATACTGAGTGGTATTTTGTAAAGGGATACCACTCACTGCCATTCAGACACCAACAAACACGACTAGAGCGTAGGACCTCAGGTTGGCAGACAATCAAAGCAGGGGCCATTCTCTTCTGACATATACATTTGTTCACCACCTCTCATGGATTTAGAAACATTGAATTAGTTTAAGTGTGGGCTAGAACGGATACACCAATCCAATGATTTAAAAAAAACAAAACAATCCATAATAAACGAAGTGAAGGGATTTTGTCAGGTATCCAACTCGGATGGTTGTGTCAGTTTGGCATGTAAATCCAAAGCTGGCATCACCTCCGAGGGAGTCTGGATGGTTGTTTCTTTGATGTGCTTGGCTATCTTCAGCAGGCTGGCAGACCATGTTGGAGAGACATCAGGCAGTCGGATGCCAGCTGATATCTGCAGGACCCTGCTGCTTTCACCTGGGCAAATCAAAACCAATGAATTTAACAGTTTAACCAAATTATCTCTGTGTTTCAACGCAATTCAATTTTATTTATAGCGTGAAATTATCCCAAGATACTTTACAAATAGTGTAGTCTAGACCACTGTTCTTCAACTAATGAAAGCCTTAATGGCTCAAATGCGTAGACATGTTTCAATGACTTAATAGCCAAGAAGCTATTAAAGGCTTGTCCATCCTTACCCTCTTGAATGCCTCAGGAAACATTTTTAAACTAGTAGGATAGCCAAACTGAAGAGCACCAGATGGACACTTTCTACACACCCAAGCAGCACTCCATACAATGCTCTATTGTGAGTAGGTCTAGACATACACACACACACACACACACTTTAATTTACACAGACCCAACAATGTCCTTAAGAGGACGCATTTGGTGCCACAGGCACGAAGAAAAACTTCCTTTTAACAGGCAGAAACCTGAAGAAGAACCTGGCTCTAGGTGGGCGGCCATCTGACACGACCGGTTGGGGGAGAGAGGGGGGGCAAAGGGAGAGAAAGGGAGACGGAGAGGGGGGCGGGAGTTTGAAACCGAACACCGTTTGGTTTTCCAAATACCAAAGTCACATATGAGAAAGTCATATCCAAAAGTAATTTTCAAGTCACCTAAATGATAATACCACAGTTGGTTCTCTTACGTCTCTTACGTGTCATGCACATGTAATTTAACGGCACAGATCAAATAGGGAGGAATAAAAACTTGATATATTCTCATCTCATTTATCTAAAATACATGGAGCCCTGGAGGTGACATGGAAGGGAGGGACGAGAAAGAAAAATAATTAACAAAAAAACATGTAGCCTACTGGGGACAAACACTTCCTGACTCCTCTCCTCTTGAATTTGTTTTGCGAGATATCAAGTTTTATTTGCAAGATCCCGCAAATCCAACAAACAATAAGGCTAACTTAGCGCTTGTTTGTGTTGCCGTTGCTCGTTCATGAGCTTCTTTCTCGTGTCTCTTACAAGCATAGCTAGCTCGTTTTCTTAATACAGCCATGGTATAGCTAGCTAGCTATGTGGCGAACTCATGAACTCGCCGTTTCATTGTATAAAATATAAAATAACGGTAAACATTGTGTTTTCATTGTTCCTGGTCGTGTACATGTGCATCAAAAATAAACAATGAATGTATTTAGACAACCAATGAGATGTAATCATGTCCTGCTACTAGCTAGATACTAGTTAGCTACTAAGGTTAGCCTGCAGTCATTGACATCAACAGTCAACAACAATGTCCATTATAACACTTCACTTTGGCATGTATTAATTAGTAAAGCCTATCAAAATAAATACCAAATACCGTTAATAAACGGATGCATTTAGACAACCAAGGAGATGTAATCATGTCGTGCTACTACCTAGCTAGCTAGGTTAGCCTTATTGTTTGTTCCATTACAAAATCTTGCTAATAAAACTCTATCTTGCAAAAGTTGTTGTCCCCAGTAGCCTATGTATTTTTTCTTGTTTTTTTTCCCCCCCTCCATGTCACCTCCGGGGCTCCGTAAAAATGCAAGTTTGACGCTTTCATATGTCAAAACTTTCACTAACGTTAAGTTGGAGAGCTAATGTACCTGTTGGGCCACAGACTAAAGAAAATGACACCACCCAAACTAGCAGTCAGTCCAACTGGCGGTCACATGGTGCTGTTCAATACCTTGTATTTGATTTATCAAAAGGCGCTAGCAAAGCAACACCGTACAGAAAGTAAGCACAGCTGAAACGTCAGATAAGTCGGACTACTGTGATAAACTACAAACGTTAAAAAACAAAAACATTACAATTATGGCAGAAAATGACAACAAAAATAAACAAGTTTGCCGATTTCACATCTCCACAATTCAAATCCACATCACAATCACAATTCCACTGCTCTTTGTCTACCCGGAATTGATTTTTGTATTCACGGTAGGGTGACCAGACGTCCCCGGTTTCCGGGGACAGTCCCTGATTTTGGTGACCTGTCCCCGGCTGGATCTGTGCCCGGAAATGTCCCCGGTTTTCACTGTGACTGACAGACCCGAAATTGGACTGAAAGAAAGAAAACTCTGACCAAACGGAGCCGATCGAGCAGCGCTGCTCAGAGCTCAGAGATGTTTTAGAAAGCCGTATTTTACCATGCTAAAATCACTGATTATTTACATGGAGTCTGGTGGAGATATGCTGCTCTATACACGCTAAAATCACTGATTATTTACATGGAGTCTGGTGGAGATATGCTGCTCTATACACGCTAAAATCACTGATTATTTACATGGAGTCTGGTGGAGATATGCTGCTCTATACACGCTAAAATCACTGATTATTTACATGGAGTCTGGTGGAGATATGCTGCTCTATACACGCTAAAAGTAGTGATTATTTACATGGAGTCTGGTGGAGATATGCTGCTCTATACACGCTAAAATTACTGATTATTTACATGGAGTCTGGTGGACTTTTATGTTTAAACAAAGGATCTTAATCTTTAACAGAAAGGTCAGCCTCCTTAGAAATCCTTTCCATAATGTTATCAGACACTTAGACAATATTAATCTGAGTCTGTCAGCAGCAAAACGAGCACTTTATGAACGTAAATACAAGCTGGACAATTATCCCATTAACTTCCATTGTAGCTTGTTTCTCTGCTGCCGACTGCAGCGATCTCGTTTCATACTGCATCAATGTCAAAGGAAAATCTTTCCTCAATAGTTTATATTGTATCCGATACTCAGCTCTAGGTCTAGTGTCCCCGTTTTAAGTTTTACAAAAATTAAAAACATGACGTGTTTTGGAAGCATTTACGCTTCTGAGCTGAAAATGTCCCCGGATTTAGTCTGAGACATCTGGTCACCTTAATTCACGGTAGCCTGACAAGCCAGGCCCACATCAAGATGTTGGGTCTGGGAACTCCCCATTGGCTGGGCTCAATCCAAGGGGCGGGATAAACAGTTGACTTTCAAACTCCCTCTGCACGCAATAGGACAGCGCTACAACCAACCACAGCAGCGCTGGTTGATGGATTCAACTTTTGCCACATCCGGGCAGCAAAACTCTGAAGACATCTTCCTTTTCTAAGAATGACTTCAGAGCTTATCTCCAAGTCTTCCAGAGTCGTGAACTACTGTAAGCCGATTGGAAAGACCGCTGTTTGCCAGCAGCAGCATCCATCTTATTTGTTTTCAAGTAGCAGGGAATTCATGTGAAACCGTCGCAACTCTGCCATTCTTACATTAAGCCCGCCCACCGACTCTATACATGATGTGATTGGCCTGACCTGAATTTGTTTTTTCCAGCTCGCAAGCCAACGGAGAGTTGCTCGACTGACCCTGGCTGAAAATTACATTTGCTGCCACTAGTTTGCGTCGAGATTTCTAGGCTAACGCCACGGTAGTTTGGTTAATAATACCTCAGTTGACGTCCTGGTGTCTTTCCCTCATTTTTTACTGTTCATCTAAAAGGAAGTCCTCCGGGCTGATTTGAAGGGGTTTGCAATAGTTTATATTTTGGATTCAGATGTCATGAGAGCTAATGCAAATGTGAATTTCTATTCGGAAACTCACATTCTTTCACAGAAACAAATAAATCATGAGCTTATGTTCAAAAGTTTCCACTTAGTTGTGTGCCTTTTTTACTTGTTTCCTTTTCCAATCTTCATTTTATTTAATTTTTTCCAACGGGCTTCTCTTTTGTCCATCACCTGTTGTCTTCTTCTCTTCCACTGTCTACAGTTGTGATTCACCACATAACGGGGGTGGGAGGGGGTGGGGGGGGGAGTCTTGGACAACCTCCAAGATGTCACCTCCCCTCCACCATTTTTAATGCGCCACCTGTCATATACAAAAAGATTTCAATGTCTAATCAAGTCCATTCACTTTCTCCCCCATACCTCATGCTGAAAAACCACCATTTCAAAAACCCCTTTTCTCTACCAACTGTGAATGTTCATAGAATTTCGCACACTCATTAACAGCCCTTGAGTTCAAGCTGGAGACTCAGTGGATCGCGTCAAAGCTTTTCGAGCAGAGAAGACAGCTCTTTCTTGCTCCGTCTCTCGCTGGTTTTCAGTCTGGGTGCCCTCAAGGTTAGCAGATTAGCATACAACATCAGATGTGGGTATTCAGAGGCATCCAGGAGGCTGCTCAGGTCCCCGCTCATGCATACAAGTGCTATTAGCATGCATGCCAGTTGCCTGACAAAATGGGTTTGGTGTCATGTCACGTCATGTAGCGTATGAAGTTATCACATCATGATACATTGTGTAACTGTCAATAAGAATCAGCCTGTACAGTCACTAGTGTCAATTTTAAAGCCTTTTTTTTCAAAGAGATTAATACCCTGAATACTGAATAATCTTTTCCATCAGTTTTGGTTTTCTACCACACAGACAGCTCACCATGAATCAATCCTTTAGACGTTTCTTTCAGTTTTCTTTGAAGGCCATTGTAGGTCTTTTTTGAAGGCTTCTGTGTTTTGTGCTGAAAATCAGTGGTGTAGTCTAATGTATTGTAGTGGGTATACTGTACCAATTTCTTTTTTTTTTGGTTCAGAATGGGCTGTGATTGCAGCTAAGCTGGAAGACCTCTCAGGTACGGATGAGATGGCCGACCCATTCGCCATGACGACACCGGTCCCAATCATCAGGCTGTCCAACGGACGTGGGCAGATCAAAGTGTGGGGTCTGGGTGTCCTCCCCCAGGACTATTTTGAGGGTCCAAGACTAATATCCTGCATTCTGATACCATTTTATGCAACAAAACATAATGGAATATAAAGCAGTAAAGGGGCTTTCACATCAGGGACCATAAGCCTGGATCACAAAGCCACATGGACAAAATAAAACAGGCTACTTATATTTGTCTTAACCCTCCTGTTGTCCTCGACTATATCTGAAATATGGGTTTCTTTTTAACCAAATTAACACAAAAAATGAATTGCAACGCTTGCAAATACAACTGATCACTTTCATTCCTGACTAAACTCATCTGTACGTTCCTCTGATCTTAACTATTAGTCCAAATAATACATAATTTCTGCTTATTTTAACTCAAATATTAGGTATAATTCTATATAAATGAGGGTTATTGACCATGAATTCTAAAAAGTAGTGTACAACTAGTAGTAGTAAGGTGGTGGTAGTGAAAACTGAAAAAGAAAAGTCTGAAAAAGGGACGAAAATGTCAAATTCTGCCGTGTTAGTTTAGTTTGCTGTCACATTAATCGACCCCGTATTTGTGAATACAAATATCTGAAGTGATAGTTCTGTCACAAAACTGTTGTTGCGTATCATTGCACATTTTAAGTGGGTATATGGAAACACTGGAGTTCCCCTTCGAGGGGAACTCGAACTGCGTCGGTTACGACATTAAAGGCGTTCCCATAGTGTCGTAACCGACGCAGTGTCTCGTTCCCTTATCTCGGGGAACTAAGGTTACATACGTAACCCGAGACGTTCCCCTTCGAGGGGAACTCGAACTGCGTCGGTTACGACACTATGGGAACGCCTTTAGTGTCGTAACCGACGCAGTGTCTCATTCCACTATCTCGGGGAACAAGGGTTACATACGTAACCTGAGACGATTTCTTAGTGGGTATACTGTGTATACCTGCGTATCACGTAGACTACACCACTGCTGAAAATCAATATCATTGCCAGAGAGCTTCTCCTCTCTTCACAGGATTTGGTATTGTGTATACTGTGCAATACTACTGCATCACTGAAGTGCCAACAATAGGACGTTAAATCAAGCCCTCGAGTGTAATATTGCGACAAACGGTTACTAAAAAAATAAGGTTGTAACTAACTGTATTCACATTGTGGGGCAATTTGCTCTCAAAATAAAAAAAGAAGCAATACAGGATTTCAAGTCCTTCCCTGTATAGTCAGCCTGTCAACTTAAGCTAACATCAGCTTTGCAGAGATCATGATTTCCCAAACTGAATAATTACCGCAAATATATCCACCAAACTGCTTTATATATATCCACCAAACTGCTTTATATACATCCACCAAACTGCTTTATATACATCCACCAAACTGCTTTATATATATCCACCAAACTGCTTTATATATATCCACCAAACTGCTTTATATATATCCACCAAACTGCTTTATATATATCCGCCAAACTGCTTTATATATATCCACCAAACTGCTTTGCCAAACACAGAAATGCAGTGGACATGGTGTTGCATTGCTAGCTCTATCTCCTCAGCAATGTGCAGTAAGGTTTGGCTACACCACACATACAGTACATTCATAGATAGGAGAAAAAAACACTGATTTGTTTGGCATTTCTTTAAACCAATCACAATAGTCTTGGGCGTGGCTAAGCTCCGGATGCATGTGGCTCTGCTAAATAGTCCCGGGAAGGAACTTGCTTTGGTGGAACATTTGAAGCCACATACAATATTGAATGTAGTTAAATGTTCACCATATACAGTAATTGAGCTATATAAATTAGTTGGAAACATGGATCAACATCATTTGCTCTTACCAGTGTATCACTGTGTATTTTGTCCATAAAAAATCCCCACCAAAACATCCCAGGTAGAGAGGGAATGCCGCAGACATATTCTTTGAAATTTTTTACAATCATTCCCCCGATTGGATGTAAGGAAAGTTCACTACCAGTCTGGCTCCACACACTCCATATCAATAGTGAGGTATGATTTAGAGCAGCATAAAAAGTGCAGAGTTGATAAACCGGCTGACCTGGAGCAACTTTGTCCTGCGAGGAGAGCAGGTGCACCAGACATTAGGGATCATAATAAGCAATGATGATCGGGTGGAGTCAGGGGACGAGGCTGTAAAACAGCGGGGACAGGAGAAATAAAAGGGAAGATCAATAATAAAGGGCAGGGGAGGGAGGTAGGGTATTCTCACTGACAGCAGTCATTACCATGAAGTGCCAACAGATGCCATGGCTGCCGGCAACATAATCTGGGCAATTTACACCCCTGTCAGGTCTGTGCCGGTTCCAACGAATCCGGAGGTGCAGAACTACCCACCTGACACCTTCTCTGTGCACATGTGGCCAAAATAGCAGTGTAGTACCTACACGTTCATGCACACAGATGAACATGCCCTGCATTAACATACTGCTGTCACACACTGTCATTAAAATATGTATGACACTGTATCATCATCATCCACATGGGAACACAGTGCATGTATATGCGTGCCCACACAATACACACAGTACCCATACCCCTGATAGCACATATCCTCAGCAGGGAATGAAAACAACTCAAGTTCAAGTGTCAAATGGCGTTTTGAAGAAAGACATCAATATTAAAAGGCAAACTTCACTGATTTTGTTTGATTTGCACTTTAACTGCACTAGGAGAGCCACCTTTTAGTTGATTTGTAGACGATTTTGCTAGTTCTACGGTAGTACGTAGGCCCAACGCGTGTCTCTTTAACCCTCGTGTTGTCTTCCCGTCAAAATCAACACTTTTGTTGACGCTTTTTAATCAATGTTTTTAACTTTTTCTTATGTTTTTGTCCCTTTTTTCAACACTTTTGACTTATTAACTCTAATTTTTACAGTTATTTTGGAATTTATGGTCAATAAACCTCATTTATAGGAAATTATACCTAATGTTTGAGTTAGAAAAGCAGAAATTAGGAATTATTTCGACTAGAATTAAAGGAATGGATGTTGATGGATAACCACAGACTGGAATATGTCTCAATACTATTTCAAAACCACTTCAATTTTTTTTTCAAATGCTATAAAATGTAATAAGATGCCCCAAAATTAATGAAAGTAGAGATACTTGCCAAAGAGCGTTGTGTGGAATCAATCATGTTATTTTGGGGAGTTAAAAAGAACATTGATACAGGAAAACGGGCCCGAGGACAACATGAGGACAACATGAGGACAACATGAGGGTTAAAGGAGCACTAAGCGAAGCTGAGCAAAGATTGTTGATATTTTAACTCAATTGCCAAACAAATACAGTACCCCCCCCCCATTCAGAAGCTCCGCCCCCGCCAGATTCGTGGACACTTCCAACACACCCAAGCAGCACTTGGGTGGGCTGCAGACACTTTCCAGATTACCAAGACAGCATTTGACCTGTTGTGTTATTTTATTTGGCCGTCTCTTTCCCAAGATGTCACAAGGTATCACCTGATAAATTATGGCATTTCTTAGGTCTAAAATAGCCGTTATATTTAGCTCATAAATTAAATTTAAAAAGTCTCTCGTCTCCTCGTCCGTCCACTTCCATCTGTCTTTGTTGACACCCGCCACGTGTGCAGACAGAGCGGAAATACTGGGCGGAAATTAACTAAAACTTTTCCTTCTTTGTTTTGTGGCAGGTTACAACCATAAAATGACCTAAAACGTAATCACAATTTATTATTTATTCAGCAAATAACATTTCAATCAGCGTTCATCACATAAGCCGTATATCGATCAAGAGAAATTCCGATGAGACCGAATGTATTTCCTTTGAGTCGATATTCATGAAATTCCATCGAATTTTACTGTTTCCATAAGGCATTTTTCATTCATTCATTCATAGAGGTGTTTTCTCTCTCATTCCAACCCTAATCGATCACAACCAGTTCCTCAACAACCTGCCAGGCAGATGTCACATCAGTGTGCATCGCAGATTCCTGCTCGGTCCTTCGCCTGTTTATCCCGCTGCCCCATTGTCCTCCAGGGGCCTCATCTAACAGCATTAGATTCAATAGAAACCTATAGCTGTCCCTGGACATTGATGTCAATGCATAGCATGCCTGCCAATGTGACAGTTGTGGGACCACTGTGACGGTCCTCTACAGCCAGTCTCGCTGGGTTGTGTGTGTAAGGCTGCGTCTGCACATAGGGAAATCAGGCCGAATCAGGGCGAGCACGTCGACACCACGGACAGAGACTCAAACAGCCCACAGCAGTAGTCAGGAGTTCTGCTGATTTATTATTCAAATCAATTCAATTTTATTTATAGTATCAACTCATAACAAGAGTTATCTCGAGACACTTGACACATAGAGTAGGTCTAGACCACACTCCAGAATTTACAAGGAACCAACAGTTCTAGTAGTTTCCTCCAGAGCAGAGCTGCTGTGGATTACCCATAATTCACTAAATTTAACCCTGCGGCGCATTGAGAGGGTGACACCAGCAGATGGCGCTGTTCCCATTTATGCAGGAATTTAACTAAATCTATTTACAACCCCACAGACTGTGGGAGGTGCTGCGGGAGTATGGGGTGAGGGGGTCCCTTCTCAGGGCCATCCAATCTCTGTATGACCAAAGCGAGAGCTGTGTCCGGGTTCTCGGCAGTAAGTCGGACTCGTTCCAGGTGAGGGTTGGCCTCCGCCAGGGCTGCGCCTTGTCACCAATCCTGTTTGTAATATTTATGGACAGGATATCGAGGCGTAGTCGGGGCGGGGAGGGGTTGCAGGTGGGCTCAGGATCTCATCGCTGCTTTTTGCAGATGATGTGGTCCTGATGGCGTCATCGGTCTGTGACCTTCAGCACTCACTGGATCGGTTCGCAGCCGAGTGTGAAGCGGCTGGGATGAGGATCAGCACCTCTAAATCTGAGGCCATGGTTCTCAGCAGGAAACCGATGGAGTGCTTTCTTCAGGTGGGGAGTGAGTCCTTACCCCGAGTGAAGGAGTTTAAGTACCTTGGCGTCTTGTTCGCGAGAGAGGGGACCATGGAGCGTGAGATTGGTCGGAGAATCGGAGCAGCCGGTGCGGTATTACATTCTGTTTATTGCACTGTTGTGACGAAAAGAGAGCTGAGCCAGAAGGCAAAAAAGAACGAGATCCAGGGTACAAGCGGCCCAAATGGGTTTCCTCAGGAGGGGGGCTGGCGTCTCCCTTAGAGATCGGGTGAGAAGCTCAGTCATCCCAGAGGAGCTCGGAGTGGAGCCGCTGACCCTTTGCGTCGAAAGGAGCCAGTTGAGGTGGTTCGGGATCTGGTAAGGATGCCTCCTGGGGGGGTCCCTAGGGAGGTGGTCCTGGCACGTCCAGCTGGGAGGAGGCCTCGAGGAAGACCCAGGACTAGGTGGAGAGATTATATCTCCAACTTGGCCTAGGAACGCCTCGGGATCCCCCAGTTGGAGCTGGTTGATGTGGCTCGGGAAAGGGAAGTTTGGGGTCCCCTACTGGAGCTGCTGCCCCCGCGACCCGATACCGGATAAGCGGATGAAGATGGATGGATGGATCGATGGATATTTACAACCCGTTACACCAAATGCATCCAGCCACTCTGACCTCCTCCTTCTCCTTCTTCTCTCTCCCTATTCACACTTTCATCTGTCCCCAAGGGCCATCAATAATGCAACGTGGAGCTCCTTGAGCAGTGTATGCACACACATACACACACAGAGACATACACAAACACACACACACACTCAAAGTGCATGAAGACAGCCCCACGTCTTGAAAATATATACATACACATGGACGGTTCAGTTCCCTCTGTGTCCACTGTGTGATTTATAGATGGCCACTGTAAGGGCCTCCTCCAGTGGAGGCTATTATCATGCAGGCAGACGTCAAAAAGGAAGGTGGGAGGTCGAGGGGGGAGGCCCTGGTGACAGCAGGATCCCCCCTCAGGCTGTCACGTCCTTTCACGAGGGGCTCCAACAACAAACAGCGCCTCCTCGCCGTTGTGCCACCGCGGTTGTCATTCAGTCAGCGGCGTTTAAAGAAAAGAGCAAGGGACCTCTTTACGACATGTGGACAGGAGAGAGGACAAAAAAGCATGTGGAGACGTGCACCGAGGCTACGTCCAACAGAACTGGTCGCATCATTAGATTTACAAGATTAAAAGTCTCAACTCACCCAACCAGAAATGTTAAAAGAAAGGATAGGATTTGTGGATCTTCATGTTGGAAGACATGCAAAAAAAGTTTGTCATGATCAGTGATGAACTTGATATTATACTGCAAAACATAATTTGACAAAACAGTCTCAACTCACCTGGGGACTCCAAACTTCCCCGAAGTTTGGGGTCCCCTGGTGGAGCTGCTGCCCCCGCGACCCGATACCAGATAAGCGGACAAAGAAGGATGGATGGATCTCAACTCAAGGTCCACTTATTCGCATTGAATAAACAGACGCCATTTGTCTGATAAATTGTCTGATACGATTTGGGTAGAGCAGCTTTGAGCGGGAAAGCCTGTCATGGTTACAGTTGTAGTTTTTCCTGTATTATTGTGTTCATCCATTCCCTGTTTCCTTGTTTCTTTACTGTCTCACGTGTTCCTGTATTCTGTTTTACCATGATCCATCCATGTGAATCTTTCATGCTTCAGTTTGTTTATTTTGTAGTCTCCTGTGTCATGTCCATAGACAGTAAAAGAAATGGACAAACAGATCCCGTTGCTCTGGACGGAGACCAGTGAAAGATATTAGATGCTCTTTTCCGGTGATGGCTGAGCGTTACTGCGCAGCTTCCAACTAAGCTTGTAGAAGTAGATGTGACGTGAGCAACCTGTCTGAAAGTTGTAAGTCTTCTGGTAGCTGTGCAAGAGAAATCTCAATCATTCCCAATCAGCAGAGACGGAGAGCATAGGTATGTAAGGAGATAACATAGACACAGGCTAATTACTGCTAACTCCCATGCTAGTTAACATTAGTAATTAAACCTAAACAGCTGATGTAACTCCAAACTGTCTGCGAGCTTATCATACCTTACCTTGTGTTTTTGCCATTTCTAGTGTAAGAGCCAATTAGTGCCCTTAGTATGAATAGGAACCAGTCTTTGGTTCCTCAGGTGCAACCTGGAAGCACATATGTTTTTTGACCACCCACGGCGACACCACACAAGCATTAACTTATGCCTCATGGAAATAAACAGAACCAATGGTGTTAATTGCAAAAAATAACTTGGACTTTCATTGATCAAAAAAGGTAAAAAGTGAGTCAATTACTCTACCCGTGGAAAGACACCTCAGGGGCTTGAAGCTCGGGCTTAACCTCCACATCTATAGGTTTTTATGTTTTTTGGGGGGATTTTGCATTGGATTCATTTGCCTGCCTGTCTACCAGCCACAGGCCATCTTCTGTGAAATCTTCCAATTCTGCCCGCTGCCTGCTATCCCCTTTACCTGACAAAGCCAACACACTTGAATCATAGCGTCTGGTCCCTCTCTACGACGACAGGGTGTTTATGGTTTCAGACATGGTCAGACAACACGTTGGACGAACCACTTTGTTCCAAGCATAGCCTTCAGTCTTTGGTACTGATTAGTGATTAAAAAAAACAAACTGGGCTGAAATCATTGAGCGAATCTCTGAATCCCTACAAGCTTCAGAACCGCTGCCCTCCGATCTCCCTGGGAGGATTCTGTCAGGAGAAATAAAGCCCCTCCTTATCATCATCATCATCATCATCATCATCAGGGGTTACTTAAGAAGGTACGGTAGGACTTACACAAGGTTACTCTGGAAATGTCATTGGGTACTAATTGTAATTTCCCCACTAGGGATCAATAAACAGTACAAATGAAATGAAAGTAAATACTGACTACAAGTCACCCTATGTACAATGTAATAGAAGCAATTTTAAAATTCATCTGGAGAATCAAAAGCATCAGAATAGCATCAAACATGCAAAGCAGCAAAATAAACATTATTCTACATATAGCTAAGCTTTTTACAGAAAATATTCACATACAACCCAAATGTGATCATGAAGATTTATAGGGAACTTATGTGATTACAACTCCCCCCCAACCCCCCTCTACCAGTAAATGCCCCATTACTGATCATTATCACATCCAACAGAAACGGAGAAGACCCAACACAGAACGTTCTGTTTATTTCAATATCAAAATATTTAATACCACAGTCATCCAAAGTAAGTCCATCATGGAGAATGGAGTCAATGAGAGGAAGATCCTTCCCCGAATCCCTCAATGCCAGCTGAACTGATTAAGTCTGAACATCTTGTACTGTATGTGAGCAAAGTGTGTGTGTGCGTGCTGTGCATTCACAACTGACTGCTTCAGTAAAGAGTTGCTTCAGTAAAGAGTTAAAATGCTTGCAGCGTAAAGGAGAGAAAAAGAAAGACAATGAGCAGCCAGCAAGAAAACCAATGGAGCAAGGGGAGAAAGGGAAGAAAAAGGGGGGGGAGTAAAAGGAGAGCGTCAAAGTCAAACAAATTGGCAGAGGGATCAATGTGGAGACTCCGCCTGGCACATCCAAGGGAGCGCCAGACTCAAAGCTCTTCAAGCCCACAGTTCAAAGTGGTGAAGAGTACATTAGAATTTCTAATTCTGATGGCATTGACAGGCCTACGGCTACAGTACAGGCAGAGGACGGGCTGAGAGGAAACTAGGCCACTGCTGAGAGAGAGAGAGAGAGAGAGAGAGAGAGAGATTACTGTATACTGTTCTTTTTTATTCCCTGATTATTTAAAAGTCTATACACTATCATCTCCAGTCATGAGTCCAAAAATCTTCAAGCTTACTCTGGAGGAGATACTCTATTTCCATTATTTTACATCATTCATTCATCTATCCATTCATCATCCACCAGCCATTCCTCCATCCATCCATTCCTCCACCCATCCATTCCTCCACCCATCCATCCATTCCTCCATCCATCCACCCATTCCTCCATCCACCCATCCATTCCTCCATCCATCTATTCCTCCATCCACCCACCCACCCATTCCTCCATCTGTCCATCCATTCCTCCATCCATCCACCCATCCATCCATTCCTGCATCCATCCACCCATCCACCCATCCACCCATCCATCCATCCATTCTCCTATCCATCCATCCCTCCCTTCCTCATCCATCCTTCCTCCATCCATCCATTCAGCCATTAAGGGTGTAACGATACATTGATCGGGATCGATATATCAATTTAGTCCTCAGCGATTTAATATTATTGAAACAAAGTTAAAATATTGATACATAGTTATATATAAGATAAACTTTTATTTTGAAATGACCACTTTATATTTATTCTTTCTATCAAAAAAAGTAGTTCACTTTTAATTTAAATGTCAGGAAGAGATCAGTAATGAAAATTACTGTCAAATCATATTTTAGTTGCTTTTTGTAAATATATATATAAATGTAACTGTATTAAATGGGCTTATGGTATCGTCTCGTATTAGTTGCAAAAGGAAACACCACATACAATATTAAATGAGGTTAACTGTTCAGTAACGTGAGCGATTTAAATTAACTGGATTCAAGGTTACATTGAATTTGCTCTTACAGGTGTATTGCAGTGTGTATTTTGTCCATAGCAAATCCCCGCAAATAGGTCCCAAAACATCCCAGTTAGAGAGGAAATGCCATAAACATATTCTTTGTACATTCTTAACAATCATCCCCAGAAAGAACCAAGCAGGCCTGGCTTGTTGCACAGTCAAAATTTCTTATTTAAACATTTTCTAGCGTGTAATGTTGCTCAAAGGTCAAATTTTTGTCATTTTTTGACCCAGGAGGACACCACAAGGGTTGAAGAAATGCCAATAAACCAGAGCACATTTTCATCCAGGAATTTAGAGAATTCCCATCCTGATTTAGAGTAGACAAGATCCAGAAGCAAATATTTAGGGCATCTCTTTGTAACTTACATGGTAAGCAGTGTAGTTATTTACGCAGGTAGTGTATGGAACATAAAAACAATCTATAGATAAAGAAGCATGGTTACCACATGATTGAAAAAAACCCACAAAAAAAACTATGTTTTAATGCCTTTACAACATCAGACTCATGTATAAGCTTTTGATTGTGGAAGGGAGTGAATGTGTTTGCTGGTGGCGGGATGTGATGGTGGGGGGGGGGGGGGGGAGGGGTGAGGATAGGGAAGCAGGAAATCTGTGAGATTTACAGCTTAATCTTTTTAGGCATTCCCTGTCGGCCGAGCGTCAGACTGTGGCTGAGGAGTGCGTGCTAGCTTAGCGCAGCTGTCAGGAGCCGCCTGCCACCAAATCAATACTGGGCTTTTTTTCCCTTACCGCCTCCTCTTCTACCTCTCTGCGTCTCTCTCATGCCTCCTCAGCCTCAGCTTCTCCTGCAGGCACTAAATCAATGAGTCCTGAAGCTGATTAGCAGGTTCAAGTGCAGGTCGTTTCACACAGCCAGAGGACTACTTTTTTTCTTCTTCCAGTGAACATACTCATACTGCGAGCACAAGAATGTTGATGATGTCTGGAGGTTGTAGGAAACCGGGGTACTTTCCTGCTTTGCCCGTTTGTCTTTATAATGTACATTGTTGAATTGTTGTTATCTTTACAATTACATTTGAAAGAAACAACACAGCAAAATGTTAACAATATTAAAAACTGCTTTGCCTGGTTGTCAATTCAGCATGATGTACTGGAGGTCAGAGTTTCCTTTCATTTTATTTAGTTATTTATTTAACTAACTTATTTAATCCTACCCTTTAATACATTTCATCTTATTTAATGTCTCGTCTGCAAGACTAAAGCGATGATAGTGGACTTTGGGAAGAAGCAGAAAAGGAACTAGTCCGCCCTTTATCAACGGGTCCTCGTAAACCTAACTGTCACTTTCTTCTTTTCCTAAACCCAACTGTCCCGTTCTTCTTTTCCTAAACCCAACTGTCCCGTCTTCTTTTCCTAAACCCAACTGTCCCGTTCTTCTTTTCCTAAACCCAACTGTCCCGTTCTTCTTTTCCTAAACCCAACTGTCCCGTCTTCTTTTCCAAAACCCAACTGTCCCGTTCTTCTTTTCCTAAACCTAACTGTCCCATTCTTCTTTTCCTAACCCCAACTGTTGCTTTCTTCTTTTCCTAAACCTAACTGTCACTCTCTTCTTTTCCTAAACACAACTGTCCCGTTCTTCTTTTCCTAAACCCTACTGTCCCGTTCTTCTTTTCCTAAACCCAACTGTCGCTTTCTTCTTTTCCTAAACCCAACTGTCCCTTTCTTCTTTACCTAAACTTGTCACTTTCTTCTTTTCCTAAAACTAACTGTCACTTTCTTCTTTTCCTAAACCTAACTGTCCCGTTCTTCTTTTCCTAAACCCAACATCCCGTTCTTCTTTTCGTAACCTCAACTGTTGCTTTCTTCTTTTCCTAAACCTGTCACTCTCTTCTTTTCCTAAAACTAACTGTCACTTTCTTCTTTTCCTAAACCTGTCACTTTCTTCTTTTTTTAAACCTGTCACATTCTTCTTTTCCTAAACCTAACTGTCCCGTTCTTCTTTTCCTAAACCCAACTGTCCCGTTCTTCTTTTCCTAAACCCAACTGTCCCGTTCTTGTTTTCCTAAACCCAACTGTCCCGTTCTTCTTTTCCTAAACCCAACTGTCCCGTTCTTCTTTTCCTAAACCCTACTGTCACTTTCTTCTTTTCCTAAACCCAACTGTTGCTTTCTTCTTTTCCTAAACCCTACTGTCCCGTTCTTCTTTTCCTAAACCCAACTGTCCCATTCTTCTTTTCCTAAACCTAACTGTCACTTTCTTCTTTTCCTAAACCTAACTGTCACTTTCTTCTTTTCCTAAACCTAACTGTCACTTTCTTCTTTTCCTAAACCTAACTGTCCCGTTGTTGTCACAGTAAGGTACCTTTCATAAGGCCACCCACAATCTTTTCCTTAACCTAACTGCCCGAAAAGAGACAATAGTCCCGACCCAGCGTGTTCAGATAAAGCACATTTAGATCTGACGGTAAATAAGATTTCTAGTGTCATTAACAACGCCAAAGGCACCTAACCAAGTGTCTGTATTTCACCCGATGGAAGAGAGAATGTGTTGGATATTTGTGACTAAAAGCATCAATGTCAATATTGTAGGATTGACTTTCTGTGATTTTACAAAATACTTTCACAATGAGATTTTAGATTAATAATCACCAATAATGTGGATAAAATGACTAAGTGGGTAAAGGCAAATAATAAATCAGCTAGTAAGTCTGGTATGTTTAGAAAATGACATCATTTTACTATAATGCAGCCTTTAAAACCAGGAGAAGACAATACTTACCATATCACAACATTACGAAATCAAAAATCTTAAAGGATATCTAGTCTCATATCACAAAATTTATATATTGCCCAGCCCTAATGTAAAATAGCCTACAGGTTAATTCTGGCATATTTGTACTTTTATGGAATTAATAGTGTGTATTGTCCCTGATAAATAAAACCTTAAATAAATAAAATAGATAAATAAACTAATATGCAACAGCTTTTTCCTCATTTAATGTGTCTAATTGTTCAGCAAACCTGTTAACCAGGTCTAATATTGAAGGCAGCATGGCGCCTGTGAGTCTGACTGGATGCATACTGAGAGGGCGGTTGTGTGTAACTGCACTTCTTCTCCCTACAGTAAGTCTTCATTGAATTTACCACGAGTCAAACCCTGCTGAGTATCAGGCCAATAGAAATCCAACAGCACCACCAAGTGGACAAAAAGCTGCATATCAAGCCATATATTACAAGCTGATGTGTAAACAGCATGAAGAGTAAATCAGAGTCTATATTGACTGTGGGACAGCAATCTTCAACAGTTGGTCCAGGGGCCTCTACGGGGTCCTCAGAGTCAATTCGGGGGGGCTCCAAAGTATTGTTAATTTTAAAATCAAAATCTATTAATCCAACATATTATTAGCAAATATAAATCCCAACTGAGGATAGGCTTACTGGCCTATGGGTAAGGTAGTCATCCACAGATACAGTTCACACTGACGATTCACTATGACACATGTATGTTTCACTATGTCACTATGTATGTTTTAAAATTAAAACATGATTTATAAAATCATGGCTGCAATTCTAAGACTATTCTAGCTTACCCTTAGTATTCTATGCAAAAAACAGGTATGTATAAATGATTTAAAACACCCTACAAGTTATTGTAAGTCCAGTTCAATATGCAACTTTATTTTCTGCAATATATGTAGTAGGGGTCCCTGCTCGGTCTCTCTCTCTCTCTCTCTCTCTCTCTCTCTGTTACAGCTACTGCGTAGTTTCTGTCTCCCCCATGAGGAGTTTTAAGTAACGACAACTACACTGTTGGTGTGTCCACATGATACAAGCCTTAAGGAGGAGGAAACGAAGGATTAAAAAAACTCTTCCTAAGAGGTCATTATCTTCACTCATGCTTCTGCGTGGGAAAGTCACCGGACAACACAATCTTCTGAACTGAGAAATACAGAGAGAGTTGTGTGGAGCCGATAGTCTTAATTAGCTTTGTAGCAACTCATTTGACAATGGGTTGAATGTAACAGATGTTCATTAATATCAAAAAGCTACGCACTAAGGCTTTCAGGGGTCCGGCTGTAGGGAAACTATGCTAATCATGAACTCTTTATGCAGCAACAAGTGATTTACTGTGTTCAAAATGTAAGCCTGTAATAAATTAGATTTACTCCAAAGCCTTGCTTTTGCTTCAGAATTCAATCTTCTTCATACTTACATGCATCTTATCACTGGACAATGCAGAGGAAGGAAACATCTGACAGATCAACAGGAAGTCACACTTCTTTAAATGAAGAAAAGAACTATAACAGCTGTTGAACCTGTGTCCTGAAGCTACTGCTTGGTCAAGCTGTAGCAACAAAACAGCTGAGCTGCACGACAGACGTGCGATATGACAAAAATATCTTACTTTCACACTTTAATGTGCCTTGTAGAAGTAATGCTTAATGTATCCAAAATGCTGTAGAGCCGCACCACTTTGAATTGTACAGAGAGGTTTATGCCTCGACGCAGAGGTCCAGGGTTCAAATCTGACATGTGACGATTTCCTACATGTCTTCCCCCTCTCTCGCCCCTTGTCACCTAACTGTCCTGCAGAAAAGCCCAAAAAATGATCTTAACAAAACAAAGAATGGTGACATTATGGTTGATGTGAAACTATCTTTTGAGTATCTAACACATACCTGTAGGCCAAGGTTATTATTATTATTATTATATCCACCACCTTCAACTTTCAGGATTGGTCCGTTGCCAACAGAACCGATGCCCCATTGGAAGCGATGCCCCATTGGAAGCGATGCCCCATTGGAAGCGATGCCCCATTGGAACCGGTGCCCCATTGGAACCGGTGCCCCATTGGAAGCGGTGCCCCATTGGAAGCGGTTCCCCATTGGAAGCGGTTCCCCATTGGAAGCGGTGCCCCATTGGAAGCGGTGCCCCATTGGAAGCGGTGCCCCATTGGAAGCGGTGCCCCATTGGAACCGATGCCCCATTGGAAGCGGTGCCTCATTGGAACCGATGCCCCATTGGAAGCGATGCCCCATTGGAACCGATGCCCCATTGGAACCGGTGCCGCATTGGAACCGGTGCCCCATTGGAACCGGTGCCCCATTGGAACCGGTGCCCCATTGGAACCGGTGCCCCATTGGAAGCGGTGCCCCATTGGAAGCGGTGCCCCATTGGAAGCGGTTCCCCATTGGAAGCGGTTCCCCATTGGAAGCGGTGCCCCATTGGAACCGGTGCCCCATTGGAAGCGGTGCCCCATTGGAAGCGGTTCCCCATTGGAAGCGGTTCCCCATTGGAAGCGGTGCCCCATTGGAAGCGATGCCCCATTGGAAGCGGTGCCCCATTGGAAGCGGTGCCTCATTGGAAGCGGTGCCTCATTGGAAGCGGTGCCTCATTGGAACCGATACCCCATTGGAACCGGTGCCCCATTGGAACCGATGCCCCATTGGAAGCGATGCCCCATTGGAACCGGTGCCCCATTGGAACCGGTGCCCCATTGGAACCGGTGCCCCATTGGAACTGGTCCCCCATTGGCACCGCGTTTCGGTACCCAACCCTACTCCACACACAGTCTCAAGGCCTGGCTTTTGAAAGGTCTGACGTGAACATTTTTATTAAATGCTCATTTTTATTATTTTTGTTGTTATTACTGGCTAACCCGCTGCTAACTTTTATTTTTAAGATTTAATCATCGGTTAATCACCATGTTTGGCGTATTTTATTCTGCTGGCTTTTATCAAATAATTGTTAACATTTTATTGTCTTATTTTGGTAATAATGTCTTATTGTTCATATTTTGTTTGGTTTCTTTTTTGCATTTTATATGTGCGGCCTTAACCCTCATGTTGTCCTCATGTTGTCCTCGGGTCAAATTGACCCGTTTTCCTATATCAATGTTCTTTTTAATTCCCCAAAATAACATGATTGATTCCACACAACACTCTTTGGCAAGTACAAATCTCTACTTTCATTAATTTGGGGGCGTCTTATTCAATTTTATAGCATTTGGAGAAAAAAAGTGTTTTTGAAATAGTATTGAGTAAAAGTTGACATATTCCAGTCTGTGATTATCCATCAACATACATACCTTTAATTTAATTTTATTTTATTTTAGGTATAATTTCCTAAAAATTAGGTTTATTGACCAACTGTAAAACTAAAGTGAAACAAAAAAAAGCGTTGATTTTTAATTTTGGCGGGAAGACAACACAAGGGTTAAATGTGCTCTGTAAAGCACAAAGTCATTATTAATATAAATTATTGATCTAATAACAGTATCAGTAATACTTGTTTGATGTCTTTTGTATGGTTTTGTCTCCTGTTACATGTTGAGATTATGTTTTGGGCTGCTAAGATGTGGTCAAAAACACACTTCCACCAAGAAAAATGGAATTGCATTGTATACTTTGAAACCAGAGAGCATTTGGGATATTGGGGGATTTTATTATAGGAAAACGGTTATACCACTTTTGTAGTTCAACAAGAAATATACTCGTGTTAGTAGGGAGGTGGGATGTGGATATGTGATAACATTGTAAACAATTCAAAATGATTAGTATTTGCAGTTGGAAGCTCTTAGTCCCTAGGTTTGTTGCGTAATACACTGCAGCTACTAGATGTGTCCAATGGGGTCAAAGAGCTTTTCTGGGAAAGTACAATAACACACTGAACGACCACACAACACACTGTTACTACGGAGATACAGAAAGCTAGTGTGTCTGGCGGAACAGGGCAGGCGCTGACACTACCTTATCAAATAGCTAACATGTAAACTTCTCCTTTAGGCTTTGTTTTTGCCCGAGCCATCTTGCTCTGCACGCTCCCCTTTGTTGCAAAATCGCCGGTTTAGCTCCGATGTCAACACCGAGCAGCATGACTTCTGTGAAGGAAAAAGAAGAAATGATAAAGAAACCAGTCGAGAGCCTTGCTATTAGCTCTATGAGGCTGTACTTTGCCAAAGTAGTACTTTGAGCTAAATGCTAACGTCAGCTGGCAGTAAAATAACCTTTGTATGGTATTCAAGTCAAATTGACCCATTTCAAATTATTACAAGAAGAAAAATGGTATACATAAGTACATACATTTTGTCTACCTGAAAATCAACGGCCTTACCTTATTTTCTGTGATAAACATGTATTCCTCACTCAATTCAGAAAATAATTCTTAATATGAACACTTATGTTGTTTCCATAGTGGATTTTTAACATGAATTATAACCCTATGACAAAAAAACTAACCCCACTTCCATGTTTAATTGTGTGCTAGTAGAGACTGATTGCATTCCTTAAACATATATGTTATCTCAGCTGGTGGAAATTGAGATAAACACAATATTTGTTAAAGATTTTATTTCAGAATTGTTTTTAAAATCCCAAATAAGTCACGGGTCAATTTGACCCGAGGGACACGAGAAGGTCCCGAAGGTGAAGACAACACAAGGGTTAAGCAAACTACACGTTACTGTATTGTGTCAGTTAACTTCATTTAACCCTTGTGTTGTCTTCCCATCAAAAGAAGAAGAAAAGAAGAAAATCAACACTTTTGTTGAGGCTTTCAAATTTTAACTTTTTCTCACTTTTTTTGTCCCTTTTTTCATCACTTTTGTCACTTTTTTTCAATGTTTGTCACTTTTTTTGACGTTTAACACTACGTAACCCTAACTTATTAACTTTAGTTTTACAGTTATTTTTTTAATTTATGGTCAATAAACTTAATTTTCAGGAAATTATACCTAATGTTTGAGTTAAAAAAGCAGAAATTAGGAATGATTTAGACTAAAATTAAAGGAATGGATGTTGATGATAATCACAGACTGGAATATGTCAACTTTTACTCAATACTATTTCAAAAACACTTCCATTTGTTTTACAATGCTATAAAATTGAATAAGACGCCCCAAAATTAATGAAAGTAGAGATGTGTACTTGCCAAAGAGCGTTGTGTGGAATCAATCGTGTTATTTTGGGGAATTAAAAAGAACATTGATATAGGACAACGGGTCAATTTGACCCGAGGACAACTTGAGGACAACATGAGGGTTAATATATACACTGTCGCCGCGTCTGGAGCTTTAGTACCGCCCCAAGACGATTGGGATTGGTTTTAAAAAATGCAAACTACCCCATAGCAGTTTTATTATGTGTGGTGTAGCCTTACTACACAGTACTGTGGAGATAGGTTATGGGACGAGGGATTCACCAAAGTCTGAAGCATTCATCCTAGTTTCTCCAGAATCCATCTAATACTTGTTCCTATATATTAAAGGAAGTTTTTCCTTGCCTCTGTTGCCTAGTGCTTGCCCTAGGTGGGAATTGTCAGGTTTCTGTAAATAACATCACAGAGTACGGTCTAGACCTGCTCTTTTATGAAAAGCACAATGAGATAACTGTTGTTGTGATTTGGCGCGATATAAATAGAAATCAATTGAATTGAATATTAAAGTAAATAACATAAATTATAGACTGTTTGGCTCACCAAAGTCACAATGTGATAATCTACCCTACCTTGCTATCCTTAGCTTGGTTGTGGGCCCTGAATACAAGCTCCAACAGGGCCAGCAGCAGCCCCACACCTAGTCCCAGGCCCAGGAGGAAGAAGAGGCCCAGCAGGTCATGGGGGTGCAGGGCATCGGAGGTTTGGGCCCTGTCAGCACCCAGGCAGCTGCTGGCCCACCACTTGTCCCTCAGATACGTCAGCTCGCCGGACTCACTGAGCTGGAGAATGGCAGTGGAGAGGTTTTTGACCAACGGGGAACCTGGTAGAGCAAAGAGAGGTGTAATAGAAGAAATAGGCTGATGAACATAGTAACTAGTCATTAATCTGCTGCTGGAACATCTCCCAATGTTTTGTTTTCAGCCTTTCCATCACATGTCTGAACATGGCTGCAGGAATTTGCTTCCATATTAGCTATGTACAAGAGCATTAGTGATGTCCAAATAGGACTGGGCACCGATTTCAATACTTCTTAGGCAGTGACCGAATTACCTCTAAAGTTTCGAAAGAAATGGCTCATCATTCAATATCCAAATTCATTACCCAAGGAGTAAATCTCATCATTGTTAGGGAGACAATAAGCATGGAGCATGCTTCTACCAAGATCTTATAATGTCTGGGATTGGTGGTCTAACGTTACACGTCGTAGAGACACGCAGGAAAAACGGCTCACGTAGAGCTGGAAAATAAATCTAAAGATTTGTGCTGTAATGTGTAATGTTGTAAAAGGTTTTATTAAATTGGTATCAAAAGAAGTATCTTTTAGGAACCGGTATAGAAGTCACAGTATTGGTATCGGTATAGATATGGAATATTTACCCAGCCCTAGGTCCAACACTGATGTTGGTGGATAAGATCCAGTTCATTGGAAAGTTCTTGGATGGGATGGAGGTTTTGCAAACCAATCTGGGTAAATAACGTCTTTACGGGGCTTGCTTTGCGCATATGAGCACTGTCATGCTAAAAGAGGAAAAGTGACTCATATGGTCACTTCTGGCTCCAAAATACCAAGATGGCGACGGTCAAAAGGCAAGCTCCTAGATTCAAAATGGCAGACCACAAAACAATGGGTGACATCACTGATTTAGACATCCATTTTTTTTTTTACAGTCCATGGATGGAATGTATAAATGGGGGTAATGGAGCACACTTCTAGACAGTCAATCATCGAAGGCATTCAAAGCATTGCAAACACAAAAAGTGAAAAAAAGAGAGCTTGGGAGAGAAGTGTTAACCCTGTTTTGAGAGCCCAGATGACTCACCCAGAGGTGCTGCGATGGCGTAGGCTCTCATGGCGATGACTTCCTGTGAACGGTACAATCTACAGTAGCGAGCCACTACCAAGTCCAAGGACACCGCTTCCCCAATGTAGGCGAAGTTTCCCTCCTGGGCGCGGCGAATACCCTCCGCACCGTTGGTCACGTAGCTCTTCTTACGCTCCATGTTTTCGTAGATACGCCGGTAGGTGGGGTTGTTGGAATTCTGGGAAATAAAAACAACCCGCAATAAAACATGTTGTTTTCCATTCAGTTACGTATGTCGACGTATCTCAGGCGTAATCAATCAGCTGTGATGTCTGAATGCCTTAAAGGAGGGATCTTCAACAGGGTCAGAGTCAATGTAATGATTGTTAAATTATTGTCCATTTTCATCAAAAATTATAACAAGTCTTAACACAAATCCAACATATTAGCAAAAATAAATCCCCAATTCTTATTGCCCTATATATTAGGTAGTCACTAGGGCCATCCATAGATACAGATTAATCCTAAGGATTCACTGTGCCACATAATATAATATATATAAAACCACAGCAACAATAAGTAGGCTATTTTAATGGTTTAGTTTTCAATGCAACAAAAAAGGTATTTAAAAAGGCTTTAGGCCTTCCACACTTTCGTCTCGTATTGTTGGCCCAGTTTAAAAATGCAACTTTATTTTATACAATATAGTTTATTTATGTATATCATTTTTTTTTACTTTCTTATTCTTTTCTCCATCATATCTGTTTTGTTTTTTTCTACATAAATGTATTGATGTGTAAATTAGATTTGTCTTTTGTTACATATTAAACTGTAGTCTTACTCTATATGTAAAAGGGACCTTTTATAAGCCCCTTGAGGTTTCCTGTCTTCCTTCTACATGTTTTTTTCTGATGGATTGGTAATCATGTACAAATTATTTTGATTTGCAAAATAAAGAAAAAAAAAAGCAATCATGTAGGTCTCTCTTTCAGTTATGGGGTCCTTGGCTTAAAACGTGTCAAAACCACCTGCCTTAAAGAACAGCATGGTGGATCCACCCGCGAGTGTGCCGTAATCTATCACATCCTGGTTAGCGAGGTCTTCAAAAGTCTTGATGGAGACATGTTTGTTGGTGTGCATCACAGAGTTCAAGTTGCCCAAGTAGCTGGCCAAAAGCAGTACAGCAAACAGCCACCAGACGGCGCTGACTAGGCGTCCAGACGGGGCTCTAGGGTGAGGACCAGCACCTGGGAGCACACAGACAGCAGCACGATATTAATATTCATTACATAAATCCATGCGCCATTCAAAACAATGCGGACAGGGTTCACTGATGATGATCATAACATTGAATTGTGTATGATGTTATCAAGGTATATAGTATTGCATTATTATGTGATTGTACTGCAAGGTATACAGACTACTTTTCTCTTCATTGTTCAGGTGCATTGAAACGTTAAATGAAAATAACTGGATGGGGCCCTTGGAGTCCCCCAGTCTGGAGACTGGCTAGGCCACTCCAGAACCTTGATCTGCTTCTTACAGAGCCACTCCTTGGTTCTCCTGGCTGTGTGCTTCGGGTCATTGTCATGTTGGAAGACCCAGCCTCGACCCATCTTCAATGCTCTAACTGAGGGAAGGAGGTTGTTCCCCAAAATCTTGCAATACATGGCCCCAGTCATCCTCTCCTTAATACAGTGCAGTCGCCCTGTCCCATGTGCAGAAAAACACCCCCAAAGCATGATGCTACCACCCCCATGCTTCACAGTAGGGATGGTGTTCTTGGGATGGTACTCATCATTCTTCTTCCTCCAAACACGGTTAGTGGAATTATGACCAAAAAGTTCTATTTTGGTCTCATCTGACCACATGACTTTGTCCCATGACTCCTCTGGATCATCCAGATGGTCATTGGCAAACGGGCCTTGACATGTGCTGGTTTAAGCAGGGGAACCTTCCGTGCCATGCATGACTTCAAACCATGACGTCTTAGTGTATTACCAACAGTAACCTTGGAAACGGTGGTCCAACTCTTTTCAGGTCATTGACCAGCTCCTCCCGTGTAGTTCTGGGCTGATTTCTCACCTTTCTTAGGATCATTGAGACCCCACGAGGTGAGATCTTGCATGGAGCCCCAGTCCGAGGGAGATTGACAGTCATGTTTAGCTTCTTCCATTTTCTAATGATTGCTCCAACAGTGGACCTTTTTTCACCAAGCTGCTTGGCAATGTCCCCGTAGCCCTTTCCAGCCTTGTGGAGGTGTACAATTTTGTCTCTAGTGTCTTTGGACAGCTCTTTGGTCTTGGCCATGTTAGTAGTTAGATTTTCACTGATTGTATGGGGTGGACAGGTGTCTTTATGCAGCTAACGACGTCAAACAGGTGCATCTAATTTAGGATAATAAAAGGACATTTTGAAGGCAGACTAACAGGTCTTTGAGGGTCAGAATTGTAGCTGATAGACAGGTGTTCAAATACTTATTTGCAGCAGTTTCATACAAATAAATAGTAAAAAAATCATACATTGTGATTTCTGGATTTTTTTTGTGGATTATGTCTCTCACAGTGGACATGCACTTACGATGACAATTTCAGACCCCTCCATGATTTCTAAGTGGGAGAACTTGCAAAATAGCAGCGTGTTCAAATACTTATTTTCCTCACTGTATATACAGTATATATATATATATATATATATATATATATATATATATATATATATATATATATATATATATATGTGACGATGCAGATGTGGAAAGTACAGATGTGGAACACCCAGAAATGCTGACCAATTCGTTATAGGGGGTCTTAAAGAGGTGTCTTAAAGAAACAAGCACCAAAATGGAACGTTTCAGACACCGGGTGAATCCAGGTATATTCAGATTGACAGTACGGGAAAAATAATGTGTTTTTTTTGGACAATAAAACAGCGACAGCGAGAAAGCATAAAGAAAGAGAGCCAGCAGCCGTTTGTGTGTGTGTTTCTGTGCCCGTGGTTGAGTGAAGCTGACTGCTGCCGTACCTTGCAGGGTGAGAGCTCCGGTGATGTACCAGAAGCTGTGCAGCAACGTGAAGCTGTGCTCCTCCGTGTCTGGCTCGGCCCATTCAGTGGGACTGATCCTGCAGAAAAACAAAAGGCCTCAGAACCAAAGATGCACATGTCTGTTTACAGAAGTATAACTCTCATGTCTGTGGAAATGTGGTCTTTGCCAAAGCCACACATTCTTCTACAACTGTTATTAGAAGCTAACATGGATTTGTGCACCAGTACACAAACATGTAATACATCCATGATTGGAAAGGCGCTGGATTAAGACAAAAAAAGTCTTATTTTACCACTCTTTTTTCTCAGAGTAGACAACAGTTTCACAGAGAAAAGACATAAAGATAGATGGATAGATGGATAGACAGACAGACAGACAGACAGACAGATAGATAGATAGATACATAGATAGATAGATAGATAGATAGATAGATAGATAGATAGATAGATAGACAGATAGATAGAACATAAAAAATAAAAATGTATCTGACAACTTTATATTGTCTAATGTTTTTTGTATTATCCGGTGGCCAACATTTTTGGGGTTGTTGTATTTGACACCAAAAACACTACAAATTTTTTTGTCCATAAAATTCTCAAAAAAATAAATACAAAAATAACAAATAACTACAACCTAACAAATAATGACAAATAAAATAGAATATATATATATATATACGTATATACATACACACAGACACCAAAAACACTTTTGTGTCCATCTGGTTTTCCTAACAAATAATGACAAATATCAAAATGTCCCCGTAAAAAAAAAAAAAAAATATATATTATACAGTATGTACAACTTTTCTGTAACTGTAGATGGTAAAATACTGAGGACCCATCCTGGTAGCTACAGCACTGTTTCTACCTTACAATGTAGAAAAACAAGAGATTGAGATGTATCAGCCAGCAGTTTTGCAGGGACGTTTAGCAGCTGGCACTTACCTGCCCACCAGGAATATGCAGAGACCTGTTAGCAGGAACGCGATGAGGACTCCGACCCACATGTCGGTGGAGAAAGGCGACAGCAGGCTGAAGCCGCTCTCTTCAGAGGCCTGGTCTCTGCGCAGCATGAAGCCGATTCCTGTCTGCATGAAGGGGGTGGTCATGTCCACAGACTGCTCTCTGATCGCAGTGATGGTCAGCGGGGCCACTGCCAGGTCCGCTTCCTGATGGGTACACGCACACATATCAAACACAAGACACAGCAGGAACACTGGCATGCGCAGTAGGTGACAACGTGACAGGCTGACATCCATGTATGTTAGAGTCTAACATGCATGCATTGCTGAGTGACTGTATCCCATTTTAAGGAGAACCGGTACAGTCGCAGTGTCTGTGATTTACCCCTCTGGTGATTTCCCCAATCATGCCATTCCAGTTGCCGCTGGGGTCCTTGGCTCCGTAGCGGTTGTCCTTCACCAGGTGCAGTTTGTACGTGAAGCCCAGCTTCTTGGAGAGCTCCGAGATCAGGTCAATGCAGTAGCCCTCCAGCTCAGAGCCGCGGGTCATCGTGTACGGGTCTTCCTGAAGAGAACAGAACAAACAACCTAATTTTAACGGGGAGTCAAAGGTGTGAAGGTGGGAGGCCATTAAGGTTGTGCAGACCTACAAATACTTGGGTTTGCTGCTGGACAGCAAGCTTGATTGGTCCACTAATTCAGATGTTCTGTATAAAAAGGGGCAGAGGTGTCTCTTTTTCCTCAGGAGGCTCAGATCATTTGACGTTTGATGTTTTATCAGACTGGCGGCGAGTGTCCTGGACACATTAAGAACTGTGGTGGCGAGTGTCCTGGACACATTAAGAACTGTGGTGGCGAGTATCCTGGACACATTAAGAACTGTGGTGGCGAGTATCCTGGACACATTAAGAACTGTGGTGGCGAGTATCCTGGACACATTAAGAACTGTGGCGGCGAGTGTCCTGGACACATTAAGAACTGTGGTGGCGAGTGTCCTGGACACATTAAGAACTGTGGTGGCGAGTGTCCTGGACACATTAAGAACTGTGGTGGCGAGTGTCCTGGACACATTAAGAACTGTGGTGGCGAGTGTCCTGGACACATTAAGAACTGTGGTGGCGAGTGTCCTGGACACATTAAGAACTGTGGTGGAGGGGCGTGCATGTAACCAACTACACGCCATAATGGGTGATGACAACCACCCCCTCTATAACGTCCAGTGAGTGACATCACCTAAACCCCCCATGAGGTCTAAAAACTGAGGCCTATACTACAAAAGGGTTTCTGTATCACAACGGTGGATCACTTGTTACAGGGTTAAATCGCCGTGGTAACTTATGCTGAACACCTAACCTGGTCGGGAGCAGGTTATGTTGGAGAACCGGTGTAAAATCCCCGCCTACTGACCAATCAATACTTGGTTGATAACGGCGTCTTAGAAGATCCGGTGGAGCTCGGTGCGCAGAGAGAGAGAGAGAGAGAGAGAGAGAGAGAGAGAGAGAGAGAGAGAGAGAGAGAGAGAGTGTGCTCAGAAAACCCTGTTAACATTCTCTGATGGGTATATTTATGAAATATATTGATTTTCAGTGGAGGGAATTACGTAGGCTATCTTTATTGGTTTCTTGAGCCGTGTGCGGACAATGCACACAAATTTAATTAGCCTATGTTTCTATATTTTTTATTACTCACGACCAAATAAAAAGCTAAAGCAACGACAGTTTATGGAAAGGACAAGTGTAATTATGGTCTGGAGAAGTAATAGGACTATTGATAAACCTGGTAATTTACGCTGCATTTACAGCGTTGTTGCCAATTATTGCCAGCTTTCCTTCTAGTAAGCAGCTTTTTGCCGGTAAAACCATGTCTGTTCTTCATATTTATGTATTATCCTTTGCTCTTCTTATGTAAAATGAAAATAATAATTCATTACATTTCTATAGCGCTTTATCATAGACACTCAAAGCGCTTCAGGGGCATTACTCTCTAACACCACCTATGTGTGTTTGTTTAAGATTATTTTTTGGGCTTTTCCACCTTTCATTTTTGTTTTTACTAGCATAGTTAGGTGAGAAAGAGGAGAGAGAGGGGGAAGACATGCAGGAAATCATCACAGGTCAGATTTGAACCCTGGACCTCTGCGTCGAGGCATAAACCTCGAAGTATGTGTGCGCCCGCTCTACCACTGAGCCAACCTGGCCACCACCTTGTCCCATTTTTTTTGCAGATTTTTTGAAATGTATTTTACTTTGAAGAGCGTTCATTTACAATCCGAACCACATCGTCGTGGGTGACTTCAGGCAGGTTGCGTAGAGACTTGGTCCAGCAAAATCTATCATAGTACAGGCCTCTCGGCTGTGTGCAGTGGTTGTAATTATGCTGCTCTTATCCTGTTTTTAATTCTCTTGTGTATGCATTTGCATTGTATTTATTTATTATGGAAAACTGTGTTGTGTATGGGAAAGCATGTTTATGTGTGAGCTGCTGGACACACAAATTTCCCTGTGGGGATGAATAAAGCATCCATCCATCCGGACTGATACCATGCTGGGAAGATAAAGAGGATATGTATTTTTATTTTTTAAATAGAGGAAATGGAAGTTGCTTGTTTTGGGTGACAAGCTTAACATTTTTTTGGGTGATTTTTTAATGTGTGCAAGCTTTGATTTTAATGTGGAGAACTCTTAGATTTAAGAAAAATACGCTACACATCAGTTGCACACTACACATTCTGTAAATAAACTGTAATCTTATTATCTTAGGATGTGGAAGATTTATTTAAAGCATAATTCTGTTTGTTTCCCTCCAGAATTGTTCTTCTAATCATGTCATTTCGTGTCTGTAAAGCATCATTTTCTTGGAACAAATGAAAACATAAATAACTAAATATTACCTTATCCTCATTCTAATCACCTTGTTGTTATGTGAAGACCATAAATGCTGGAATATTTTCAAAACAGGTTGACTTCTATTGGAAACAGCTGTTATCTCACTGGACTGGAAAATGTTTTTGGTTGATTTGTTGCACTTTTAGGATAAAGTGGTGCTGTGATTTTGCAACTGAGGGCCTTTCAGGTTTAGGTTGATCTTCCAAGTTCTCTTCAAATCTTTTTACAAAGGGTGTCTGACATGGGCATGAATCTCATCTAACTGTTGGGGGTGGGAGGACAATAAACATAAAATTTGGGAAGAGCAATTTTTGAAGGGGACATAAACAATTCAGCCAAAATTATAGTTGTAGCCTATAGTTGTAGAGGATATGTGTAGTTGTGCAACTCCAGGAAGTAGGCTGACATGATTTTTTCATCCACTTCAAACATCACATGATTATATTCAGTTATACGGATCATGCTGAACTGAGAACTGAACCCCCCCCCCCCCAAGCAAAAAAGCTAGCTAACTAGCAAGCCGGCACATTTTCTGTAACCAGTGAATGGAATTAGCAAGTTAGTGTTACGACTGCTGTCGTATTTGTTTGTTTTGCAGTGTGTGTGCGTCCTGTGTTTTCTTCTCTTGTATGCAAATAGCGCTGTGCTGTTGCTTGCACCACTTTATCCTAAAAGTGCAACAAATCCACCAAACCATGCCCAACCCATGATTGGCTGCAGCTGTTGAGTACCGGATATTTAAGGAAGCAAGATGACGGACGTCAGCGGGGGCCAGCAGGCCTTCCTCATCCTCTTCTCCTCCCAACCAGCCACACGTTGTCTTTGTTAAGTTGTTGTTAGATTAGTGCTTTTCAGTTTCCAATTGTAAGGGTGGACCTCCGAATGTGTTAGCTTTTTCTCCTGTTTTCTTAGTTAGGGAGGTAAGTCATTCTTGTTCTTTTGACCATCTTTTGGTTCGGTAGGTTAATTTCTTACTTTCTAGACAGTGTTGTTTTGTTTGTTATTTTCGTGGTAGGCCACCCTGAAGTTTTATTTAGTTCTATATATTTATGTAATCACAATCGGCATTGAAGGTTTTAATGTCAAATAAAATACATTGTGACAACGGAAGAAGTTTTGTGGCTGCTTGGGGTGCGGGGAAGATGGGGCTTTTCTTCTTGTTCATGTTGCGTCCTAGGCACCCCTAGACTGGGGCGTAACATTAGCTAACTAACTATCCAACAAGCTAATAAACATGCTAGGTAATGTTATATTCGCTAACATAGAGGATTCATGGAAAAATCATCTTTTTTTGTAAAGAATACTTTATAATGAATTAAAATGACACTCATCTAAATTAGAGAAAAGAATTACTTCATCCGAATTACTTCATGTCTGCTCGTGTTTGTTGACCTTTAGAAACTTCAGTAATGTCGCCACTTAGTAAGATCTTAGCAATTACCTTGGTCAGTACAATGTTATTATTACTGGTAGAATTGATAGCCAAACTACAACAACCAGACCCTTGTTGTATAAACCACAACTCCTCTTTTTGACTTGGTCGAGGTGTTTTACAGCTGCACACGGCCGCTGCCATCTTGGCATTCTAGTGAAGAGAGACGCACAAAGGCACATTACCTTTATGGTGGTGATGGATAACTCCTTGGCACCTGGAATGGGACAAAAACAACAAACACCACAATCAATTTTGGATTCCTGTAATGAAGCAATTCAATGTAATCAATGGCTGAGAGGATTACATCTGAGACAGTTCTTAGGCCGATTAGGGCTTTGGTTTCATGTCTACAAGCTTATACGCAGAGGGCCTCTGAAAGCTTAATGAAGCATATTGTTGCTTTGAGTCCCCTTCATGTTGTTTTTCTCTCAGCCCCAGCCGTGAATAAGCCCAAACAGCCACTGGAGGACAATGACAGTCTTGTTGTCATTTGTTTTTCAGGAGACCTGAGAAAATGGCTCCAAATTGAGAGACAAGGGCATAGTTTCTTTTCAACATGGGGAGGAGGGGGGGAGTGTCTGGGGATACTCCTCCAGAAAATTGAGAGAGAGTCAAACACTTTTTCCCCTCAGCATTCTGATGAAGTTTTATGCAAGCAGGGGGGTTTTATGGAAGCAACCCCATGACATTTGGAGCTGAAACTGTGACCAATGGCATTCCCATCATGTCCAGCAGGCCCTAACATGCCCTGGGGTGGGAATAAGATGGATAGACGAGGTACCAAGGGTGCAAGTTCCTCATAACTGCATACAACAACAAAAGCGGGGCCTGGTTGGGTCGTATAAAGCCCATGACACCCCTGTCAGCCTCCTCCAGAGAAGATGGCAGGACCTAGGATCTGCGGAGATGCCTGTCAGCGTCTCTCTCTCACCCCCCTCCCCACACGGTTAATTGATTTATCACAGTGCTTTCTGGATCACAACAAGGCCCCTCCACTGGTGAGAAATGGGATGTCACAGTGGACGGTGCCCCCTCTGTGCTTTGATGGGACTCCAACAGGCCAGCAGCAGTGCCAGTAGGCAGAGAGTCAAATGTGTGGAATGATGTGGGAGCGTGAGATCCAAAAGAAGCCTGAATAGAAACTTTAAAACATTGTTTGCAAAAATAGATTTTGTTTTGTTTTGCTACTAGCTAGATACTAGCTAGCTACTAAGGTTAGCCTGCAGTCATTGACATCAACAGTCAACAACAATGTCCATTATACTGTACATCTTCACTTTGGCATGTATTAATTAGTAATGCTTATCAAAATAAACATTGGATGTATTTGAACCACCAAGGACATCAAGTCGTGCTACTAGCTAACCAGCTAGCTAAGATCTAGCTATCTAGTAGTACGACATGATTACATCCTTGGTTGTCTAAATACATCCATTGTTTATTTTGATACTCATGTAAACGACCAGGAACAATGAAAACACAATGTTTACCGTTAGCTCATGAGTTCACCACATAGCTAGCTAGCTATACCATGGCTGTATTAAAAGAACGAGCTAGCTATACTTGTAAGAGACACAAGAAAGAAGCTAATGAAAGAGCATGTTGCTACGACAACACAAACTAGCGCTATTGACATCAACAGTCAACAACATTGTTCATTACAACACTTCTGTTTGGCAAGTATTAATTAGTAATGCTTATCAAAATAAACAATTATGCATTTAGACAACCAATGAGACGTAATCATGTCATGATACTAGCTAGCTACTAAGGTTAGCCTTCAGTCATTAACATCAACAACAATGTCCATTATAACACTTCACTTTGACATGTATTAATTAGTAATGCTTATCAAGATAAATACCAAATACCGCTAATAAATGGATGTATTTAGACAACCAAGGAGATGTAATCATGTTGTGCTAGCTAGATACTACACGCTCGCTAGCTGGGTTAGCCTTATTGTTTGTTGGATTTGCAAGAAAACTCGATTTCTCGCAAAACAAAGTCAAGATTTCGCAAAAGTGATTTTTCCAGTACATTTTTAATTAATTTTAATTAATTAATTTTATTTTATATTTTTAATTATTTTTTTTCTTCCATTTTTTTCCCCCTCCATGTCAAGGTCTCGCAAATAAAACACGAGATCTCGCAAAAGTGATTGTTCCAGTACATGTCACATCGGGGGCTCCGTAGAGCTTTTCTGTTTTTCTTTAAAAAAGTACAAAATAAAAATTCCACTTTTGGTTTCAGCCGACACCAATGCACAAAATAGTGACTGAAATGTTTAACTTCAGGTTTGGCATAGTTGTTTTCACTTCTAGGGCAGTGTTTTCATCCAAACCGTGATCCTTTTCCTCAACTTAACTTGTGAAGAGATATTTCTATTATTTTAGACATGTATTCTACCTAGATGTGTCACGTTAAAGTTTACCATGATTCTGTGTGTGCTCTGTGGGAGAGGTTTGCTGCAACATTGACAGGAAAAAGCTGTTAGGAAATGTGCTGTGTTTTATGGGTTAGTGGAGAGGTCACGAAGAGGAGAGGAGGACAACAAGGGGCTTCTGTCAAACACCCAGTTGGATTAAACCCAGACATTCTGCCGGACTGGTGTGCATGGAGCTACCCTCACATCCTGCTGATGACGGAAGAGGGCTGCACCCACAGAGGATAAACAAAGAAATGGGACTTTGTAACATGTGCTGATAACTTGGGAGACACAAAGAAGTCACAGTTAAGGGACCGCATGTGTATTGGAATTCTTAAAAATACTGTTACGAAAGAACTTTATTCTATTGCCTCAGTGATTCTTTAAGGTTCCCGGTCATCTAGGTCATTAATGAATACGCAGGGAATTAGAGAGATTCTTTGAGTCAGCTTTCTCTGGCCCCTACCATTTTTTTTTTATAGAGAAAACCCCCTCACTAGTCGTTTTGGCGCCTAAACTTAACTGTTGTCGCCACATTTTCTCGGCTAAAAGCCGTATGCATTCCTTCCTCTCAAAGTTATACTTTGTTCACAAATACAACCCAACCCCATGCAATATATAACTCATGTTTAATGGCTTGCTGTCTACAATATCTGCACATGGCAACTATGTTATGGTTAAGGTTAGGGAACAACTGTGGTTATTACTAATAAACTGTCTGAGTGTTATGTTGGCAGACACACCTGGGGCCCAATGCATCTCGATTTTGCAGTACAATGGTTGCAGTTTTAAAACAATAAACCAATAAATGCTGATCAAATCTCTGTCTCTCCATATATATATGCACATTAATCAATATTGTATGAATGTTTTGTATGTTTGTCAATATTGATTAATTCTTGTCTTGATTCTGTTGCGAATCCTACAGATTGATGCAAGTCTATCATTTCATATCAGTACCAACGTACTGGTTGATTATGTTCATTTCTAGCATAAACGTTACTGTTGAGTATGGAATAGAGGCCCGTTGTTCTTTGGCCTCTTATTTCTGAGGGTGAAATCGTTGAGATTCTTTCTGCCAAGTCATATTCTAACAGTCCAGGTGTGACTGCAATGACTAAACAACTGCAAGTGGTCAAAAAAAAATAATCATAAAAATCCTGAAAGAATAGCAAAGGGTGACGTGTGTGTGTGTGTGTGTGTGTGTGTGTGTATGTGTGTGTGTGTGTGTATGTGTGTGTGTGTGTGTGTGTATGCCTGTGATCAGAAGGTGAGAAGTTTGCATGGGAACAAAGGCACTACTAAGGGGGGCTGTTTTTTTTAGCCTCTTTGAACACTTTGAAGCTGAATAATTAACATTTTTGATAGCTCTTTAGCTAAAACACGGACCATTGCAGTAAAATATGTGGGATTTACATGGGATCACATGAAGAGCATCATGTGCAACTAGTTGGGTTTTTATCCATCACACCAGCGGTGGAATTTAACTATGTACATTTGCTCAAGTACTGTACTTAAATACAAATGTTGAGGTACTTGTACTTTACTTGTCATTTCTTTTCATGCTACTTTCTACTTCGCTACATTTCAGAGGGAAACATACTTTTCATCTGACACCTTTAGTTACTTTACGAATTAAGATTTTTGCACACAAAACACATGTAGTTTATAAACTACAATGTTTTATTATAAATTAAACTACCCAACAACATACATTCCTACAAGTCCAGCTGAAATGATTAGACCATTAAACATTATGGATCCTTTACAGTATCTAAAATGTGTGGATTTTTCTTAGTACTTTTGCTTTTAATACTTTCAATGCATTTTCCTGATGATACTTACACACTTACTTAACATTTCCAATGCAGGACTTTTACTTGTAACAGAGTAGTTTTACTTTGTAGTATTTGTACATTTACTTAAGAATAGGAATACTCTTTGCACCGCTGCGTCACACTATATCCCAGTTCAACATGTGGCTACTTCATGAGGACTGTGTTTAGCGACAGTCCTACATGTGATGCCCAAATGAAACCACGTGTTGCAGTGCAGGTTGTGTGTATTCGTCTTACCTGCCGCGACTACGCATGCAGTCAGGGTGGCCACACAGACGACCAAAGCCATGCAGCCTGTCATGTTGCCACAAACCTGAAAATAACACTCATTAATACATTTCTTAACACAGTTATCTCAATTTCAGATGCTAGTACCTAAGAGCATCTAACATTCACAATCATTTCAGGCATGATGACTGATTAGGTTATATATTTTACTCAGTTATAAAAAAGAAAGACAATTTGCAGATAATAGAAAATACTTAAATCAAATACTGGTAATTGTCATATGCACTGCTATTAAAGAAAAGCTCTCTTACCTCAGCTTCTTCAGGTGCAGAATGAGTTAAAACCTAAGACGTTTGTGTGAAGGAGGACTTTGGGAAAATGTGAAAGAAATTGACAAGTCTTGCGAGTGGGTCTTGGGAAGGGTTGTGTGCAGAAGACTGTAGTGGGGGGGGGGGGATTACATAGGGGAGCATGGGGAGGGAGGAGACAGAACCTCAAAAGGGAGAACTTGATTGTTGGACAGAGGTTTTTGGCAGAATAAAGTCTGAAGAGGGATGATAATATCACAATTATTGGAGCAGGATGTATTCTAGTCCAGACTTATTCCAACGCCTACATATTCAGACCCGTATGAATGATGTTGATTTTGAGGAAAAGCATGTTTTTTTCTTCCTCCCACCTTTTCCAAGTGATGCAAAGAAATAAAATTAACCAAATGATTTACAAAGTATGCTGTATGTGACAACAAATGTAGCCTAAAACACGCGTGGCATTGCTTAGAGCCCCTTTAGGACTCCTCTAACAAACAAACTTAAATATCTGTATCTAATTGATATATGCATATATTGCACAGCCTTAATTCCTAATACACTAAATTCCACAAAAACAGGTCCTGTGTCTTTGTTCTGGAAACATTTCTACTGTTTTTTAGCAGAAGTAAACAAAAATGATTTATTCGCAAAAAAAACTTTGTCCTGAAAGGAGGGGCCGAATTCACTCTTTGAGAGAAAAACATTCTTTCAGGCCTGAAGTGCTCTACAGGGCTTGGAGGTTTCAGTTGAGAGGCCAAGCCCTGCCAAATCGTCTAGATAAATATGGCTTAAGAAAGGAGCCGCTGTGGGTTTCTTGGAATCCTAATGAAGCTGTCTTTTGTATTTGTGTGCTGGCTGTAGCAGAGTCTGCGGCGCTTAAATGAGCATGTCGTACTTCACAAAGTCTTACAGAGGAGAGAAAAAGGCCTGGCAGTGTCTAGTTGCTCGCCGGAGGTGGCCATCAGCTTTAGAAACCACTGACATGACAATGGACAAACCTTTGACTGAATTCCGTGTCCTGAGAAAAAACAGGGATTGTCAACGGTGGCCGATTCACATGTTCTGCTTCCTTAAAAAAGGTGCGCATCTATTACTATTTCTCATTGGATAGGTTGTGTCCCAGAGCGTAGACACGCTTTTTCCAAATTGGTTTCAACTTTTGCCAAGAACTCGAGTCTAAATTAAACAGAATACAAAACTTTTTTAATGTATGACTGGATTTTATTCAAAATACAACATTCTAGGGTCTAAGAAATTCAAAGTAAATAGTTTTGTGATCTAATACTCTATTCTTGGGTGGCAAGCGACACTGAAAAGTTGTTTTTTTGTACCTTCACAACCGGTTAAGCTTGTTGTCTCTTGTACGGCCTCAAGTCTTTGTTCTGGTACATTCTTCCTTCCTGCAGGGGGTCTGGGTTATTTTTTTGCCAGAGAGGTTGAGAGAGGTGATGGCTGGTAAACACAGACCCAAGCAGAGTCCTAATTAGAGCAGACCCTGCCAAAACCAAGGCCAAAGGGCTTTACATGTCAGCTTGTATAAAGCTCAGTTTCATTGGTTTAACAACTTGTATTTGTCTCTGAACTAAGACAGCCGTTGGTAGATTACGTGTAAATGAAACAAATGAGCTGTGAAATGTCCAATAATATTAATTTGAGATTTATTCAGGTCATAATTACACATGGTCTTGAATTAAATATTGTCCCTAAAGATTTGCACAAACAACTGGCACGAGGAGTGCAAACAGTACAGCGGGTGGACAAATAAACGTGCTTCGATACAGATCTTTTTCATCTTGTATTAGTACCACGGACCAATAAGAACGCAGGGTTTCAGACATGATGCTGTTTGGACCAACGTCAGACGATTCCGTAAAAGACGTTTAGAGTATTAACAAATCTTTATATAAAAGGTCTTTGTAAAATAAAACACAGCCTTAGGATAAACATTACAGTGCATAAAAGACATGCAGTCAACTAAACAAAAGGGAGTGGAGTACTCTAGCATTGCTTTAAAGTACAGTACATCATCTCAGTGCTGTGACATGCCACAAATCATGATGGTTTGGTCCAATTACAATGTAACCACTACACAAAGAATACAAAAAAATGTAGACATTTTATCTTGTATTGTGATAAAAATTCTTTTTTTTTCCAGCAAAGACATGAGACAAGCTTCCACTTAACGCATCAAACTGACTTTAATAAGATCCCGTGGAATCATTTTTCTAAATATTGCTGATGGATGGATGGGCTGATAAAGCATCTAATTTTAAACTCCGTTAAAATATACCATAAAAGTTCACGGAGATAAACAGGGTGTGTTGCTTAATATCCTGTCCTCTAGTTGGGATCTGTTGCTACTGTACGCTCATGTGAAGAAAAAAAAAATTAAACATGACAGTAGATCACTGTCAACATAAACAGCTATGTAAAAACGGTATCTTTCACTAAGTACATTCTGGCATGTATCTAATATTTAGAGCAAACCCATGGCAGAGCAGTTGAGATTGCTTGGAGAAGAACTGCTGTCCAGCAGCTTCAGGACAATGTGTTCTGAATGCACATGTTAAAAAAATGGATCTTGCACAGCCTCCAGATGTATTGACAGTTCATGAATCGCTAATTCAGTGGAGCACAGTTTTCTGTGAAATGTTGAAGTAATTCGTGCGATTTGTGAAAAACTGGACTGTTTTCCAAGACTCGCTCTCCTTCACTTAGAGTTTGAGCATGAAAAATACGTCATTGTTTTCAGGGTCTGGGGAGGAGTGGGACTGTTTTGGTAAGGGGGTTCCTAGGGGGGTGAGCTGACCCAGCAAGTCCAGGCTGGTGCAGGGACTCTGGGCCACGCAACAAGCGCCTTCGGGGTTCCCCCGCTCCTCAATGGGGCTAGCATTACTTCCACTGCCTACAATACCAGTAAGGCTAAAGCTTGCACTTTGGCCCTGGGCCAGGCTCTGGAGCTTCTGTCTTTCCTGGGCCTTCTTGGCCCTGTTTGCAATGTAGCGCACCCTGCTTTGGCTCCGCGAGGAGGTCCTTCGCATCAGGGTCTCATCAGCAAACTCCTCCTGTGACTCGTTGGGCCTGTTTTCTTGGGCGAAGTCACTCGCAGTCAGGGGTTCCACATCAGTCAGCTTTCGTAGTTGCTCTGTGAGGTCGCTGGGCGGCCGAGACTTCTGCGGGCTGCCCCTGCGGAGCTGCTCCCTGGTCGGCCTGACGATGAAGCTGCGGCTGATGCTGCGGTACTTACTGTCGAAGTGACAGGAGATGTCGTCCGAGGTCAGATCCCCGAGGCTTTTGGACATGGAGGCTGTAACTGTCGGGGTTACAGCTGCGGGGGAAGGCCTGCTGGCCGATGACTGCTTGAGCCCTTCCATGTAGAGCCGGCTCCAGGTGTGCCTCCTTTGAGTCAGTCGGCTGGGTGAGTCCACGGAAGCATCCTGGGCGGAGGGCTGAAGGGGGCGGGGCTTAAGCTCATCTTTGGGGCACTCGCTTTGCTGAAGATTGGGGATTGACTTGCTCTTGCTGACTCGCAGAGCATCGTAGGCGACTGATGCCGAGCGACGACAGTTGACCCAGTGAGGGTCGCAGGCGCCGCCGCCTGTGGGCAGGCTGCTGACACTCTTCCTGGCCAGGTTAGGCAGCGACAGGTCAATGACGGTGTCGTTGGAGGAGATGCTCGAGGAGGAGGACATGCTGTCTCGGTGGTCTCTGCTTGGCTCTAGCTTGCTCCAAAGGCGATCGTTCATGGTAGCGTCCGTGCAGACCTCTGGTACTGCCGACTGGGCCTGCCCAGCGAAGGCTACAGCCACCAGAACGTGGCCCAGACTCTTTGTTCTTCTTACTGGTGCGTGAGATGGCAGATTGCTAAACAGGGCTCTCCTGACCTGGCCTGTGTGAGCTGCAGGGACCGGAGGGGTTCCAGCTGACACTGGTGCAGCAAGAGGCTCCACTCTGGGCTCAGACCTTAACCCTGCTGCATCGTTTTTCTTTTTTGACACAGTTTCTTGGTTTTCCCTCTGGTTTGGTGTGTGCTCCACGAATGGATGAGTGCCTCCGTTAGTCTGGATGTCTTGACAACACTGTGAAGGGACTGTTTTCTCAGCAGGGTTCGTCACAGGGAGTGACGTAGTTCTGGAGAGGGCAAGAGGTTTCTTAGGATTTCTGCTCACCTTGCTAGGACTGGATACCACCCCGTTTGAAGGAGCTTTCGATGGAGAGTTTGCATTTATTGCTATGGATGGGGAGTGCAGCGGTGTAGATGAGAAGTGATTTGAAGACGGGGTGTTTTCTGGAGCGGAAACAGATCGGATGACGCGTGCGTTTCGGTAATTGTCAGAGTCAAGTGTGGGACCTGGTCTCTGCACTGTGGAACAACCTGTGGAAAGACAGGGAACAGATAACTGTCACTGATATCCTTTGTGGTCACTGAAAGCCTTTTGGCTGTAAAAGTGATAACTGTATGTGCTTACAACATTCCAATTCACAATCATTTACTCTTCAAAATAAAGTTCTTCAAAATGTGTTTTTTGACCTATAAGACTTCTTTTAAGTGATGCCACTGTATTCCCAGATCTCAGAAATTTACAGGGAGAATTCAATGGCACTATTACAAAAAAAAGGAACAATGTACAGGCCACAAGACAGTGACAGGTGATAAGATTCTGTGCACAATACAAAGTTGTCATGACTTGTTTTCCTCTCGCACACAGCTGTAAATGCACCCTTATTCAATGATGTGAACAGACAAAGCTTCCATGGTGCTCTCGACCCTTCCACTGATGTCATTTTGAGTTAGTGCAATTTCAAGAGAATGTGAAAATGGAAAAGAGTATGGATTTGAAACATCTGTCCCCCCCCCCCACATCTGTGACATATGGGAGACACATAAGAGCAGCAGGCTGGTGAGACACAGAGACTGATGGGTGAAAGTGAAGGTGCACAGGATGTATTAGGTTACATGCATTGAGCGGTTTACCTGGTTCTGGTCATCCCCTCAATTCTGCACTAGTAACAGAGAAAGCGTGCAAAAAGGGACAGAGAGGAAAAAGGAGTTTAGCAAAACTAGAAAGAAGAGGGGGAAGGAAGGCAAGGAAACAGCTTCCAGGACAGAAGTTATTGCAAATTGATCCCCAAATCTATATGAAAACAAACATCACAGCATTTATTTCACACTGAAAAGAAAGACGAGAGGTAAAGCTGCTAAGACAGCGGTTTATCGTGTGATTTACAACCGTATCTGCCAGCACCATATGACTAACAGATGTCAGCACACATCAGCTATTGTAACAAGGCCAGAAAACTGAAATTCAACTCCCTAAAGCAGACTGATCTCATGACACGCCAATTTGTATGCCATTATTGGCATGCTATCAAGACGCATAATCGCCTTTTAGCGTGTTTATCACACAGTAAAACACAGGACTTTCACATAGGAGACCGGGGGTTGTGTCCCGTGTGTCACATTTCCTAAAGTCATCCGTCGCTTTCTTCTTTTACTAAAGCCAACCGGTTCTTCTTTTCTTAACCCAACCCGCGTGTCACGTTTCCTGAACTCAACAGCTTTCTTCTCGCAATAACACGGCTTTTTATAATGCTTTTAATGTTTTGCTGCTGCATGCGATTTTATCTTATACCTGAATCTTTTAAATATATTGTGTGTATAGTGTGTACATTTTTATATTGTGGGAAACGTTGCAACTTAAGAATTTCATTGCATGGTGTAAAATCTGTGCATATGACAAATAAACATCTTGAATCTTGAAGTGGCGTGTATGTTAACGTCTGCTGTATAGAGCGTAGCCATACACGCGGATAGCTCAAAATGCGTACAGATAACACGCCACAGTGGCGTGTGTGTTTACGCCAAGTCATGATGTCATGTTTCCCTGAACTTACCTTGTTATCGCTGATTCAACCTGATACTAAAAACACAGATGACTACCATGTGATAAACTGCGAGACGCTGAAGGGGAGTGGGTATGGGTAGTTCAGCAGGAACTGGACTCCCTCTGAAATATGTCATGTGAAGGAAGAAGTGGGGTTTCCACCACTGATTTAGTGCCTTGTGACTTCCAGGTCTCAGCCAGATGTTGTAGATCCTTTCCTCCATTTCAACACTTCTATGGAATGTAAACTTTGGGATGCCACGTTACTTTAACTTGTTAGAGGCTGAAGTTTGTGGTAGTGGATTGGATTGCATTATATTGATATTTATTTAGCTCCTCCATATTAAAATATAAAGTAGACAAAATATTATAATACATTTTCAGTACAATGCAGTCCAATAATGCAGTGTTTACCCTAACCAGTATTGGCTTTTATCAGTTTGAAGAGTAATGTCACCATGAGTATTTCTCACTGAGAATTAGAAACAGTGTAAGAGAAAAAAAAATGGAATACTTAAAAAAAAATTAAGACTTAATTTCCAGAAGTAATAAGCAATTTTAAGGCCTATTTATGTATATATTTCAAGCCATTGAGTAGTTTACAGAGAACCCTTGATAACTAGCATAACTTTGCTAACGCAACACCTAACACACTTTCAAGCTTTCCAGGTGGAGCATGCACTTTAGTCTATACACACACAAGCCCCATTATTTGTTATTATTTGTCATTAATTCGGTTCACAGGTTATACTGAATTATACAGCCTGTACCAAAGAGTTTGGAAAACCGTTGCACTGTTTGTGGTAACGCCCTGCAAGGGAAATATTTTATATGAGCGTGTGCCTCGAAAAAGTATGTTGCTTAAGACTATATGCATAAAAGTTATTAAGTTATATATTACTTATTTAATTCATTTCCAGGTTAAAAACTTACCACTTCCCTCGTCTGTCAAGCATGGGGGTGGTACCAGAAACAGTATTTTAAAAAAGGCATAGAGAACAGAAAATGGAGGAGCAAAAAAAAAAAATTAGAATTAGAATCACTTGATTAAAAAAGGAATCAGTGATTAGGGCTTAGGTGAAAGCTACACAAGCAAGAATTGAAATTGAACTGATAATAATGAAAGGAAACACCTGGGAGTTTAGATTTGTCCTCAAAATATCGTGAACGGCCCATTGGTTCGTCGGCCAGTGATCCAAATCCCCAGAAAATGTTCCACCGGAACCAAAGCCCATTAGTCGGGCGGACTGGTATCCCAAAAACAAGAGCCCACTGTTCTGAAGACCCATTGTTCCTAGAAATACACACTGGAGTATTTAGTCCAGTACTATTTTCTGTACTCCATTAACAGATCTGGGTTCCCTGTTACACAGATAATACTTTGTGTGACTCCCAAGGAACTTTAACAGCACTTCTGGGAACAAAGTGAAATAAACTAAAGAAAGATGGGCAACTTTACTGTTTGAAATCCCAAAACACCGCCAGTAAGCATGTCATTGCAATTTTCATAAAATTCATTCACTAAATCAGAGTTGAGCATTGTGAAACATGATACATTTTAACTGAATAAAATGCGAAAAGGGTCTGGCTAGGCACAAAAAAAACTTCAGCCAGGGAAAGATCTCGGTTTGGGTTAAAATTATCAATCATATTACAGTAATATATTAGGAGGAAAAAAACTCCATGGAGTGGGTGTAGTTTTGGAATACCAGTGTAACGGGCCATTGGACTAATGGACTTTCGGTCCAGTGGGACATTTTGTGGACTATTGGGACATCTGAATAGGCCAACGGACCAATGGCATGGCATCAAACTATCAGGGACACGTGGGATTACAAGGAGCATCTCTCCTAGAGGTACACCGGGATTTTTCTATACAGTACAGGTCTTAGCATGTATAGGGGCTACCTGGATGTCTACAGTCTACAGGCCCTCTAAAGCCACTACACAGCAGCTACCGGGTTTTTGCTAATGCTGCCTCACATTCATCTTACCAGCAAAGAACATGGACTTATGGCGCAACTCTTCCATTTTCTGGGCAAAGAGGGCGTTCATCTCGCGCTGCAGGGTGCCTACAGCCCTCTTACGGCTGTCGAGGACAGAACACGGAGGCAGCATGGGAGGCAACTCCAAGCTACATAGACTGCCAAAGCTTTCGCAGCTGCTACTGTCACTGAGTGACAGACCTTCATTTGCTTTGCCGTTTGCGAGCGTGGCAAACGTTGAGCTGCAAACAGCGCCATAGTTGGGGGTTGTTGCCTGCTGCCAACGGAGGTTGGTTCTGCAGTCCGGTGTGAGGCTGTGCGCTGGTTTTACAGTGTTGAGGGAACATCTTCGGGGAACGCTGCAGGATCGGGCGTTCCTCTGCGATGCGTCACGCTGAAGCCAGATGTGCTGGGCACCCAGAGTTTGCCTGGCTTTGGATCTAGGGAAGGGGATAGACTTGAGGAGAGCTTTGGGTGAACACTGAACCTGGGCCTCCATGCATGACTCGGGGAAGGGAGGAGACTGCTGTGCCTCTGTCTGGGCGGCAAGAGGTTGGGGTTTAGCTACAGGTTGTGGCTGAACTTGGCTCATGGTCGAGGAGGTGGGGTTACTTCTCTCCTGTCTCTCCTCACCTGCTATTTCGGACTTGCATCCCTGTCTTTTATTAACCTGGCCCTTTCTTTCAACCTCTGGACTCTCCTTGGAGCCGATCACACATGTGATACAGTTTGACGACATCCCCACCCTGCCCGAGCTATTAAGCGCAACGCGGGCAAACACCCCTGGCTTTGCGTCCAGCGGGTCATGAAGGTGGAGCCGACTGGCCCGTTTCAGAGGCTCAGTCGTGGGTCTTCTCTGAGCAAAAAGAGGGCTCTTACCTTTACCCTCCTCAGGGTGAATAGCCCCGTTAGTGTCAGGACGCTCCCAGGGGCCCTTGGCTTGGTGAGATGCCAGTGATTCACTGTGTGGTGGCGTGGGCTGGTGAGAGGTGGCGGCAGAGGCCTTGTCCCTGCCCTCGGACTCCCGTTCTTCGCTAGCGCCCTCTGAGCTGTAGTCTTTAGTGTCGATGGCGTTCTCTGGGAAGCCCTTCTTGATTTTGGGCTGGCCTTTCGTTGGCGCGCTGGCAGTGCGGCGCAGGAGGTGGGCACCGAACGGGTGCTTACGGCTGCGCTGCGCAGCAGCATGGCTGTCCAGGGAAGACTGCTTTGGGTTTCTGTGAAACAGCCCTTTTATACCGCTGGCTGCTCTGGCCTGACAAAAACAACAAAACATAATCGTCAAACACACAATGAATCTCAAACCAAAATGAATAAATTACAAAGAGGTCATACGAGAACAATGTTTGCCATAATGCGTGTGGCACTAGTCCACACTGCATTATTGCAATTATAGATGTGCAGTTGTTGAACAGTGAGCATGCTTTCAAACCATTATCCATATACCCAAGACATTTCCTGTAATAATACATGTGAATGCTCACTCATACTCTTTAATATGATCATTAAGATGTAATCCATGTGGCCTAGCTTTGAAATCCACTTGGATTCAAAATGTTAGTCTGTCATTTTGAGCACCTTCTTATTTGTATACAGCAACTGTAGTCCCATTAGTAAATGATTAGTAAAGCAACACATGCTTGAAGCTACCTGTCAAAATTAAACACACAAAGAGCAGCCCAGCCTCTGATTACAACTAAATACAGGGACTACAATGTCCACTGTGTCTACGCATTGAAAATTCCCCATTCTGGTGCTCCTTAGAGGTAGAACCACAACAGTTCTGGCTAAAGCAGCAGTAATGGGTTAAAAGTTAGTAATTTTCACATAAAAAACCTAGGCCAACAGAATAATTAAGATGCTATAATCACATCACACATAAAATTTCTGAAAATAGTGGCTTCCAGATTCCTAACACTTTGTGCATGACAAATATAAAGAAGTGACTGAACAAATAATTAGCAGTATTGAAGCTGGCCTTCAAACTGTTTGTTTGCAGTGCCTTTAGGTGCTGTATGGTAATGGTCAATCATCATGAAGACTGGGACAAAAAGGATGACAGTGATGAGGACATTCAGACAATGACACAACTCACATTGACAGACAATGTTGTGAATGGCATTGGACCTTTAGTGGAACAAGGCATCATATTATAATACCTAAAACCTTTGCCAATGGGTGTCAAACAATGTGAAAGAAGTAGATCCAAATAGTCTGACTGTTGAAGACCATTGTGAATTGCTCACTCGAAAATAATCAACTTGAAAGCAACAGTACAGACAAAAAGACAAGATTATAAAGAATAATAGTATTTGGGGAAAAAAAGGGAAATTTAGGCTAAACTGAACATGGGGAATATTAAACAATCAGGAGACTCAAAATATTTTGTGCTGCTGCCTGAGGTGCCTTTGGCCTGCAAAACCTTTCACCTCAAAAACAGAAGTCCAACATTATGGAAAAAAAAGTTGTCTATCCAACATGGAAAGTTAGGTATTGTAGTTTTACCACTGTTCATCTAGTACTGAGATAGGTCAAAAACTGGAGGCAGGGTGTTACAACATCCCTAATACATGTTCCAACAGCTCCAGAGAGTACTGTTTCCCTATTTAGAGCAACCCATCCGATCCCTGCCAAGATATTTCATACTGGATTTATGTTTTGGACCAACATACTGATGAATCTCTACATGTAGAGCCATGCTCCCTGAGATAAATTGTAGATTCCGAGCTTTTTCCTAACAAGTTGCCATCATCCAAGTGCTACATCTCCAGCTACAGTGGATGTCGGTGGGTATACTCAAGGGGTGTAGTTTAGCAACCTACAGTAGTACGCTTTAAGAATAAGAATTTGATTATAATGCAGCAAATGTTACATACACCATTACGCAATGAGCTAATGTAAAAATTACAAAAGAATTTCACTAGAAGCATGTGGGTGCCGTTGCAATCTAAACCCATAATCTAAATTGGAATAATGCCTGGGGAGTCTACAGTGTGGGTAACATGGCAAATGCATATTTTCTATAAGGTCAGACTGTTCCCCTCAACTTTCATGAGACACTAAAAAAGTAACTTAGGTATCTGACAATACACCACGGTCAAGAAAAATGTCTCTAGTACGCAGTGTTTTCCTAGGGAAGAGAAAAGAAGTAGCAGACAAAATGATAAAAAAAAAAAACAAGGGAAGAGATAACAAGAATAATAATGTCCTCAAAGGCACTGGAACTGAATACCCCTGCAGTGCAGCACACTGAAGAAAACTCCTGAGTCGAGAGGACAAAAATGCTCTCAGCCAAAAAAACACCAGAGAGTTACAAAGAGTCCCTGCAGCCTGGCAGATTTCCTGACTCACATCTCCCTCTCCTCTATCCGACTCTTTGTAGGTTGATGACTTTGGATCTACTTGGGGGACAGGGGCAGGGGACATCAATGAAAATGCAGGCAGATCAAGCCTTCATAACTCATGTGAGGCATGAGTTGGCCTTGCAGTTTTTTATGCTTGCATAGCTGGCTGACAAGAGACTTCAACTTCTCTTTATTGATCATTTTGGGATAACTCCCGCAAGAAAATTTCCAGTAGCAATTTTCAGCAGCTTACAAAAAAGGTATAAAAAATAAAAATAAATAAATAAAATAGGGGGCAGTATGTGGGGGGGGGGGGGCTCATGCAAGATGCAAACTGGGTCTCACTACACCTGAGTTTTGAGTGGAAGCTTCGAGGCTCCTAAAAATGTTCTGCCTCTAAATGGAGCGTTTGGAAATAGAGGGGTCCACTGAAATCACAAACAGACACAGGAAGAGAGCGAAAATCAGAGAAGCGGGAGGATGAAAGAGAGAAAAAATGGCGGGGGGGGGGGGGGCAAGAGAGAAATCACAACAGGCGGCACACAGCAACAGCTGAGAAGGAGGAAGTTCAAGTAAGGACAATGTGAACAACAGAGCGGTCATTTACAGCATGGTTGGAGACAGCTGAGTGCATTGGAAAATAAAGGGTTAAAAGGGAAATAAAATCAAAGTTTGTGTGGTGATAGCAACGACTGCATTATTTATGACCTAAGAATAACATTTTGAGACAGATAAAACAGTAATAAAACACACAGTAAATACATCTGCTACAGCAACAGTTTCTATTCAGCTGAGAAATGGTTTTAAGCTAAAATGTATGCTCAGTCAGCGTTTCAGTTCATCCCAAAGGTGTTAGTGGAGGCTCTGTGCAGGCCAGTCTATGACCCCAAAGTGGGAAAACTACAGGACTTCTCTATGGAGCTGGCTTTGTTTGCAGGGACATTGTCATACTGACACAAGAAAGGGACAACCACCAACTATTGACACAAAGTTAGAAACAAACTATCGTCTAAAATATCATTGTGTGCCGGACCACTACCATTTCCATTGAAACTAAGGGGCAGAAAACTAGAAAAAACTGACTCAAAAGTGCACTAGAGTATACAGTATTAGATAAGTTTGGCCATTAGTGAAACCTAGAAGTAAACCTATATTTTCATATAATTCTATTAAACCATATATTCTGTAACTGGTGTTGGCTGTCACCATGTGTGGTCTGTATTTGTCTTGCATTGTGTTTTGATTGCAATTGTTCAGTTTTGTGCCCACACTGGGCATCAATTTCCCTTTGGGTTTAAAATGAACCAACAAGGCCTGACCTTAATATTTCCATTTTTTTTATTATTTCTTTGTTGTTGTTTTTTTCATGAATGTTCCAAAAAAATCAGTCATAACTTTCAAGTACCGAACACTGGCATCCGATTCGTAACGTAAATATTATTTGATCAGTTTCTGACTGAAACATGTAAACTTACAATTTTAGATTGAATGATACGTGATACAGTCCATGTTGTTTCCTCTGATTGAGGATACCTGCACAGTGCTGATCGTCTTGTGCTTGAACATTTGACACTAGAAGCCATCAATAAATCCACCAGGCCAAGACTGTTTAGGGACCCAAGTAAGCATAAATATTCAAATACACCTTTTTAGAGTAGGTGGAGATTACATTTATACTGCATGAGAAAGACTGCATGGGATAAGCATAAACTAGGCATGTCTGTAAAGGGGAGACGTGCGGTACCCAAATAATCCATTGTCATTCAGATATCTTTGCGTGAGAGGTCAAGGGACTCCTTTGAAAATGGCCATGCTAGTTTTTCCCTCTCCAACATGTATCCTAACTGTAGAGCGTACCATGCTTACATCTTCTACTTCTACTTTTAACCTTAAACCTGAGCCCTCTACAGCCTCTGCAGGATAAAATGTCCATCATGTTAAGAGGCAACACATTTTTCACACGTTTTCAGGTAGCTTCTTCAGTGGTACCTACCTTACCAGTGATGTCATTCACAGCTACATGAACAAAGATGGAAGCCTCCTCCATACCTTCCAAGTACACATGGCGATAACCTGCATGCATGCAGAAACACACACACACACAAACACACACAACAACATCAGTGAGTCACACATAACAGAGCAGACAGAAAAGTTTACAGATAAATGTATCAATCAGCAGTGAAACAAACGTATTCTATTGTTGATGTTTAATGTCTCAGACAACAAACAAGTTTCTAACAAGCAAGCCACTACATAACAGGTAATCTTAATACTTTAAAGTATGGTGTCCCTCAAAGCTTGATACTTAGCCGAGTGCAGCAATCTATACGCAGATGACCCTTAGCTCTCCGTTTCCATTAATCCTAATGAGACCTCCAACTTGTCTCCTAACTATAAAATGCTGCATGAATAACTTTCTCTGGAATGTAAAATCAAGGGAATAATCTCTAGTTTTACATAAACATGACTCAAATAAATTAAAAATAAAAGCAGCGGGCATCCCAAGAATGTTTTAGTTGCGAAGGTTTGAGTATGTATGGATTGGACACTTGGCTGTTTGGAAAGCCTGTACATGCCACTGTCGTGTGGCTTCTCCTCTTAGTTCAGACTAATAATTCTCCAGTGTTTGAACTACAAATAAAGACAGACGTTGCCACTGAGCTATTTTACTGCGTCCGTTTGATCGGTATGGGATTTTTTTACAAAGTGAAATAGCCCAAAGTCCACGCCAAAGGACTGCTCCAAACAGCTCCACTGTAGTCTCGCCTTTACTTCAGTGATGAACGTGCGTCACTTTGTAACACACGGTATAATGCTTGCCTAGCTGCTAGCATAACACGCCCTCATGCTCTGCATCTTACTAGCTAGCAGTACTTACTGCACATGTGCGCCTCCCAACAAAGATGGTAGAGAAGTGAGATGCCTCACTCTGTAGCTAAAACAGGGAGCTCAACACACAGGGTGAAAAGAGGAGCTGCAGCAATGTGCAGTGCAACAAAAATATGGTGTTTTCTGAAAATTAAAGTACAAAAATCTATTCTGGTACAACCTCTAAATACAATTATCAACCTGAAAATGAGCATAATGAACTTCTTTAATATTGGGTATCTGCCAATATGAGCCAGAGCTAATACATATATATATATATATATACTTATATCATATATAAATATACCTATATGACACAGCTGTATAGATCATATTCAAGTTAATGTAACCTGTCCAATGACTTGGATTAGGAAATCTTTAGTATGGATTATGCATTTGCTATGCAACATGTAAATTAATGAGCCTAAGAGTACCGTTATATTTGGCCAATGTAGCACTAATACTTTTTGAAATTAATCTATCAGATCAAGCTGCATCATTTAAACCATTTTAAAGAATGCTCCACGCTTGCCTTTAAATCAACCTCCACCTCACCCTGTAACTTCTCACCAGAACATGAGACGCAAAGCAAACACGCTTTTAGAGGTGGCATGATCTGTGGAAGACGAGGGTGAGGTGGAGGGTAGCCATCAGTTCCCTGTAAAAGCAGGCGCTTTACCATAACTTACCTGGAACCATGCTGTTGAAGGCGATGGTGCGCTGGCCTATGAAGTCCTGGCCGATGGGGTCATGATCCCACACGAGGAAACGCACCAGGGCGAGCTCGGGCATGTGGACCGCGAACACCAAAGTCTCCTCCCACATCGGGTTGAACCCTGCGGGACCGTCCAGAGAGAGACATGGGGGGGAGGAGGGGGATCAGGGTAGAGATGGGTGAGGGGGGACAGAGGAAGAGCAAGAAAAATGAAGAGAGACAGCAGGAGAAAGAGTGTGACATACAACAAGAAGAGAGGAGAAGTTTAACAGATAAATACAGAGGGAGCAGTGTGAGAGTGGAGAGTGGACGGTCCAGGACAGTCAAAGAACAAGCTCAGCACTCATCAATTATTCAGTGTGTGTGTGTGTGTGTGTGTAGATTGAGAGGTGCAGCCTGTGTAAGTCTCTTTCTGCTGAGCTCATCAATTATAGATCTGAACCTATACAGACAGCACACACACGCATGTCACATTCAACCAATGCATTGCTCTAACCAGCACATACATACACATAAACCAGGAGAACAAGTATCTATAGCCAGCACTGGCCAGTGATTCCACAGAAATTAATAGATTTTGATCTAAAATTCCACAGTTTTAAGAGTAACTTGACACGAGGCTGAGAAGCAGTGTAGTGCTGCCTTTCAAGCCTGTTTATCCGCTGACTGAGAAATGTAAATACGAATCGTTTTTTTCAGGTAGCCAAAGGTTGAGTGCAATTTCTCTATGTCATAGATGCTGACTGGATGGTCTCACCTGGCTCGCAGGCCCTCACATCTCTGAAAACCTTTTATGAGAAATTAGATTTTACCTCATCTGTACAACATATAACTTCATGGCTGCAAGAAGGAAGGGACAATTAATGGCTGATGAAAGGAGCTAAATCTAAGATATAAAAAAAAAAAGCCTGTTCATATCTGCCCCCATCCTCCTCACTGTACCTCCTGTGGGTATTTGCACATAGTCAGCACAGCTGGACATGTCAGGCCTCATTCACTTTTATTCTTGTAGAGTATAATACACATTCCAGACACTTACAATTGTTCCATAAATAGCTTTGTTTTGGGTGAATAATATAATTATGTGGACTGGATTGTAGTCTGATTAAGGTCAAACTCTATTATGAGAAACCTGGATTAAAATGGCTGGCTCGAGAGTCATGCATTGGCTGGCATTATGGAAGCAGCCCTGAAACACACCAGCCTTGGGTTAACACTAGATTAATGTAGACCTGCAAGCAAAAATTATTGGTCATGAACCATAAATGAAATAAATTGCTTATTTTCTCTGCATTTAGTGACTATTACTAAATCAATACAGGGCATTTTTATGGCAACAGGCAGACTAGATCACAAAGTATCTGACGTTTATGAAGACAGATGAGCCTGAGTAATTCACCTCCCCATCAACTCACCGTTATCATCCACCACTCTGGTCTGTTCCTTACAGCAGTCCACTGGCAGGCCAATGATCTCCACCTCCACGAAGGGATCAATGATCTGGCAGAAAGACGTTACACAGCAGGAAGTTATCGCCTTGTACTAACCACTTGATCACAATATATCCCGGTGGTTTGGCAGTTTTTAAACTGTAAAACAATCCGATTCCCCATTCAGTGTCAGTGAAGGTGTGAACATGACACACTGCTATGTTCCTACACGGAGCCCTTAATAAAACTCCACTTTATTGCTTTCCCTAGAGAAAGTATTAAAAGACAACTTCCCTGATTTATCATTGCACTCCTAAAACTCTGTCTGACTGACCACTGGCATTTAAAAAAAGGGGATCATTAAAGCAGTTCAAGACACTTTTTTAATTCCACACATTCTTCTTTAATAATAATAATAAAAATAATATAATAATAATTATAACATTACTTACATACATTGTACTTATATAGTACTTTACACTTAAAGACACTTTACAGTAAAACCAACACATATAGCACATTAAAAAGAATAGTAATAGAAATGTAAGACCATTGTATGTGGAAAGCTATTCTTAAGAGGTGTGTTTTGATGAGTATTTTGAATGTGTCCAGGTCAGTACAGTCCCAGATGTGTATGAGTAGCGAGTTCCAGAGGGAGGGGGCTGCAGTGGTGAAAGGTCCCCCCAGGTATGGTGCTTGGTCTTGAGAGAGAGAGGACGGGAGTGATGTGAATAGTTGTGGGTGAGGGGAGTGGCAGCAGCGTTTTGGAGGTTATTCAAGGCTTTCATAGAGTATGCTGTTGCCAACTTTTTAAAAGGTTAAAAAGTTGATCAAAATAGTCTTTCATCCGTTCGCGACAACCCGGTTTATGGAGGAAGGAAGCGAGTGCAGCAGCTCAGGTAGTTTGTCAAGCAGCGTCGGGACTGTGGCTCCAGGAAAAGGGTGCGGGAAGGAGGCTGGTCAGTTGGTTCTCCGATGGGATCACAAACTACCCGCATGGCACCCTCAGCCACTGTTAGGGGGCCGCGGGGCCAATACACTGTTGATGGGTCCTGGTCTATAAGAGGAGGTGGCGCCGGGTGATTGGCTCCATGGACCGGGTTGGAGTCAGCTAGGGCGGTGTAGCGGTTGGAGAGCAGAGGAGGGCCGATGGCAGGTGGAGGGGTCCCATGCGACGGTGTCCTGGAGGGTTGAGTTCGGCTGCTTTTTAGAGTGCTCGGCCACTACGAAGCTGGTCAGGACTGGGAGACTGGTCACGAAAATGCTCAGCAGGGAGTCCTTCGCTAGGAGCTCGTCGGAGAGCCGACGGATGTCTTCTTTAAGGTCGGAGATGTCTTTATTTGCCTCGCAGGTCACGGCAAGCTTTATTGCAGTGGGATTTAGTGGACCCACTGCGGAGATGGTGCTTCTGGTTTCGGGCTAGGCTTTGCTTGGTTTCCAGTGGATCCAGCTAGTTATGGTTGTCAGCTTCCGGTGCTAAAAACAGACCGCCAGTAGCCTCCGAGCCACTGCTACAGTAGCAAGAATAAAATACGACTTTTGGCAGTGATTCAGGCAACAATTATTAAAATAGGCGAAGTGGATTAAAGGTGGATTTATAGACCAGGATAAAAAAGTGTGTTCTAAAGCACAGAGTGCAAACTAAAGAAGGGTAACTTTTTTTTTTAGAGAGGGGTAAGCCGCGTACAAATAAACTGTCAACGCACGTCAACGCCTGTCAAAGCATGCGCAGTGTGTGTATTCACATTACAATTACTAATCAAATAACTATTGCGTTACTGGTTTGAGAGAAAAACAAATCAAAAGTCTGTTTTCGTGTTTGCATAACACCATAAATCTTCTGAGTAGACAAAACAAAAATGGCAAAGCCAACGCTTAAGACGTCTTTTGAGGGGTTGAGGTCCAGTAGGCCTATTACTTCAAAGTAGTTGTGCGAAAGGACAAAAACTTGATTGTAAACTGTAGATTGTGCCCAGACAACAAACACCTCTCCACCGCCACAAACACAACATCCAATCTAAGGAAGATGCTGAGACACGGATGAGAAGAGCATGTTGCCGACAGCAGCCAAGCAGCCAAGACTGTACTCAACAGCAGGTAAACAAAGCAGAGATAAATAAGCTTGTGGACGCATACATAGTGGAGGAAATGTTGCCAGTTTTGACGGTGGAAATTCCGTCTTTTGTAAACATACTGGGAAAAAATACAAAGAATGAAAAGTGGATGACCAAAAGTACTTCTTGACAGATGTTATGCTGATGTTCACAACTTCCTAGTCAGCTCTGTGGCATTAAAGTGAGATCTTGTGTATGTCCTCTTTATAATACGGGTTCGTTTTGTTACATGAGGTTTAACTTTATATTGTTATGCTGTTATGGTGCATCTCAGGTGACGCTATGGAGTAATCCAAAAGTAAGTAACTAGTACTGCAACTAGTTACTATCAGTAACAATCAAAGTGTATTTGAATACTATGAAAAAGCAAATATTTCACATACTACAAGTCAACTGAAATACTTACAAGCAACACTACATCAACACATTACAATTGGATATACAGTATTACAATATTTCTCATGATATATTTCAGTTTTTGGCATGTTTATATTAATACTGTATATTTAAATCGCCTTTAAAAAGACACTCAAGTTGTACAGATGTGTGTGTCCTACCTCTCCTCTGTCTCCTAGCATTGAGTCTTTGGGTTTGGGCAGCTGTTGTCCACTGATGATCTTCAACACCAGCTGCTTCTTCATCTGGCCCGGCAATGGGTCCTCCAGACTGGGGTTAAAGGCACCTGCAATGGGAAGAAAGGAACTCCACTGTTAATTTATGATTCTTCACAGAAAAAAATTAAATAGGAAATTCCAAAAATAACCATACATATAACCACTGAATCAGCTTGTCCATGACAACTTTTTTAGAAAGGCCTTTGAAACTGCATTTAAAACAAATAGCACACAAACTCTGTGTGAAAACAATTATCAAATTATGAAATTGCTAAACAATCCCCTTAGTACAGCATGCCTTATAGCTGAAATCAATATTAAAACATTAATAATAATTTATAAGACAACACCGAAGAGGTTTTTACCGGCTCAATGCACCTTGGAAGTAGGCCAAGTTGTGTCGGAAATCCCAACTCTGCTTCTTATATGATATCTTTTAAAAAGAGTGTAATGCTCACACGTGACCAACGTAAGCAGCATCACTAAACATAACAGATTACATGCCTGAAATTACAAGATTAAAGTATTCCTGAGGTCTACTTTAAAAATTAACTCTATATTTCCTACTAAAATTATGTAATAAATAGGGCTGGGTAACCTTCAAGAAGTTTCTATACTAGTACCGATACCAATATCCTAAATTCGATGCCAGTTCCAAAATGATT